>CM071866.1:1110273-1131563 GCA_036759665.1 Gynandropsis gynandra | reverse complement strand
AGTATTGATACAAATCATTCAGGAAGGCGGCATGAGGAGAAACAAGTCTATACCTTCTCATATGTAAAAGGGACAACTTGATCGGTTGGAATCCGACTTTCATTTGAAGATCCGACATAAGGAGAAACGAATCCATCATCTTCTTTGGATTATCAGAGCTTAGATACAAAGGTCGTTTGATAGACTTCGAAGAGGAGATCGACATGAGTGTGAGGTTTTGATTCGAAGAGTAATGGAATTTATTGGTTATGGTTGATTTTGGATTAGGTTCGATTCGACGACGACGAGAGCTCCATCTTGTAGAGATGAAGAAAACATGAGAAGAAGTCACTTGAACTTCTAAGAGACGAAACATGTTTTATTTTTACTTGTCTAATTGTTTAATTTTTTGCATATTGAAATTTTTAGAGATAAAAACGTGTAAATTGAAAATTTTATTTTTACTCATTTAATTGTTTAAGTTTTTACATGTTGAACTTCTTATATGTAAAAACATTTAAAATTGATATTTTAAATAAAAAATTTTAGTGAAAAATGTTTAGATGGAGATTTAAGGTGATAAATGAAAATTTTATTTTTACTCATCTAATTGTTTAAGTTTTTACATGTTGAACTTCTCATATGTAAAAACATTTAAAATTGATATTTAAATAATAAAAAATTTAGTGAAAAATGTTTAGATGGAGATTTAAGGTGATAAATGAGGCGATTTTTTGTATTCCAAAATAAAATAATAAAAAAATTGGTTGATGAGGTGGCTTCACCAAAAACCACCATTTGCAAGAACCTTAGAAGAGAAGATCGACATGAGTATGAGGTTTCGATTTGAAGAGTAATGAAATTTATTGGTTATGGTTGATCTTGGATTAGGTTCGATTCGATGAGAGCGAGAGCCCTATCTTATAGAAATGAAGAGAACATGAGAATAAGTCGGTTGAACTTCTAAGGGACGAAACATGTTTTATTTTTACTCGTCTAATTGTTTAATTTTTTGCATGTTGAACTTTTTGGAGATAAAATGTTTAAATTGAAACTTTTATTTTTACTCATTTAATTGTTTAATTTTTTACATGTTGAACTTTTCTTACGTAAAAAATTTAAAATTGATATTTTAAATAATAAAAAAATAGTAAAAAATGTTTGGATGGAGATTTAAGGTGAAGAATAAGGTGACTTTTTGTATTCCAAAATAAAATAAAATAAAATAAATTGGTTGATGAAATGGCTTCACCAAAAGTCACCACTTACAACAACTTTTATATATATAATTTTAAAAGGAAATTTGTGGATTATGGTTTACGTTTTCTTTATTCTAAATTTTAACTTATGTAAATATGATTTTCAAAATGAAAACTAAATATAAATGGTAGAAATGCTTTACATCTTCTCTTTACAAATTAAATTAACTACCTTAATCATATATTTTTTTTTATAATTTGATTGATGATTGATTAACTTATTTATGATCTTTATTTTTTTGGTAAACGAAAATTTCACCAAAATCTAGTTTTATGTAGAAAACAACATTGATTTTTCATTCGGCGCCCAAAAAATATTATTTTTAATTATCATAATAATTAAACATTAGAGTATTCGGTTAAATACGTCTGTTTTTATAATTTAACATTAATTATCTCCAACTAGTTTTACAACGTTTAATTTAAAGTACCGTAACCTTTAAATTATAAACTACAAAAAAAAATCCAAATATTCATAAAATGTCACATTATTATATAAATGTATAATATGTTTAATTTGGTAGATGAAACGAATATTTTATTATAATAGTTTTTTTCAGAAGTAAACTATGAAAGTATATATATTAAAAAAGCAATTAGTTTACAAAGAAGAACGTGTTTATATTATATATTATATATAGATAACAATTTTTTAATTTTGATTATATTTGGTTAGTTTGATTTTCCATCTAACTTAAGTCCCGTTAAATTATCTCGAAAAAAAATAGTCATCATTTTATTTTTCGAAATCATTTAATTTTTCATCTGTTAATTCAATAACGTTAACTTATATATAACTTTAAAAATTCAATTTTAAAATCCAAAATTGGTAGTTTTTTTATCCTATAAACATAATTTTAATAATATAAAACAATCTATGATAAAATCCAAGTAAGAAAACTCGTTTTTTGTTGTTTGCGTCGATTTCGATATAATTGTGTTCGACATTATATTGATTTATGTGTTATTTACGTTGGAATTTATGTTGATTTGTTAGGATTATTTGCAATACTCGAGTTTTTATTTTATGATGGTTTTGTGTTTAAGCCAAATAATAACTCATTTGACTATAATACTATCCAATTCAAATACTTGTAAGTTTAAATTGTTTTAAGTGTTTATGAATAATCAAATAATATTTGATTTTATGAATAAAACGATAATATTATTAATATATATTTTTTCATAATATATTTACACGAGTTCAATATATATAATGTACATAAAATTTTTTATATAAATCCCAATTAGAGACAACGGAGACAAAAATCCCAATTAGAGAGAGATAATATACAATATAGAGATATCGACCATAGTAAACACATAAATAATTCAGATAACATTGTAGTGTATAATTTTTAAATATAATTCAATATATAAATTCATACATATAAAGTAGTTCATAATTGCCACTAAAATTTTCATACATAAATTTATGTTTATTTGATTATAAATTATTATTTTCGGATTTAAAAAATATATGTTTTTATGATAAATAAAAATTAACTAAATTGAATATCTTTAAAAAAAATAAGTAGATGTAAATTTCGAGGAGTTGATTATGTAACATGATAAAATATTAGATGCGAGTAGAGAGGCACGATTTCCATGCAATATGGGTTAGGTGGGCCTATCCTCGAGGCCAACACGAGACTGGGCTAGGGCTCCAACTACGTAGGGATAATGGCGGATATATATATATATATATATTAACTATAATTAGGACATTTTTAAATTTATTTCAAATAAAAAAATTAATTAATTAAATTTCAAATGAGTAATTTATTTTCTAAAATTATATTATAGAAATTATTTTAAAAAAAATGAGTGGGATCGTGTGACTCCACTCAATTGTACATCCATGCATCTACCACTACTATGTGAATATAATTACTATAATTTGTAGTCACTATTTTTCGTATATATAATATATAATATAAATATATAGAATATATTTTATGAATCTATTGATTCTAAAATGAATGTTATACATGTTTATTAATTATTTCACCCAATAAAATAACTATATATATAATTATCTTACAATCTCTAATTTATAAATAATTATCTATCTAATATATATAATTATCTTACAAATAGATAATTTATAAATAATTATCAGATAATTTATATATATTCACATTCACTCATATAAACGATTAATTTTAAAAAATTAATAATTATTTAGAGGTTAAAGTTCTATATATTATTTATATTGACAATAACTATAATAACTATAGGCTCAGAAACCAACCAAACCAATTTAAAATAAGTCAATTCAAAATATCATTTTAAAGTGATAAATAAAATAATTTTTATTAGTCAAATTAAAAAAAAAAACATATATATTAGAGACATTTACATGCTAACAACTCATTTCAATAATAATGCAGATGTGCCTCCCACGTAAACCCTCAACTTCCATATAGAACCCAAAACCCATAATATATATATATATATACATATATATATATATACAAATATATCATCAGGGTTCGGGCTAGTCCAGCCCGAACCCGACACGAGCCCGTGTTGATCCGGTGAAAACGGGTTAAGGTCCGGTCCAATCCGAATCCGACCCGAGCCCATGTTGGTCCGGTGAAAACGGGTTCTCACTACATGAAATTCACGGTCCCTAATCCGTCCGTAAATGAGATTCGAGACCGATTAGGGACTGGTATGCGCCGTCCGCAAATGAGCGTCGCCAACCCTGTCCGCAAATACAAACGGTATATGTAGTCCACAAACCGCCCGCAATTTCGGACGATATGGTTAGTCCGGAAATCGTCGCAAAACCCGACAATCGTAAAAAAAAATTTCGGATGGCCCATGTCCCGTCCGGAAATCTTAGGGACTGGTCGCGACCAGTGTTCATACAATATTAAAATTATCCATTTACAAACTAGTAGGTGGTAATTGGGAATTATCATCGTCGTCATCATCATTGTTTTCGGTCGTATCCCAATTGATAGTGGGCATGTGTGCCTTCATCATTCTGAGTCACTGCTCACGTTCCATTCTTGATCGTTGAACTTCTCTTTGCAGAGCGTTAAACTGTGAGTTTTGTTGTTCTAATTGTGCTTTCATCTCCGAGATTGTGTTTTGTAATTCCTCGTTCGCGACATTTTCCTTGCCTTTGGAGGAACTCGCATGGTTTGATGACAATCTTCCAAGACCAAATAGACGACCTTTGTACGGTGTTACGTGCTACAAAAATATTGAAATTTAATTTAAATTTAAATTATTAATAAAAAATTTATGTAAAAATGTACTAAAATTTACCTCGAAATACATCTCGTTGTATTCTTCTTGAGAAAGAGTCGGTTTGCACCATTTTTACATAAGGGTTTTCTACATCTTGAAAAGTCTCAGACACTTCATGATTTACGATACCCCTATTAAAATTTTCCACAACATTACTGGGTCGTGGTGCAAAATTCTCTCCATGAGATAACCAAATAAAATAATTTGGAGTAAACCCTCTTAAATAGAGGTGATTCCAAACGGTTTTCTCATTAACAAATTTTTCATTTTTGCATTTTACGCATGGACAAACCAACTTACCGTTTTCTCTATAAACTTGTCGATTTGTCGCCACCGTCATAAACTGTGTAAGGCTTTCTACAAACTCCTTCGATACAATTTGAGTTTCCGGATCAATTCTTCTATACATCCACTGTCTCGAAACGAAAATATTCGATCTCAATGATGATACCATTATAATCAGAAACAATAACAAGATATAAAGAGAAATATATAAGTTATGTGTGTGAGAAACGGGTAGAAGATGAGAGATTAAATAGAAAATTTTACGACCGATTCTGGATGGATTGCGGACTGAGATGAATATTTCCCGACGAACCGTCCCGAATACGTCCGGAATTTCCGGACGGTTTGTGAATCCGTCTGAAAATTCCGGACGGACGACCAAGTCGTCCCCAAACAGTACGCAATTTCCGGACGGATTGCTCAGCCGTCCGGAAATTACGGACGGATGGTGAATCAGTTCACAAATTGTGGACGACCTTAAAACTAGTCCTGAATCCGTCCCGAATTACGGACGACTTAGGGACTACTCTGCAGTCTGCAAATTTACGGACAGATTAGGGACGGATTTATTATTTCGTCATTAAGTAGTCTCTAATTCGTCCCTAAATTTAGGGACGGCTGACTCAGTCCACAAATTCAGTCTCGAAATCCTACTTTTCTTGTAGTGTCTGACTCGACCCGTGCCGATTTAAACGAACCTCAAAATCTCGGTTTGCGGTCCAGTCCGCCGGGCTTCGGGCAGCCCACGAGCTAACGTTATTATCGTTTTTAAAATATCATTTTATAAACTATAGTATTCCGAATTACATAAGAAACGTTACGAAATCATTAAATTGTCAAACGAACATAAAAATAAAAATATTACATAATCGAAGAAACCTCAAAACTCAATCTGAAACTTCAACATTCAAATAGATTCACTTGCATATCTTCCTCCGTCGTAGCTATTGTCGTGGCAACGCTAGATTCCAAACCAATCAAGTTAATACCTATAATTAATTAACAAAAAAATTAATAAACGATATAAAAATTAAATAATAAACGACATGAAAATCAAATTATAGGTAGATACTTACCAACTTCGGAATAACCAAATAACCACTATCGAGCATAAATTAACGCCTGAACATTATAAGCCAACAAGCAGCTTCGATATTTGTTGAGCACCCGAAAACTAGCACTAAATGTAGACTCCGAAGCCAATATGGTAATAGGAATGCTTAAAATATCGGATGTCATTAACGATAATTCTTTACCATAAAGCTCAAACTTCCAAAAATGCAAGACATCCAAATCCGAGTTTCGTTGCACGTATATCTTAGGATCTCTTAGATATCTATCCAAACCTGATCCTAATCCATCATCTGAAGAAGATACTTTATTGTCGAAGTCGACAATATCCTATAAAATACAAATAATAAAAAATTATATAAAGAAACCAAATATTAAATGATAAATATAAAAGAAATAATTTACATCAAAATAACTCGAATTATGGCTCTTGGTCGTTTTCTTGTTGTTATCTTGAGAGGAGGCCGAAGATTTAGAAACTCCAAATTTTGTTTTGTATTCCTCATGAAGTGAAAACATCTTGTTTTGAACTTCATCGATTTTCGACTTGTCTTCTCATCAATGGCGTCGTAGCAATATTTTAGTAATTGCATTTTCATTCTCGGATCGAGAACAACTTTAATTGAGAGAATAGAACCATAACTGTCCTAATATTTATTAAATTTGTCTTGCATATTTTCAGCCATCTTCTGTAATACTTCATCTTTTTCTCCCTATACTTTTTCAGAAGCATTTCAATTTTTCAAATCTTCATAAAAGTATATGTTGGCAGTTGGATATGTTGATCCCGAAATTAGAGTAGCAATGTTCATAAACGGTTTTAAAAGTCTCGTATTTTTCCCCTCTATTCCATTCTTCATTCGTTGGACATCGCATATAATGTTTATCAATCAACGCAAGACTAGCAAAAACATTCTGATACTTTAAAGCACTATTAAGCATAACATGAGTTGAATTCCAATGAGTGCTAACATCCATAGATAAAGAAACCCCAATTTCAATTCCATGTTGTTCTGCACATTCCTCAAACATCCTCCACCTCGACTCTGATCCTCTTAAATATTTCACACTTTCTCTAATCTTTTCCAATGCACCTTCAATCACTTTTAATCCACTTTGCATTATAAGATTCAATATATGTGCACTACATCTTATATGAAATTATTCTCCCTTGCACATCCACAAATTTTGTGACTGCATACGATGTTTTATGATGGACATCAAACTATCACTAGTTGTAGTATTATCTATGGTAATAGAAAAAATCTTATCCTTAATATCTCAATCCTTCAAACAAGCGATTATCTTGTTTGATATTTCTAGTCTAGTATGTGGAAGAGGCAGAGTCATGAAAGACAATATCTTGCTAGCCAAATTCTATTTTTTATCAACATAATGTGTTGTTACACATATGTATCCCTCATGGCTAATTACAGTCCAAAGACTTATAGTTAAACAAATTATACTACGAACTATTTCTAATTCAGTCTTCAGCAACTCTTTCTCACACTCATAACATTGCAAACAATCAGCCAACAGAGTATTTCTACATATGAATTTCGCATCTGATTTAGATAATGAACAAAATCTCTAAACATCGGGTATTCAACTATTGAGAATGGAAGCTCATGAGCAATTATCAACCTAGCAAAATTTTCTCTCCAAATGAAATGATTTACTTTCTTTGCCCTCAACTTTCTATCATGATCAATCAACATTTAAAATGGATTATTGGTCCTGGTTTGCACTTTCAATTCTCCACATGACGTTTTAAGTGAGATATACCCCTACTTGATAATACGGATAACGCTTTATTGCAATATTTGCATTTGGCTTGATTAGAATTTTTTATACTAATGAAATGTGCCCAAACATTAGACCTTTTTTTTTGTTAGAACCATTTACTTGAGGAGTGGGTTGATCATCATCGCCATTATCATCGTGTATTTATTCAGCATGATCATCTACCGTTTCGTTGGTTGGATGACAAAAATTATCGTCAATTTGAAATCTGTAATAGAAATATCATCAAATCCTAATACTTATCCTAATTTTATAGATTTAAATCATCTAAAAATAGGCAATATACAGATTCTAAAGACAATCACATACCGAAGAGAGCAAGGTTTCACGGGCACGAATGAACGTAAAAAGATCGAAGTAGGACCGGACCGAAAGGAGCAAGGGTTTCACGGGCACGAACAGATGTAGGACCGGACTGAAGTAGGACTGGACCTAAGGGAGTAAGGGTTCACGCAACAGATCGAAGACAAATGCACCGGGGCACAGACGCACCGAGGCACAAACGACATTGGAAGGCGAAGACCGAAAGGAGCAAGGTTCATGGGCACGAACGGACATAGGACCAGACCGAAAGGAGCAAGGGTTCACGCAACAGACCGAATACAAATGCATTGGGGCACGAAAGACACTAGAAGAAGAAGACCGAATGGAGCAAGGGTTCATGGGCATGAACAGACGTAGGACCAAACTGAATGGAGCAAGGGTTCACACAGCAGACCGAAGTAGAACCAGACCGGCGGGAGCATGGGTTCACGCAGTAGAACGGCTAGGGTTTCACCTAAGAGAGGAGGACAAAACAAAACGACTCACAACTTCACAAGAGAACAGCTACTCTGCTGCCTAGGCTAGTTTTATTGGCCCGTGGTCCAGCCCGAAGCCCGGTGAGTCAGATTGAAAAATGTCGGGTGGGCTTCGAGTGGACCGAGCTTGATTTTGACAACCCTACATATCACAAACCTATGGATTCAATCCTTCATCTCCTTTTCCTCGACCTTGGCTTCAACCTCGCCGTGGTCGAATGGAAAGGCTTTACGAGAAAATACAAAAGCGTCAACTCGAAAGCATGGTTGATGTAAAAAAATCTTCTATGGTTCAATTATTATAGGAAGACTTATCCAAATTTCAAAGAAAATCGTCAAAACAAAAGTGAAGGAATGGCTTAAGAAGGTCTGTTCCCTCGGCCTCAGCCTTCTCTTCCACGATTGCAGCGTCACAATAACATTATTTGTTTATCTATGATCATGAATTGTCAAATATTAGATTGTAATTAATTAATTTTACAAATTAATTTAAGAGTTTTACGATTATCCAATATTATATATAATCCAATAGTTTAGCCACGTTTCTAAAGCCAAAAGTTTCAAGAAATGTTGAGACTACTTTAGATCCTACATTTTTTAGATCCATTCACCTCATGTAGTGTTTGATGGTGATCTATATATCACTATTTGTTGAAATTATATATCTCTAACTATATTTAGAGAATAAATATAAATGTCATTAGGCAGTTAATTAATTGCTTAATATAATATATATGTATTTATATAATTAGTCATAATTAAAATATAAATTATTGAATTTAGAATTAGAAATCATATAGAAAATCATAGGAAGAAGTTCTCTTAAGATTCCGACGTCTAACATTGATGGTGAAATCCTTAAGATTACTCGTGGAGGTTCCACATCATCAATGTTACATCCTACATATTACGTCATGCCACTGAAGATTAATGAACCAATCCATAATTTTAGACAAACACGAACCTTTAAAACCAAATAATAAACAAATTACATTTCAATTTGGATTGTAATAAAACGATTCAATTGTCCAAAATAGTCAGAGAATTAAATAATTTAATCTCAATCGTCATCTGGATGATTTTATTTCGGAAGTTTCAAAATCTAGTACTGTTTTAAGGTAAAATGTAGATTTATTCACCATTGCGACTCAAAGAGTAAACAAAAAATAAAAGGTGTAAACAATGTTTAAAATATGAGAATTATAGTTCTCTACCTATCATTCTTTTAAGTCATTCTTTGATGTTAGTTTTTTTTTATCTTGCGATGTGTAATTATTTTTTATCTTAAATGTAAATAAATTGGTGTGATACTTTTTCCTTCTGTTAAAACTCTTTTAATTAATTAATTTTATTTTATAATTTACATTTTTGAAAATGAAATGGATTTTGCTTTACCAATTATTCCAGCGGTATTTTTTTCTTATGCGACCCTTAAAAATGGCGAGTTTGTAGGTTTACTATTCACTTTAATAAGTGAAATGAATGTTGGTTGCCTCGGTCTCTCAATGCAGTAAATTAAAAAAAAACTCAAATATCTTTAATATTCAAACATTTATTCAATATTTTAAGGTCCTTCATTTATTCATATTATATATAATAAAAAATAATAATAACAAATTGGATTTCCAATGGAGTATTAAATTGGGATGACCGAAAAGAACTTTTGACTAGAAATTGTTAAATACGAACAAACAAGCCATAGTATTAAATATTCTTGGACGATACTCTTTGGCTTTATTGTTTTATGTTTTTTTAATAAAGAATCGATATAAAATCATGAATCATAGCAAACCTTTACTACACAAATTTATACAAAATTTTATTAAAATTTCAAGTGTTAAAAATTTCCTTAAATTTATACTACACAATTCTATATAAAAACAATAATAACGTGGAAGTTTGATAATAATTTATGATTTTATTTAATAACTTTTTAAAATATCTTGTGATTTTTTTATATCGTTTATAGAAAAGACAAATATACATATATTTATTATTCGTCGGTTAGTGTTTGTCTCCGACACTGGTTTTTGTGTTTTGTACAAACACAATTTGGACCTCATCCTCTCTATGATTTAATTTAAGCGACATAGAAGAGAACATGCGTTATCACTATCGTACTTACCCAAATTATAATTTTGAAATTACTTCTTCATATTTTCATCGTAAAAATATATACCACTGTTATTGACGATATATGAAAAATATATTTATAGATTTTTTATAATAAGAATAATGTTTCGAATCATATAATAATTATTATATATATATATATTATATTGTGTTGGATATGATATGAATTATGAATTTATATATATAATATTAATCAAACTAATTCGGATTCGGATTAGTGAGATTCAAATTTATTGATATAGTATTAAAATCTGATTTATTTTAATTTATATGTTTGGATGATAGATAATTATCTGTGATGATATAAAGTTGTATTGTACAACATTAAATATATGATAAACTATAAAATTATATATATATATATATATATATTAGATAACATTAAGACCTAATTTTTTAATATCAACAAAAATAAACTCATATTTAATATATTATATTATATTATATTATAATGCCGTCTATAAAACGTTTAATTTATATCTCCATCAACTTCAAAGTCACAAAGACAAAGTAAAATCGTACCACAATTACTTTGTGTTCATCTTTTTTATTTTCACCATTTCCACAGCTTAGATTCAATTATTCAAACACAAAGCATCTCTCTCTCTATCTCTCTCTCTATCTCTACCATCACCACAACCCTAAATTTACTTTATAAATTCTTGAAAAAGATTGATAATAAAAACCCAATATCTTAATCTTCATAACTCTTCAAATCTGAAAAACCCTAAAAGAAAAACTCTTTTTTTTTCATTTATACTAATTATACAATCATATTTGACTTGCAAATGATCATGTGATGAGATTTCCTCACATCATTACCTCTTTAACTCTCTTATTTTTCCTCTCTCTTCTCCTCCAAACCCATCAATCCACCATTGCAACTCATCATCGAGAAAATAATCATCGAATTCATCGCGTGTTGTCACGCGCAAGATTTCAAGACACCACAAAGTCTCACTCATTATCAGCCACCGGTATTCCTACGGCGAAGCCTTCGCCGGCGTGGAGGAAAGGACGGCGGTTTAAGGTTCAGCGGCCGTTTCCGACATTGCCTTGGCAGAAGGAGAAGATGTACGGTGCGAATAAGCATGAAGTCCCAAGTGGCCCTAATCCAATCTCCAATAGGTAGAGGGTATTAATATATATCAATATATATCTATATTTATATAAGTTTTACGTTGTATAAATAATTATATTTGTTTATGGTCACATTCACATATGTAAAATGCTTCGAATTTGAGGGTTTCAATTTATGGGGAAAATTTTAATCGTTACATATTCAAATAATAGTTTTTGATATCCATATATGCTTATGATCGATCGGTTGTCGGTAGCCAAACACACATACATGCATATACATAATACATATATGTATAACATGGGTATACTATATATATATATATAAATATTTAACAAAAGTTATAAACTTGACCGATTAATTTCTTGACCATGCATGAATATTGATAGTCTTTAATGATAATTGTTGTGAATTTACACCAGAGGACCAAAAGCAAATGTCAATGTACATTTCTATGTCAGACGACATATATGTATTGATATGATTTGTATTTATTTGGAAATTAAATGTATCATCATTGTTATATATTATGGATATTAATATTTAGGAACCAAATATTAATATCCATGATATTATAGTAGTTAAAATTATATGTAAATGAAAATATTGAAAAGTGAGAGAAACAAAATGATGACGTAATTACTGTTCATGAGATTTGGGCTTATATTGTTCAAAACGATATTTGCATGCAATAAAGACAAAAAAGGGTAAAAAGGGGGGCAAAAAGAAAAGAAAAAGAAAAGACAAAACGACATCGTTTTGCGTGTAAAGAGAGTCAGGCAGACACTGGGCATCCAAAGCTGCATTGAACCATCGCTTTCTTACTTTTTTATCTTTTTCGCCCCTGAATTCCCTAAATTATCTATTTGGCCTATTATATTTATATCCTGTTGTAATAAAACAATTAAAATCGTTTACGTTTTTCACATTTTTTTAAATCTGTTATTTTGAAATCAATAAATTTTATATTATTATATCTATAAATATTCAATGTAACGATATGAATTTTAAATAGAAAGAAAAAAAATTCGATTATTTATATATTTACGGTATAACAATGTTAGTTGTATCAAATAAAAAATAACATTGTTAATATATGATTTTTTAAGAAAATTATTGTTCATTTATAAAACTTTCAATATTTCTCTGCTTATCATGAACCAAACATATATTTTGTTTTTATTATATTGAAAGTGAATTGTCAATTAGGAAAAATAGATTTTCAACATCAAAAGCGTCAAATTTCAACTTTTTTTAACTTTTTTTTATTTTCTTTTTATACTACTTTAGTTTTTGCTTTATCCAAAAAAAGAAATAAAAATACAGCATAAGTATGTCATATGTATAAATACCCAAGATCCAAACTGCTACTCAACCTTAACAAACCCAAAAGTATATTTGTCTATAGTATTTGAATTATTATTTTTACCTCTCTAGAAAATTGATAATTAATCAATTCAACGAAATTTAACATGAATATTTAAATTACTTTGACTTGGATGTAAGATCTATCAATTATTAAATGAGAGCCTCATCGGCAGGTGTTAGGGCCATCAAGGTTTGAGCTGCCCGACGATTCCTCTGTACGATATGGAACATATAAATACAAAAATATAACAAAAAGAAAAAAAGTTTATTTTTTTTCAAGTATCATGTTTTAATTTTTCATTACTTGTATTAATTTTATTTTAATTGTAAAATCAGCTTATTCAACTTTTATTTCACTTTTAAAATTTGGTTAATCCACCATCCACCATTTCTTTTGAAATTTTCAATTTCAACATGTTTTTAAATTCAATCGATTCTCTCGAAATTTATAAATAAACTTCAATTCTCTTCGAATTTTTCCAGTTAGATATTCCTACCCAAAAATTTTAAATTTAAGCTATTTTTTCTAAAATTATCAGATTCAACCTATTTATTCCAAATTCAGCTTATTTTAATTGTAAATTCAGTTTATTCAACTTTTTTTTCACTTTTTAAATTTGGTTAATCCACCATCCATCGTTTCTTTGAAACTTTCAATTTCAACATGTTTTTAAATTCAATCGATTCTCTCGAAACTTATAAATAAACTTCAATTCTCTTCGAATTTTTCCAATTTAGATATTCCTACCCAAAAATTTTAAATTTAACCTATTTTTTTCTAGAATTATCACATTCAACCTATTTTCTTTAAAAGATTCCAAATTCAAGTAATTAGTACGTTGATCGACAACTAATCGATCAACAGATTAACGTCGAACATCTTTTAAAACAATGCATTAAGAATAACAACAAAGGGGCGAATGTATTTCCTTCTTATCTAAATACATTAACAAAACTTGGAATTACTACACTTCTAAGCAATCAAAATAATGGTTTTTCTGAAGAAATTGAGAATAGAGAATCGGTACTCACGGTAATTGCTGTTAATATATGGATAATTAGATCCTTTTCCCTCGAAGAAAACCCTTCCCACGACGATTCTTCTTCCCCAATTTGAACTTCTTCTTTAACTTCTTGCCGATGGGCTTCAGCGCGTTGTTTTGTTTCTCGTCACTCATCTCTACATCTGAAAAATTGATACGATTCAGAAAGATTATCAGATTCTGGTTCATGTAAGGTCAGAATATAATTGACTCAATCTGCATCTAATAGATATGAAGGCACTCAAGTAACAACCTCAAATAATATACCCAAGTTGAAAGTGATGAACTTTATTTAATGGCAAACCGCACGTAAGATCACTACAAGTTCATAGTATAAACCTCGACTCATGTGAATAATCTTTTCAAGACGAAAACTCAAATGATTGTACCCTCCATTCACCAATTGAACTAAGATATCTTGGGTTACATGAGCTTGATTTGAGTGTCTCACGGAGAAAAATGTCTTAAGCACAAGAACTAAACATATATTGCAGAAAAGAAGGTTCAAACTTTGATCTGATAATCACAACAATATCTGAATTGAAGGGTAAAACCTACAAAGATTTCAGTAGAGCACGATCAACAGTGAACAAACTGGATGCCACCAAAACACAGTCTAGATCGAAAATAATCCAAATAAAAAAGGAAATACCGGTGATTTTCGTGCTTGTTTATGAACACGTTGATCATCCACAAAGAGAACTATTGAAACCCCAAACAGATATATTTAGACGATGAACAATTCATAAAGCAACTTTTCTGCAACTAATTAGGTCAAATAACAATTCTACCAGAAGAATCAGGAATGAGGTTCAGCTCCATAGTCACCGGGGATCAGATTCGAACATTAAGTTTACCAATAACAACACAAGGAAGACTAAACTTCAATCCTCAGAAAATAAATCTAGAAACAGAGAAACTAAAGCAGATAATAGTAGAAACCAAACGTACCCATATCGTTAGCGTTTGAAGCGGCGGCTGAAGTAGAAGCGGATGGTGCGATGTCCATGAGTGGAGATGTCGAAGCTTGACGAACAGGCAACTTCGGGGCGGCGAGAGCGGCTTCAAGAGCAGCAAGCTTGGCATCTTCTTTCTTCTGAAATGGCGTCTCCTTCTGCACTATATCTCTTCTTATAGCCCTCAGTCTCTTCTCTCTCTTCGATCTCATAGACTTCGCCATTGTTGCTTCAATCACCTACTTCGGGCGGAACCAAAATTAGGGTTTTCGATGAATGTCGATTTTTGCCTTTTATAAGTTTAGAAATAGTTAAGATCCTGTTTGGGTTCTAGTGTAGCTTTATCCCATCCATGGCTCTTCTAAAAGGAAATGGGCTTCATGGGCCCAACATATTTCTACAACACATTGTTGTCTTTCAAAATGTCCAACAGTAAGTTTCTTTTTATCTTGAGAAAATCAAATTAAAATAAATGTAATGTTATAATTATATATGATTTTTTTTTGTTTTTATATGTTTATTACTTCCATATCAACATATAATATTGTGTTACAATTATATCCAAATTAATTTATTATAGATAATGTGATATATATAAATATATATAAAAACTACTTGGACATAACAAATTTATATATTTTTATGAGATTGTTTTTTATAGATTTAGACTTTAACCAATCTTTAGCTATCGATTTGAATTAAAATTTTAAAAAATGCAAATTGAACTTGGGTTTACAACTTACACAAGAACATGTAATGGTTATATGTTAGAATTTTTTAGTCACACATGTATTATTTATATGTGTTATGTCATTATTTAATTAGTCTAAACTAAGTGGTCTAAGAGTAACTAAGTATAGACTAAGAACATAATTATTATGATGTTATTGTGTAGATATCACTTGTGTAATTTCTAATTTGATGAGGGATAGAATTAGAAATAATAATAAATATATTCTATATATTTTGGGTTATTGCATTGTTAGATTATATACCCTAAAAACCTACAACCATATCCGATTGATCTATCATGTACGCTTCTGCATTAATAGTGATTTATATAAGAGAGAAATGGTTATACTCAAGTAATAATGATTTACATAAGAGGGTATAACAAAAAAAATGAATTAAGAAAAAAGATATGATCAAGTATGTAATCGGTTCATAATCATAATCATAATCATAATCATAATCATAAGCATAATCATAATCCAAGCAACTCTTCACATGCAACTCTTCAAGCCTTGCCTATGAACTCAACGTCAAAGAGAAGAACCGAACCGGGAGGAATAATGCATGAACCTGCCAAGGTTCAAGCAAATAAATTACAAGAGATTTAGATATTAGAAGTTAAAGTTCATGGTTAAAGGTTTGATTTTTATTTTTTATTTTTTTAACCTCCTTTGCAACCGGCGCCTCTATCACCATACCCGAGTTCTGGAGGAATCTTTAACGATCGTTTTCCGCCTGTAAAAACGCGTAGTAACGCAAGAAAGAAACGAATACGGTTAATGTATTTTGCAATATGCAAAACCGCAATCTTTTTAAGAGTCCTACATTGTTAAGATTCATTGATTTATAAGGATTGATTTGTGTTTAACAGGGTGGACATTTCGATTCAGTTATATAAAACCGAACCAAACCGAACCGAATTATGACCATTCGGTTCGGTTCAGCTGTAGATAAAATAACCGATCGAATATGAAAGTTAAAAACCAAATAGATTCAATTCGGTTCGGATATTAACGGAAGAATCACGGATAACCGTTTTGGTTACATAAATATAAAAAAATATATAGATATATGATATTTATCAAATGAATATTTATCTAATATAATTAATAATTAAAATTAAATATCAAATTTAAATAATAATACATTATATTATATTTTTTAAATATATGAATTATTTGAAATATTCTGAATAATATCATTTATTTGCAATCTTACATGATAAATACTTGGTAAAATCGAAATAGTCGAAAACAACAGAACAAATTAAAGTTTGGGTTTTATTTTGGTTACAATATTTTATTGATATAACCGAATCGAACCAATGTACAGCCTAACCGAATCGAACCGATTTAAATTCAGTTATGGTTTATTAAAAACCCGAATAATCCGTACCCATTATATCCGAACCGAAAACCGAAATGGTCAGGCCTAATGCTTAATATGAGATAAGTTCTTATCATAATCACGACCCTATTCTTGGGTAATGTATTTGGTATACTTCCAACTTTTAGGGTTATGGAGTTATCATACCAGCAAGCATGGGAGGTATTCCATCGCCACCGAGGATGCCTTGGTCCCAACCTTTGATCACCTGAAGATTCAACCGAAACCCTTTCGATATTTTATCGTTTGTCGATTATAGATAGATCACATTTGGTCAAAAGTAATAGATTTTGTTAACCCTGATTTTCTATCATTCATATTAAAAAAAAACCACAGACATACTGAGAAGCTATGTTATCTTTCGAATCTCTTTATTAAGAATAAACTATAAAAAGTGAGATCGAGATAATTCGACAGAATTAAACTTGAGAGCTAGTAGATCTTTCACAATGATGTAAATCAATAGAGTTAATTCTCTAAAATATTTAATGAAAAAATACCAAACTATCCCAAGAAATGAATACATTAGAGAAAGATATGATTATGTGAGGTTCAAGACATTATAGTTACCTTCTGGAAAATGTATCCGATAATATTTCACTGTAGAGAGTTTAAAATCAAAACTATCTTCTGATCATAAACTATAGGCTCGACTGGTGGAGTCGCAGCCAAACGCAAACGCGACGACTGCGTTTTCTGACGACTCCGAGCGACATTAAAACCGACTGGTGGAGTCGGAGTCGCTCGCAAACGCCACGAAACGCGGAATTTAAAAATCCAGAATTATATTGCGTTACGTTTGCGTTTTGGTGCGTTTTGAATAAAATTACCAAAATCCCCTCGTATCTTTCTCTTATCGTTTCTCTATTTCTATTATAATTTATATTAATCATAATATATATATATATACATATATGTGTATGTATTGTATATTTAAATATTTTTTAATTTTTAAATTTATTTCAAATATTTAAAAATACACACTAAAAAATTTAAATAAATTCTTTTCTTAATAATTGTCTATTTTGGTAATTTTGTTCAAAAAGCAATCGCAACAGTTTTCTACCATTCGCTTCTAGTCGCAGTCGTCCGCAAACGCAGTGATTCCACCATTCAGACAAAATGAAACAAAACGCCGCGCCAATCGCTGACAGAAACGCTGTCAAGCGCAAACGCAAAGGCTGCGTTTCCACCAGTCAAGCCCTATATACATTCATGTTCTTCCATTTTTCACACTTCTTTCAAGATTTGCAAATAAAACCCAATTGTTTTGACCTAATTTCAAGAATTACAAGTAGATACATACCTCACCAACACCTATACGGAACGATAGAGGCTTCCCACGGTTATAACTGCTATCAAAAACTTTCCCATTTTCCAATTTCCCCACATAATGTGCCTGCAGATGTTTAAGATCACTAACATAATCAAGAATGATCACAAGAAAAGACTGAAACTTTTGTTGTTTTTCGACATGTTAGATACCTTAATCAATTGCCCTTTGACAGCTTCAGGACCATATCCAATTACTTTGTCGCAGAAAGCAAGACCAGAGGAAGAAACAGAGAACTCACACGAAGTTGTCTCAGCAGCTAAAGATCCTTTTGTCTTTAACACAACATTGAGAAGACTGATACAAAATCCGAGACCAATTGCTTCTCTTCTCCTATATGAAGCTGTATGCACAGAACTTAAACCCTTCTGGTTTTCACTTACCTCCACCATTGCCGAGGTTGTTTCTATTCTGTTCAAGCTTTTTGTAAGATGTCTGTAATTGTGTTTCCATAGCTCTTTTGGTGAGAAATTACCAACAGAGAATGCCAAAGAGTTCATTTCCTCGTATCTACAATGTTTTGCTAAGAGATGACCATGAATGACGTTAACCAGAGCATCTGCAAGAACAAATATCAGCCATACAAATTGATGATGACAAGAAAACTTTTGGGCCTTCTATTCTTTAGACTTCAAGCCCAATATAAGCACCACCACAAAGGAAAATACTTCACTTTTCTTTTCTCAAGTGAACCCTATTGAGTGTTAATGAAACTTGATCCCCTAATTTTCCTTGCACGGGACTCAATCATAAGCTCTGTCATCTTTTCTGCTGCATCCCATTTCTGGTTCATTTTATAGATATCTGATATAAGAAAGTAAACCCCTCCATCTTTTTTGGGGTTTATATTCCTTAGGACATCCTCAATTACTCTCTCGGCCATCTCGGGCTTGTTGTGTTCTTTACAAGCTGTCAAGAACGAACCCCAGATGACAATGTTAGGTTCATATTTCATTGATCTAATAACCTCATAAGCTTCCTCCAAAAGCCCTGCATTTCCCAACAAGTCAATTATGCAAGCGATATGATGAATGTTTGGCTCTAAGTCATACTCTTCAATCATTTTAAAGTATATGCGTCCCTCATGAACTAATCCTGAATTTGCACAAGCCTTAAGAATTCCTGTGAAAGTTAACTCATTTGCTCTTACACTTGACTCTCGCATTTTCTCAAACAAAGCCATTGTTTCTTTGGCAGTACTGTATTGGGCTGAACCACAGATGAGTGCTGTCCAAGTCACTACATTCTTTTCTTCCATCAAATCGAAAACTTGATTAGCATACTTCATGTAACCACATCTGGCATACATGTCAACCAATGCTGTGCCTGTTTTCACATGTACATTCTTCACATACTTCACTATAAACCCGTGAACTGACCTACCAAGCAATAAACCCATTGAAACCAATCGAGAACAACCCGATAAGACTGAATTCAATGTCATTTGATCGGGTTTATGCTTGTTCTTGAACATCATATCCCGGAAAATGTCCAATCCAGTAACCCATCTCCCATGTTTGACATTATAGTTTCCAACGGACGGATCCGTTGCCCCGTCCGTTGGAAACTCCGTGTTTTTTTGTAGTGCAAGCAACAGTATTTCTCTCAGGCATTTCGTCGAACAATTCACATGCCACATTCCCAATTCTCAAATACCCAGATATCATCGTATTCCAAGCAACAGTATTTCTCTCAGGCATTTCGTCGAACAGTCCACATGCGTCCATCATCGAAACCATAGCATACCCATTAAGCAGCGATGTAGCAACGTAGACGTTCTCAGATAAGCCGACCTTGAGGGAGAAACAATGGAGATGCNATATATACATATATATATATCATATATATATATTATATATCATATATAATGTATAAATATATAATATTAAATATGTCATTATATATGCTCAAATATATCATATACACATATAAATTAATATATATGCCCGTATATAACTATATATATCTACATCGTATTATATAACATATATTCATATATATATATTACGAACATGTTATTATTCACTAGGAAGGACCCGCGCGATGCGCGGATTTTTATCATTTTTTTTGTTATAAAGTTGAAATTCATATAGATTATCATATCAAAAAATCGTGTAAGACTCGTGTAATCGATTATGGTTATGTATTGTATATCTTATTTTATGAAAAAATGATTAATATATTTGAATTTATTATTAATGCGTAAGTAGTTATTATAATTCAACAGCAAGATCAGAAAAGTCAAATTTTGATATAATCATCTGATAAATTATTAGGCTAAAGAATAGATATTTTGAGAATTTATAAATATTCTATCACAATATAATCGAGATAATATTTGTTGATTTTTTCTCTTTATACAAATGTTTTAATTTTATATATGAATTAATTTATATAATACAAATAAAATTGGTGATTGGACTGCTGCGTCAAACGTGACTTCACAAGAATTGAACAAAAACTCGAATTTTAATATATAAGATTTAATTTAATTTAATATTTTTAGACATGACGTTTCATTTAGTGTTATTTCAAAAAATGTTTCGTTTTTTCTTCATTATGTAGATATTTGATGATGATAAAATTAAAACTAAAAAGATATGAAAGATGAAAGATTTTTTTTTTGTATATTAATTTGAATAATTTATGATAAAACAATTGAAATAGAAAATAAAAAGTTGAAAGAAGATGTGGCGCGGCGAGAGAAGAGATATGATATTAAAATAATATTTTTGAACAAATATATATCCAATGTATATGATATGTATTAACATATGTTAAATATATATATATATAT
>CM071866.1:1090024-1108724 GCA_036759665.1 Gynandropsis gynandra | reverse complement strand
GCCTACCCGTTCGGGTTCGGGTTCGGGTTCGGGTACCCTCAAAAATCCGGGTACCCGACCCGTGCCCACCCCTAGCTTCACGAGAAGCAACCTTGCAAAGATTATTATGTATATAATTTTTTAGTATGTTATCAGCAGATCGTTTTTAATAAATTAAAAATAAAAAGCATATATATGTGTAATAAAAATAATTACGCCGTAAAAAAAATTATGTCTTACAAAATTCTTTTAAGTTATTTATTTTATTAATTGCCTTTAACTCATTGTTCGACCATTAAATGAGTTGGATGCAAATGGATTTTTGTGTGGAAGATAAATGAAAATAATGAAGTCACAAGATATGAGACACGTCTTATGGCATAAACTCATAAATTTATTATGAGAAAACATATTCTCATATTATGGATACAATCACATTCAAATATTTTATGAGTTTAATTGCATCCAAAAAACTTAGATATATACCTTATGAATGTGATTGCGATCTATCTATATGGATCTTTGGATAATAATATATATATATATATATATGAAAATCCCTCAAGGATTAAAAAATACCGGAAATATCAAACTCAAATCATAAAACAATATGTGCAATCAACGTCTGGATGTAGGTGGTACAATCTTCTAAGTGAATATCTAAAAAAATGATTTGTGAATAACCTTATTTGTCCTTGTGTATTTATTCAGAAAACAACAAGCGAATTTGTGATTATAGTTGTTTATGTTGAAGATCTAAATATAATTAGTACCTCGAAAGAGATTGAGAATGTTCGAAATTATCTGAAAGAGGAATTTGAAATGAAAGATCTTGGACAACAAAGTTTTGTCTTGGTTTACATATAGAGCATCGAAATATTGATATATTCGTACATCAATCGAATTATATAAAGAGAGTATTAAAACGTTTTAACATAGATAAAGCAAATCCATCAAGCACTCCAATGATATTTAGATCTTTAAATGTTGAAAATAATTCATTTCGTCTTGTGAATAAAATGAAGATATAACTGGACCAAAAGTACCATATACGAGTACAATAAGAGTTCTCTTGTATCTAGCAAATTGCACTCATCTTGATATAACATTTGCTACTAATCTCTTGTCACGATATAGTTCATCCCTTACATGTCGTTACTGGATAGAGATTAAATACATCTTTTGATATTTACAAGGGACAATTTTATCCTAGAGATTCCAAACATGGGTTGGCCAATTTTGCAAATGCAAGTTATTTATCATATCCTATAAAGTCATATCACAAACTAGATATGTTTTTACAATTGGAGGTATGACGATATCATGACGCTCTCAAAAGCAACTATTAGTTGAACATTGACGAAATCACTGCACTCCATGAAGCAACTAGAGAATGTGTGTGGCTCAAAGCTATAACCAACATATATAAGAAACATGTTGATTATCGATTAACATCGATCCAATAATATGAGATGAAGATGATGCAATATGTATCGTCCAAACAAAGGAAGGACATCAAAAGCGATAGAACGAAAGATATCCCTCCAAAATTTTTCTCATATACCCAAGAGTTTGAGAAGAAGAAAGAAGTTGATATTCTTTATATCATATCAAACGGAAATATATTGATCTATTCACAAAGGTGCTCCATACTTAAACATTGAGAAAACATATTCATAATATCGAGATACGTCGCATATTCAAAGCTTATAATGAAACAAAAGGTTGACAAATTGTGAAAAATTTTTTATGGTTGCACTCTTTTTTTCTCAGCATGGTTTTTATCCCAATGGATTTTTCCATGATAAGAGTATATAATTATAATATTTATAATTATATAAAATTGTGAATGACTAAACTTTTTTATGAAGGGTCATTTTTGAATTTATGACTTTTCAATTGAAGGACCATATTTATTTTCCAATGAACCCACGATATAACCATTCATTCCAATACACAACTTACAAAATCCAAAATTCTTCTCATTCTCTCATATTCTCTTCTAATTCTTTCATAAACATTCTAGATAAATTTTATATATTTTGTTTCATTAGGTATATATATATATATAATATGAGACATATTTGTAATATATTATATATTTATATAATGTACAAATATATCATATATCATGTTATATGCATATATATACATATATTAATATATATTCTCATACATAATTATATCCAATGTACATAACATATATATATATATACATATTAGGAAGATATTATTATTAATTTTTTAACATATTTAAATTCTTAAATAAATATCTGTAACGAATAAATATGTTTTTTATTTTAAAATTGATATCTTGTTTAAAATTATATTGCCAAATTTATATTTAAATGTTTAAATATAGTAATTTATCTATATGTTTTTATAGAAATATTAAATTAAAAAACGTATAATAATGTAATCGATAGAAATGCCAAAATATTAAAGATAACTTCTTAGTACTTGCTTGCTTCATGTATATCCACGAAAAACTAATGAAAAATGGAGAAAAGACAAATGTGCCACTATTTTTTGTTAGTGAAAACACGTACGGTTTGACATTTTTTCGAATATGAAACCTAATTCAAACTTGAAAAAAATGAGCGAGAGGCGATTTTGAACGATTTCTAACGATTTTCGAGTGATTTCTAACGATTTCGAACGATTTCCGAGAATCGTATGGGTCGTAAAGGATCGCATTGATAACAAGGATCACATGAATCACATAGGTCGCTTGGATCTATATATCGTACGGATCACAAAAACAATTAGGAATATCAATATTATAAGGATAAAATTGAAATTGATTTGTTTAAATGATAAAATTGAAATCTAATAACATATTAAATATATTTTTTTTAATCCGATATAAATAATTAATACAGGTTTTGTTTCTAATATTGTAAAATTGGTAAAGTCCGTATTTTTCTGATATCTTATATTGGATTATTCATTGTTGATAGGTTTGGTAATTCTCGAATATATATTTAAAATGGGATAAAATTGAAACAAAATAAAAATATGGGGTACAATTGTAAATAAAAAGGTGTAGTGGAAATCTTCTCTCGCTCGGCGTCTCTGGGTTCTGATCTGATCTCGCGAGATTCAATCTCTCTCTCTCTCTAGAAGAAGAAAACCCTAATTTTCATTTTTAGCTCTCATTTGCATCAGCTAAGCTGCAGGTAAGTGTTTCTTCTGAGTTCTTCACATCGAAAATCGATTTTTATTTCTTCTTATGTTTTAAATTTGCTGGTTCTCGATGATTGATTGAGTTCTGATTTCATCTCTTTCGACCGATTTGGTTAGCAATGTTTATTTGTTGAATTTGGGAGATGTGGATTTTTGCGTCGTTGGATGATATGATTTGCTTGTATATCGCGTTGTGAAAATGATCGAATTAGGGTTCTTCCACATGAATTATTTCTCTAATCATCTATGGCTTTTTAGAGAACTCGAGATTTGGATTTTGGTTATGTATCTAAGAAAAACGAATGATCCAACAGTGTTATGATACAAACGTGAGAGGAAACCTAACATTGGGTTTGTTCAATGGCAGAGATGTACAATAACGTGGGACCTCAGCCTGGGATGCCGAGACCTCCGGGAAACCCTCAGCCAAATCCATTTGGGAATGCATTTAATGGACCTGGTTCGGGGTTTATCCGCAGCGGATTAGGAGCATATGGGGAGAAAATTCTGGGATCCAGTTCCGAGTATGTCCAGAGCAATGTAGGTATTCTGGTTGTTTAAGGGATCAGATTTCCGCTTAATGTGGTTGTCATTTACTTAACCTTGTTTTGAAACGAACAGATAAGCCGTTATTTTTCGGATCCACAATACTATTTTCAAGTGGATGATCAATATGTGAGGAACAAATTGAAGGTCGTTCTGTTTCCATTCCTTCACAGGGTAAGTTACTTAGTTTCATGTTCTTATTTTAGGGTTCTTCAAATACCAACCTGTAATTGGTGTGGGTTTTGCTTCATCCTCAGGGGCATTGGACTAGAATTTCAGAACCAGTTGGGGGTAGACTCTCGTACAAACCACCGATCTATGATATAAATGCGCCGGACTTGTACATCCCGTTTATGGCATTTGGCACCTACGTTGTTCTTGCTGGATTATCACTGGGACTTAACGGAAAGTAAGTCACTTTTTGATTGTTCAACATGTCTTTTGGATTCCCAATTGTGTATTTCAGGAGAATTTACTTTACTGACAAACTTACCATCTTTAACTCTATAGATTCACTCCGGAAACTTTGAATTGGCTGTTTGTGAAAGGATTAGTCGGGTGGTTTTTCCAAGTCGTGCTATTGAAATCAATGTTGTGGTCATTGGGTAGCGGAGAAGCACCGCTTCTGGACATCGTGTCATATGCAGGGTATACGTTCACAGGCCTTTGTCTAGCCGTTCTTGGTAAGATCATATGGGGATACTCGTATTACGTATTGATTCTATGGACCTGCTTATGCTCGGGGGTTTTCTTGGTGAAGACAATGAAGCGAGTCCTCTTTGCGGAAGTAAGAACTTACGCCTCAACGAGACACCATTACCTGCTGCTCTTTCTAGCTTTAGCCCAGTTCCCTCTTTTGATCTGGCTCGGTAACATTAGTGTTAATTGGCTTCTATGAATGTGGGTTAGGTTATATACTGATGTGAGAGGATTGTTAAGATCATGGAGTAGTTTTTTGAGATGATTTGTTCAGTTTTTATGTGTTTGTCTGAAAGTGTTTTGTCTCTCGTCCCATTTATCTTTGGTTGAACCTTACATAGACTTCTTTGAGCTTTCTCCAAACGTTCAGGTAGAGAGTTTAATTTGAATTACTCGGTCCGATTCAAATAATCCAAATAATCCGATTCGATTGAAATATAGGTTATTATAAAAATGGTGTTCAGTTAAAAGGAAGTTGAACAATCTAAAATAAGGTTTTAATAACATTTTAAAATTTTAGTACATTTGTTTATACATAATTTTATATTTGATAATTTATTTTTGTTTTATGTTCAAAATATAAATTATCTGAAGAATCTTAAAATTGAATAACGTTTTATAGGGCGAGGTAATAATATCCGAAATATTCGTATTCGAACCGTATTCGATCCGAAAAGGGAAATATCCGTAGGAACAAATTCAAATACCAAGATTTAGATATTCGACAAATACAAATAACATTTTAAAATTTTAGTATATTTGTTTATACATAATTTTATATTTGATAATTTATTTTTGTTTTATGTTCAAAATATAAATTATCTGAAGAATCTTAAAATCGAATAACGCCTTATAGGGCGGGGCAAAATATCCGAAATATTCGTATTCGATTCTTATTCGAACCGTATTCGATCTGAAAAACCAAATATCCGTAGGAACAAATACAAATACCAGGATTCAGATATTCGACAAATACAAATACAAATAGTATAGTCAATTATTCGTAAGTATTCGTATCCGTAAGTACTAAATAGATAATTTATTTAATATATAGATATATAAAATAAATTAATTTTAAGGATCAAATTATAAATAAAAACATTATTATAATCGATTTTCAGATCAAATATAAAATATATAAAGAAATAGTTATTATATTTAAATTTAAAGACTAAAATATAAATTATAAAAGTTTTAAGGACTAAAATGTAAATTATTTAGAATTTTTTTATTATTATTTTTAAAAAATTGATTTTATTACGGATACGGATGTCCGAATATTTGCGGATATTCGAATTTACGAATATCCGTATTTACGAATATGAATACGAATAGTAAAATCGAATATTCGACGAATACGAATACGTATACAAATAGTCGAATATTTACGGATATTCGCTATTTGTCCACCCCTAACGCCTTAAGCATAATGGTTGAAAAATCAAAATTCGAATACAACCCGAACCGAATTCGGAATGGAAACATCGGATTAAATTCGGGTTTATTTTTTAAAAATTCGATGAACCCGAACTGAAAGCCGAATTAGACATCTCTTTGTTTAAAAACTCGAAGAAAGTTCCAGAATATAAGGGTGGATAAAATACCAGAAAATCGTTTTGATATGAAATTATTCTTGAATTTGAGAAAATAAAATACTCGAATTCGTGACTTTAAGTCCAAAATTTTCACTCTTACAAATGGGTATCCGCATATATTTAGTATATATATTAATTTACAAAAAATACATTTAAATGTTCTGATAATTTCAAAAATATCATTATTATTAGGTTTGGTATAAGTCAACTACCTGATCCGAATTCGAACAAATAGATGCTCTAATATTGAAAAAAAATCGGGATCGAGTATTCGCGGTTACTCGACTTATTGTTCAGATACAAAATAAATTACTCGTTCGGATTTGATTCAGATACCTTAAAAAACACGAGTACTCGAAATCGAACCAATATATATTCTAATATTGAA
This sequence comes from Gynandropsis gynandra, assembly GCA_036759665.1. Taxonomy (NCBI): domain Eukaryota; kingdom Viridiplantae; phylum Streptophyta; class Magnoliopsida; order Brassicales; family Cleomaceae; genus Gynandropsis; species Gynandropsis gynandra. Next base: position 1,102,331 of record CM071866.1, on the reverse strand, counting down.
AAAAAATCATAGTCGAGTATTCGCGGTTACTCGAATTATTGTTCAGATATCCGAAACGGATATCCACGTCCCGGATTTAAATTCGTGTACAAAATTAATTATCCGTTCGAATTCGATTCGAAAACTTCAAATATCGGACCTATGTACATTCTACGAAAATATACTCTACTAAAGTAATGTCTGAGCTAAGTTATTAGGCTTTGGATTTGGAGAAAACACCAAAAAACACATGGACTTAGCTTTGTTTTTTGTACAACTAGTTAGTTCCAAGTGTTAACCAGACCTATATTGAAGATTCATTCCTTTTTCTTAAATAGTGGTCACATGGAAAATTCTGAAGTGGATTTGTAAGACAATAAAATGTCTATAGACATAATAGATTGTAAGATCATTAAGTTCGTCTGAATATATATAGAGAGAGAGAGAGAGGTTTATTATCATGGATGATTTAATTTTTAATTCCAAAAGTCTTAAGACATTAATCAAACATTTTTATACTTTGGGATATTATGTAAAAAAACTAGAGCAAAATGTAAATTACAGAAAAAAATAGATGCTTTCGTTGAGAGTCGAACTCAAGACCTCCCGCTTACTAAACGGGTGCTCTAACCAACTGAGCTACGAAAGCCTGTTTTTTTTAGTTTTACCATTTTTTAATTTTATACAATAATACAAGAATTGTCTCTAGTTATATTGTTATAATAATAAGCAGCTTATGGAAACAAAGAAAGAAGTGAAACAAAAGAAGTTGGGAGGTTGGTGATAAAAAAAAAAAAAAAACCAATAAGACCATTTATCAGTTTCTTTGTAAATTAAGTTGTTACTAAGATTTATGTTTGATATCGAATGTTGCATGTAAAACAAACATGGGATTCATGGGATTAGTGGTACGAGTCGATTTGAATATTTTGATGTTCGGTTTAGTGGTGGATATGGATCGACTGTTTTGATATTTTAAACTAACTGAATCAGAATGGGTACTCGTTTTGTACTCAAACTCGAATCTATAATATACAACTATTCAATTTTCGATACACGAAAAATTGATCGGATTCTCCTGAATATCCTAACCTAAAAACATTTTTAATATATATAACATATATTGATTTGGATCTTGATTCAAATTCTGTGCACAATTTGATTTTAATTGAATTTTCATTATTATCATAAAAAAATTAAAGAGATTTTTGTAATATACATATATATATAGTTAACAAGAGATATTCATCAATGAAAATAAAAAAAATCTAATTTTAAACTCAAATTCACGAATTTAATCATTATTTTTGGATTCAAGATGAATCCGGATCAATCTAATTTTTTTTCAAAAAAAAATTCTGACCTTTAGTTAGATCTACTATTACAACATTCACACTTTAGAATCGAGTTTACACATGAACAAAATGTTATATTTTGTACCACTTGGTCAAATAATGAATCATGAATCCAAACTAAATATATTTAATTTTTGAAATTAATTAGTTTCAAATTCAATTAATATATAACCAAAAGAGTCAAATAAGATAGATAAATCTTGGAGTGCCTTTGATGGCTTTTTAGTTTCCTCGGCCATGGTGGTCCGATGGTTATGTTATCAAACCCTCCATATGCAAAATACACAACCGCAGCCGTAGCCGCGATTATGACAAAATAATGTTTATAGCCGCAATGAGTAAAACCGCAACGGCTATCGGGTCCAAGAGGTCAAATTCATGGCTAAAATTTGCTTTAATCCGATGTGAGTTCGGGTTCGGACAAAACCAATCTAGAACTCGTTCGGGTTCGGATTCGGATAGATTTGGATTCACGAGAACTCGTATAAACCAAACAACCTAAAATTTAAAAAAGAATAAAAATAAAAATACTATTTTTTTTATTTTATTACTTGAATTATCAAAGAAATGCCAAAGAACAAAAAAATATCCGTGAGACCAAGATCAAACCCGAACTACTCGTAACCAAACAAACGAAATTATCCAAAAAACCCGAAGAACTCGAAATACCTCTAACCAAACAACCAAAGTTTTCCGAATAACCCGAATTACCCAAAATATCCAAATACCCAAATATAACTCGGGTTATTTTGGATATAATATTCCAAAAACCGAACAACCCATGAATCGAAACCTGAGGAACCTTGACCGAAAAACAAATGGTTCCAATTCAGGTTCATTTTTTCATAACCCGAAAAATCCGAACTCGTGGAACCCAAATCGAAACCTCGATTCCCCAGCTCCAATGGTTGCTCTCAGTGAGATTTTCAGACATGTAGCTTCTGTCTTCGTATGGAAGGTGATTCTAACGTTGCGTTTATGTTCGAGAGTTCCAAGCTTTCCGCATTTTCTGAGAAAGGTATCTTGAAGCATTAACAAATCCAACAGCCAAAAAACCAGACATCGCCTGTCTCGCACTTGAAACCATAACCGTTCGCCTTAGAACCTTCTGCATACATTTGAAAACCCTCGATTCCCAAGGTTAGAATCATGTGATTCTTCGATTAAACATACCCTAGATATCGCTTTTGAGATTGCTTTTAGCCGTATGAACGAGTGGTATATGCATTAAACCCTCGATTCCCATGGATAGAATCATGTGATTCTTCGATTAAACATACCCTAGATATCGCTTTTGAGATTGCTTTTAGCCGTATGAACGAGTGGTATATGCATTAAACCCTCGATTCCATGGATAGAATCATGTGATTCTTCATTTACACATACCCTAGATAAGCTTTTGAGATTGCTTTTAGTCGTATGAACGAGTGGCATATGCGTTAAACCCTCGATTCCCATGGATAGAATCATGTGATTCTTTGTTTAAACATACCCTAGATATCACTTTAGAGATTGCTGTTAGCCGTATGAACGAGAGGCATATGCGTATAGAGGTCTAAGTTCATACCGTTCTCGCCAAGCTTCGTCCCCATTTTGCTTCTGACTGCTGAAGGAAGAGAAGAGACCAAAGAGCGTGTTGCTGAAACACTGCAGTCCTGATCACAAGGCACAGAAAGAAGTAAATTAGACATAAAAATGAAAATAATCGATGACTCGGATTGAGAAAAACCACAGTAGAAAATACTTTCAACATTCATGGACGGGCAATACGCAGACTATTGTTCTTTTTTGTATCGTTCGATGATTATATATACCTGAGAAAGCTTTGCTAGGTTATTTTCATATGATGTGAACCGCAGGCAGTTCTTGGTCTCGTACTCTTCAAGAAAAGGCTTATACATCGACTGAAAAAGATCGAGTTGTCCCTCGACAATCTTGTTCACCTGTGGAAAAAAGGCACGCGTTAATAATGATAAAACTCTTATAAAAGACGGATAATCGAAAGAATTCTTGTCGCCCTTTTGAGTTACCACGTTTCAGAATTACCGCACAAGCCTATTCATATTTTAATAACGATTTTTTCGATATGAGGCAGGGAAAACGAAACGGGCTCTAACCTTATTTCTATCCTCTGCAAAAAGCATCCGTAAATCACCCATGTAAGAAAGGCTACAAATTTTGGCATAGAGATCCTTCTGCATTGAAATTTCCGTAAAGTAATAATCTTTTTTACCGTAAAAATATTTCACCCTCAAAGAAGAAAAAACGAACCTCGGTGAAGTTTGAAGGCAAGAGAAGAAGAGCTGCAGATATTGCAGCTCTCAGATTAACAGAATTCACATTTGCTATATCCAAATCATCTACAAGAATATGAACCTATAGCCAGATTCACTCGATGAGATACGATAATAATGATAATAATACCAATACGATATTTACAATACGGACAATATACGCACCGGTTTTTGTAAACGACCACTTAGATAGATTCTATTCCAATTCAGTATGTCTTGTACTAAGTCGTTCATCCGAACAACCCCATACTTGAGCATCTGCAGAGAGCTTCGAAAGAAAAAACATTGAAGAATTACACAAACGAAGCATAGAATTCAATGGCGAGTAATAAAAATAACTAATTACCCTGTTATTCCAAGTGACAAACGGATTAAAGTGAACTCCAACTCCTATTTTATCTGCAACTTCAGTAATCTAAGAGAAGAAAAAATCGTTTTTTACGGCTTCAATGGAGAGATATAATCATATACACGAAACCGAGACAAAGATATACCAGTTTAGGTCCTCCAAGATGAACCATCCACGAGGCATAATGATCTGAATTCATTCTCACATTCTTGATCACATAATAAAAAGATAATTAGGAACTACACAGTAAAAAAAATTTTACCACTTACAATTATTACTAATGGAAATTGCTCTTGTATTAGCCTCACCTCGGAATGCCATTGCTTAGGATCAGAGACACCAAGAATGAAGTCCACCATTTTAGACTAAATAAACAAAGATCATGTTTTAAAGACTGTTCAAATCAATGAATCAATGGGATGGTTATTACAGGGGAATACCTTATCATGATTATTTGGGTGTAAAGCTGAACCATAGACACAGCAGAATTCCACAGGAGGAAGAACGTTTAAGAAGCTTGAAAGCTCATCTCTATGCTTAGATTCCATATCCTGAAAACCCTTGAAATAAAATCGGCTCATTAATGGTTATCATGATGCCGGTAAAGAATTCATCACTACCCATGAAAGGGAATAAGCCATATGAACAAGGTGTAACTGAATATGCTAAAACAAGATGTTTAAGAGCTAAATACTCATGGAAACGACGGTGAAGGTAGCTGACCGAAGATACGAAACGGCGGAGGCAATATGGAGGCGAGATGCGATTGACACGAGAAGCGGCCGCACGATGGACGGGAGAAGGAGGAGCGGCCAAACGATGGAGTGGAGAAGGAGATGAACGGAGAGAGTGACGAACGGATAGGGATGAACGGCCGGAAAAGAGATGGCCGGAAGGAGTGGCCGAAGAGGATGGAAAGAAAGGAGGGGAGAAAGAGAAATTTGGTACACCCTAATTTGAATGGCAATTTTGTAAATAGTCTAATATACATGATCATTTTAATATTTTTTGTATACGTATTCTCGGGCACGCGTGGGTATTCGTTTTAGATATTTAAAATCCCGAATCCGAATTTACGAGTAATAAAATTTCGTTAACCGAATCCGTATTTGAACCCATGGTTTCGGGACAGATTTTTCGATTAATTTGTCCATCCATAAACAAGGGATACATATACAGATTGGATACAAATATAAAGTCCAACGTAGTAATAGTAGTAGTAAAATATCGAACTTGAAACTCAGAGACTTTGAAATCCAAAGTGATCCAATCTCCACCAAGACAAGCTACTCCGAAGCATAAAAAATGGGCAAACATAAAGAATAACCCTACAAGAAATCAACAAGAAAATAAAATTTGGTTTTTGGTTCACTTCAATCGTATTCCCGAACGGATACTTCAGATTGATAGGACCCAGAAGAGAAAAGATGAATCTTTGCAAAGTACATATAGATTCTAGTACCTGGTGTTTAGGTTTGTCTATTCTTTGATTTTGTTCTTCTGAGCTGAAAATTCCAGCAGGGGTTTTAGGGTTTATTCGTCTCGACAACCAAAAGAAAATAACAGCCAAAAGCGCCTTAATGCTTTTTTATAGATATGTCAATGGGTTGAATTGTACCAAACCATTAAAATAGGAGGGGTTTTATAGAATAATTGGGTTGCATTCAACTTGGTCCATTTAATAATGGTTTATACTATTCATACAATTTTTGGATCTAGTCAACAATAAAGTTTTTTTTCTTTTGTTCTTTCTGAAAAAGGTAACAAGAATCACCTGACAGCCAAACAATCCATGAATTAGACACAATCTCGAAAAGGAAAAATATATGGAATTTACCAATTCCAAACAAGAAAAAACTAAACTCGAAAAGATTATCAGAACTCGGATTCAAATTTACAAGTATGACAAAACTACAAAAGAAAATCGAAGCAGGAGCAACCACTCACATACACGTTTCAAAAGCCACACCTCACACCTCTCTCACGCAGGAGCAGAAACCTTAATTTGATAGAAACGGGAAAACAAATTTGCTATGCGTATACGATTTTCCGCCCGAATTCGATTCGTAGTGACTGAGATCGAAGAAAGTTCGAGAGAGAGAGAGAGAGTACGAGAGAATTTAGGGTTTAAGAGCTGTTTGTTTCCTAGCCAATAAAAAAGTATAAGGAAAATACCGAGAAAGAGCTCGACGACCGGAGCGAACCATCGGGACGAGCGACGACAGAGAGGTAAATCTGAGAAGGAATAACCATCGTGAATAATGAAAGAAAGAGAAGGAATAGACGAAGGGTTTTTTTAATCGGAAGGAGATTAGAGATATATGGACCTAACGGATTAAATGGATAAAACCCATTAAAATTAATATAAATGGGTTTTATATCCAACAAACTCATATAAATTTATATTCGTTTAATCTCTATTTTATATGGGTTGGTTTTGATGGCTTAACCCACTAAACTTAATCCAAATTGACATTTCTAGCTTTTCAAAGATTCATAAACAATCAAAGAAATAAATTGTTTGACAATTATGAACTTGCCAACCTTTGAATGCACAAAAAAATGTTCGATGACAAAAAAAATGGCAAAAAAAAAAAGAGAACAAGTCCAAGAAAAAGGCCGAGTGGGTATTTTTTATGGGCTTTTAAATGGGCCTGTTATGGGCTTTAAATGAGCTTTACTTCCGATAAGTGTTTTCTCCCAATAAATCGAAATTTTAAGCCATAAATGTCACTATTAATACATAAATAGTTTTGAAATATTAATATGCCCAATTAATATATGAAACCTGTCAAGTTAATGACTATTAATTTTTTATATTATTTTGTATAAAGAATAGGAAGAACTCAATATGTTTTTGTATGTAAAATAATAACATGTTTTTTTTTGTATGTATATTATATACAAAATATTTTATACATATCACTAATCAATACTCCAATGCAACATTAACATTGACTTGCTCTTCTTGGTAAAAGTAAAAGCTTGGACGAGGTAAAAAAAATAAAGGCTACGATAAGCTATAAGGGAGAAAAAGGGTTGCTTGAATGCAAACCCTAATTCCAAAATTGAGACTTTATCTTTTTACTATAAAAAGAGGTTGCTTGAAGGTAAATTATAGTTTCTAAATTTGTTTCATACATTTTTTACCCTTTTCTAGATTTAGTAATGAGTAAAACTTTCATGAATCATGCATATGCATGGACATGCGGGTAAGTTCGAATTCATCTTTATCTATTATTACATCTTCGTGTACATATATATATATATATATGCGCAAACAATTTCAAAAAATATATGTCTATACAAGATTAAGTTTATTTACCTATCCATGCCCATGTAATGTTATAATATGTTTGCTAACATGTGGAAATATGAGTGTTATTTGTATTGCATGAATTAAATTTGATTGGAATATGGAAAAATATAATTATATAAATATATATTATGGGTAAATTGATTGGCAGTACCTAGTTGGAATAGGGTGATTGACAAAAACAAGACACTGTTTTGGTTCAGATTTCCCTAAACAAAACCAAACAAAAGCCAAGTGACTTACATAAAGAGAATATTATTATTCATTGAAAGTAGAAAGCGACTCGTCAGTTTCAGATGATTTTTTTTTCTTTTCATTTTATTATCCACATTTTTACAATCCAAATAATATATATTTATATATAAAAATTATGTATGTTATATATAATATCAATTAATCCTTTAAATTTTGAATTGATTTTTATTATAAATTTATTGTGATTGATTTTAAAAATAAATTTATTCCGATTAAAATTTTTAAATGTTATTTTTTATTGTGTTGTAAATATTTTAAAATTGAATTTATTTATAAAAAATGAATTTTATATTTACGAATCATAAAATCATATAGATTATCTGACATAATTAAATTAGATTGAAACCAATACGAATCATAGTCATTATCTTATATAAAATAAAATATTATGGAAAACCAATATATGAGAAATAAAAAGGCTGGACAAGTGTATATATTTTCACGCCAAACAGTGTATTAAATGGTAAAATCTGATTGGACAAAAGATCTGACACTACTTTGAACTCACACTGTTGATACTCTTTTTGAGTTCATGTCATGTCTCAAATTCCTAATCCAATTTCCAAAACCCCTCCTTTGTTTTCCTCTTTCGAACATCATTTTTTTAAAAAAAATTCATTCTATTTTTCTTTCATTTTTATACTCATAGCATTTTACATTCAGTTTTCATTTTACTTTTTTTAATATATTATAAATGCTACATAACAATTTTATTTAAGGTTTAACGCTTTATAATCTTTGCTAACTGTTAGATAACTACGTCTCAATGATGGTAAAAGATTCGGTGAAAGAAAAAAATAAAAAGAATAAGAATGTAATATATTAAGAATTCAAATTCTGGTGTGGTATCAATTATATTAAAACCAAGAAAATAAATGTTGATGTGTTGTTATGGATGACCATCGTTTTGTTCTACAGATGTATATAGTTAATTATAGATTCTAAATACTTAAAAATTTTTGAAAAAAAATTCCGTTGAAAAATTCTAAAATTTATGTAATTGAATAAAAAAATATAAATTTCTATTTTATAGTCCGAAATTTTTTCAATATTTATTTATAAAAATATATATCATGTCAAATTAACATTAAATTTAATCTATTATTATTGATTTGATATCAAATTTATCGAAAGAAATTTTAAAATTTAAATACTTTTCGAAAAATAAATTTTAAATATTTATTTTAAACAACACAACGATATGAATTTAAGATTTTTTTAACAAAATAAGAATAATTAATAATAATTAGGGAAATTTTAGGATTTTTTGCTTTTAATAACGATGACAACGACCAATTCTAAAACCTTTTTCGTGCACCGAACAAAAATATAACTGTTATTCTTTGTTAATGAATTTAAAAAATATATCCTTGCTTTTATCATTTTTTGTTTTTACTATAAATTGTATCATGTTTAAAACTATTATATTTATAAAATTTCGTATAAAAATATTTTAAAATAAATGAACACTAAGTGGCAACTACAAGTGTGCTAATTTTATTTTCATTTTTTTGATAAGTAAATGTTATAAATATACCAAGTAATTTCTTGATCCGAAGCGATTTTTGTGTCCATCAATCAACGAAAGCTTTAATTGATTTTTTAGTTTTAGAATATGGATTTTGAGATTTGGTTCTACATGAACAATAATTCTTTATAAATATATTTATATTCTTATTTGTTTTTCGAAGAGCCTAATTATTATACATTCAGAAAATAAATGTTAATCTATATTATATTATATTGACTTATATCAATTAAGATATGAATCATGAATTGTTAGTTTTGGTATTAGTCAATCTTATACTTTGAATTAGTTTATGTGTTTAATTAAACTCAAATTCATATTTGACATGAATTTATCTCAAGTTGAATATTTCAATGTTGTCTCCATTGTGATGTTCACATTTAAGGACCGAATCTGGCCGGGAACGAGAGTGTTATGTTGTCATTTCGACCATGAATAATCTACTTTTACATATAATATTGGAAAACACTATTAAATTTAGTTAGATCGACATCCATATTTAATATTATATCAGAATTTTGTTCGTTCTGATTTGAATTTTGATGTTAAGTCCCATATTACAATGTTTACGCTCTACAATGAAACTTAGACGTGGAGGGGTGTGATATATTGTGTTGTCTCAAACTAACTAAGATATGAATCATAAAAATTCACATATCTAACACTGAATAATCCTAAATTTTTTGACAATCTATAACGAAATAATGAATAATATGAGTATTTGTGTATATAGAAAAATTCGAAATTTTGAACTATTCATATCGAACAGGAGTTTTAAACAGTTCGAGTTAAGTAACAAGTAGTATAAGTATCCAATCATTTATGTAAAATCTAAAATGATTTCATAAAATTGAATATTATTTCTTATCTAATTAACATCAAATTTAATTTAAGTGTTATGTTTAGTTATATTGCTAGCTTGACTATTTTATTTAAAATTTAAAAATGATAATGATTGATATACAAATGAAACATATCTCGCAAAATAAACCAAGTGAAAAAAGATATGATTAGGTACATGGAACCAAATCCATAATCAGGTGTTGAGCCTTGACAAAAAGGTTGTTTACGTGATGTGATCACAAGGAGAAAAAAAAATTGCAAGAACGATCAGATAAATTTTTTTAAACATATGGTCAGTTTGAATCAACGTCAAAATCATTCGACCGAACAACGGCATATAATCAGTCAAAGAATAAAACTTTTAATAAATGTTGTATTTATTACTCATGAAAAAACTCGAAATTCCCAAGAACTCTGCAATCTTATTTTATCATATATATATATATATATTGTTTATAGTGTTACATTTGTGTAAGTGAAAATTTTTAACCTATAAATAGATAAAACTATTTGATAAAAGAAATAATATAGTTTTGTGAGTTTAAGTTTCATTTTTAGTTCATGGTTTTTTTGGAACCAATGAACTTATCAGATAGATTGATTTCATTCGTCATATTCAATCTGACTTATTAAATGTTAGTCCATAAACGTTTGTGATGTCATTCAACGAATTAATACTGTTAATACGACTTATTCGAGGGGCTAGGATCGGTCATCTTCATCTTTGATTATGTGAATCTAATTTGTCGTTTCCGATTATTTAAGAATATTAGTTAATTTGCATTGCATATTTAGAGTTTTATGTTCTGATAACATATCATATTTAAAAGATCGTAGAATCTATAATAACGATCTAATACATTCCGAAAGGAAAGAAGAGTGATAGTGGTGATGAATGCAAAAACATAATCAAGAGTCATCATAAGGTATAAAAGTGTAAAAGGCGTCATTGAAGCTAACGAAATCACAACAAAATTAAAAGATATTTATAATTTAGGATCATGAAACTCTATAAAAAAAATATGAGGAATGTTAAAAGTTATCCAAAATTCTTGGCAAAAAAACATAATTGCTCGCTTGGTATTATATAAGTAATTATACGTATAGACGAAGAAGTTTCCGCCATGTCTAACTCCCTCTTGTGGAGGGATGTATTTCTCATGAATTCCATAATAAAGGTTAATAGATTAATTTTTATAAATTAATTTATTAATGTTAAAGTATAAATGGAATATCCCAAACCATTGTTAAATTTTAAATGTCTAATGACCTAAAGCCCATGTACTATATTTAATATTAAATATAAAAGGGTATTTGCCTATAAATAGACATTTCCTATGTAAAACTATACACATTAATACAAGGAAATCTGAAATCATCCCTCTCTCTCTTCAATCTCTTTTATTCTCTCTCTTCACTCTCCTTTATTCTCTCCTATCTCTACAATTAAGGTAATATATATATATATTATATTATTATTTATATATAAAGGTATGTATATATGTGATATTATATATATGGTTACGTAAGTTATGATACTATATAATATATATATATTATACATGAATTATTATTATTAAGTATATAATAATTATTTATATTATAATCATAATCATAATATCTTATACTATATAATATATATAAATATATATATCTATATGTCAAATAATTAATTTTTAACACGTTATCAGCACGAGCGTTCTAATTAGCTAAAAATAATATTATATGTTACATGTATTATTTTTAATTTCAATTTTTTACGATATCGATTTCCAATCGATTTTGGTTTCGATTTGGATTCGATTTCAAGTAAAAAAATTATATATAGACCACGTGGAATATATATCCCGGTCATAATATATATTATACTATATGATTATGCGGGCTCAGCCACCAATCAATAATATTAATAGTTTATGAATATTTATCTCTTATTTATTCTTGTTATAAGGATGGCTATGCCACCATTTTTTTTACGTCATATTTTATTTTATGTGGAGGATGAAACCCCATAATTTATTTAATTTATTGTTGTTATACGGATGACCGAGCCACCAATTTTTTTATTATATTTTATTTTTGTTAATTATTTTATTTATTTATGTGGAGGATGAAAAAAATTTCACCCCATAATTTATTTAAATTATGTTTTTCATTATTTAATTGTTAATTGGCTAAATAAATCTAAAAATAAACTATCTATAAATATAAACGGACCTAACACATTAATTGTTATATAATAATTTATTTAATTTTGTTTTTCAATGTCATAACTTATATTTGTTTATTTTTTTCTCTTCAATGATAACAGATCTTCATGTCGAATTTGGTGAACCTCAAAATCACGGCACTAGATGCCTCTGGAAAAAACTATATGACATGGGCATT
>CM071866.1:1029599-1074342 GCA_036759665.1 Gynandropsis gynandra | reverse complement strand
GTTTCATATACGAACATTTTCAAATATTTTACAACACCTTCACCTTAGTACTATCAAGAAAATAATCTCCTCTTATTTTTATACAAATTATACAAAATACCAGTATCTATAATAAAACCGAATCATTTAAAATTTAAACTTTTGTAAATACAAAAATATCATAAAATACATAAAATTTATTTGACGTACCATAAGTATATATAATCTACTTAATTTTATAACAATATTTATTTCTAAACGAATTTATAACAATATTAAATATCACTTTAACCATCACATTTACACTCGAGAACTAAACTAGTTCATTACTCTAGAAATATATCATAGTAAAAATAAAATAAAAAATGAAAAGAAAAATTAATTATTTATAGTTGTAATATTCTAAAACAAAAGGGATTTTTCTAGATATACTAATGTAAAGGAAACCAAATAAATCAATACTACAAATTTTCTTTTCAACTCTAACATATACAACAACCGAATCGTACGAGAGGCGTATGAAAAGGAATTACCCTTTTGTTTCACTTTAACCTAACCTGAAGAATGAGATGAACTTGACGGTCGAAGATTCTCCGGAGTTCTTCGTTGGCCTCCGTTCCGATCCTCCTGCGTTTAACACCACGAGCATATAACGAATGTTTCATTATCTAACTAGCGGGCAATGATCGTAAACGCTGCGTTTGCGTTCAAACCAGTCAGCCCTTTATTCATCCCTAAAGAGAGTTTGAATGACCCGTGATTCGACTCCATAAAACTGATGGAAGAAGTATGACTTACCCGATCTTTGAACCGTGCTTGCCCACGAGAATCTTACGCTGGCTAACTTTGGGGACAATAAAGTGTTGTTCAATCCTTAACGATCCGTCCCTCAACTCAGTCCAACCCATCAGACGGTGGTCAATGCCATATGGAATTTCCTAATGTTTTCGTCACCATTGACGTTTCAGAAGATACCGGGAAGAGTAGAGATCGATATCGAGAATAATGAGAGATTATATTTATACCTGATGGACATGATCTAGTAATCTCTCTCGAACAACTTCAAGAGAGATATTCTTCATGATTTCTTCACTCATGTTGAGTGGATCTTCCTCCCACGGTCTTTTCACTGCCTAAGCACAAGAAAAACATTCCCAAGAACAGTTTGATGAATGATTCCGACCGTAAAAAACGGAATCTAACATGTTTTGAGTTATGTAAAAGAAGAGAGAAATGAAAAACATGCCTGATCCATCAAGTACTGAATAAGATCTTTAACTCCCGAACCCTTCAATCCCGAGATCATGAAAAATCTAAAACACGAAGCAAATGGGAAGTTAATCGATACGTCGTTCAACCTTTCTTTATATAGTTAGGTCTTGTACATATACCTTTCATATCCCGCAAGATCTTGGAACTCTTCAGCAACCTTTAACAACTCTTTCTTCTTCTCAACCAAATCAACTTTATTCATACATAAAATTCGTTTTTGTTTCGGGTTTGCTTCCTTCCCCATGTGTGTAATCAACCGTACCACTCTTGAATCAGGCCTACATTATAGAAATACAAAACAACTTATATCATACTCAACAATATCTAAATGCCATTCTTCAGAAGCTTGAAATTTTTTATTTGGTAAACGTTCGACGAAGTTAGAATCAACTCTAGTCCTTATTAGCCCGCCATTATACATATAAGAACAGAACATAGACTCAACAACTATCACTTGCCTCGTCGGGATACTTTGTGGAAGAAGGATACGAGCATATTCATTCATTTAGGATCTTCAAGCTTCTCGATAATTGGGTGAAATAATTTGTTGTATCGTTTTGAGAAGCAAAAGTATTACACAATTTCACAATTGACTAACCTGGTGAGGTGTCTATGGACGTCAAAGATTACGATGAGGATATCGTATAAGTCAACAGAAGTCCACGCATTTTGGACACGGGTTTTCATATCTTTGTATCCATATCCGCTTTTCTTTAGCATTAGACCAGGAGTATCAAAGAAACACTGCAAAAAGACATCTCTCAAGTGACTATAATAAATACAATGCTCTGTTTTTCAATCAAAATTCATGGTTCTAAGTGTTCATGGCAATTTGTAATGTATACAATGACCAGCTATATATGCGTATATACATATGAAAAGAAAAAGAGAGTAGAAACATACTACTTGTGTATCCCCTTGTGTCAATACTCCCAAAACTTCATGGGTCGTGGTATTGGTTTTCCGAGAAGCAGCAGTAACCTTCGTACCAACCTGCATCAGACATGGTCAACGATTATCGGTAAGAGCCTAAACTAATGGTCAAAAAAATGCATAAACAGATATATATAAACAGATATTTAACATTCCACACAAAATCAGATCAAAGGGTACGCAAATGTAAAGGTATCTTAAGTCAACACCAGAAATTAGATCAAATCTCAACATTGGCAAACTTATTTCCAGAATTTTCGATACTGGACGCACCCACAACAGAAGCCATACATTGAATAGCAATATCTAATGCCTTTCCTAAAATCTAACACTTGAACAAGACTCTTGAAAAAATTACACAGTTAAAGAGGCAGATTAAGCAAATCGAGGGCATAAAACATACTAAACAAGAGGCAGATTAAGCAAATCGAGGGCATAAAACATACTAAACAAGAGGCAGATTAAGCAAATCGAGGGCATAAAACATACTAAACAAGAGGCAGATTAAGCAAATCAAGGCCATAAAACATACTAAACAAGAAGCAGATTAAGCAAATCAAGGCCATAAAACATACTAAACAAGAGGCAGATTAAGCAAATAAAAAACAAAAATGGAGCAACTTGTAGCAGATTCAGAGAATCATGAGAGCATAAAAAGCTCAAATTCAATGGAATCTTCCTAGACCAATCATCTGTACCAACAAATTAGAACAATGCCAATATTCATCTTACTAAGTAACAGATTGATTTGCACATTTTTCTAGAATCCTCCTACTAAACAACATCGTTACTGATCATCTATCAAGCTCAATCGAAATAGCAATCTTCACTTTTGCTTAATTAGATTCGGGAAAACAATAAAATTCACATGATATAATCCTGTGAGAACAAGTAAAATGAACCATGGAATTGGTAAGGGAGGATTTTCCGGCGTTTGGGGGACCAATGATCCCAACATTGAGTGACTTCTGATCTTCCTCCTTAACCTCCCCTTCACCGGCTTCTTCATCCGCCGGCTCCAACGCCGCTTCCAATAAAGCCCTCGCGAGAATTCTTCCTCTATCAACACGATAATCATCATTTTCTTCTTCTTCTTCTTCACCATCACCGTCAGTCTCTTCCTTAGCACTCTTCACTTCACCTTCCTGGGTCTCCTTCCCGAACACCACTCTATCAACCCTTGCCCTGTATTTCTCATCCCAAGTGGACTGCCTAGGGTTTTTCACGGAATCTCCATGGGAATCGTTGAGTCCAGGTATCTCGAACTGGCTGCTGTCGAAGACGGCGTCGCTGTCATTGACGGGAGTGGGCTCATCTTGCTCCGGTTGTGCCGAATAAAACCGCCGGAGAAAACTCTGATTCAAATAGGGCTTACGAGAGAGCGATGCGAGGGTTCGTAGAGCTCGATAAGCTTTCATTTCAGCAAAAAAATGGCGAAAGTAGCAATCAAGCAGAGGTTTTACGGACGAGACGACTCGAGGGTTTTAGTTTTAGAGGTTTACTTGGAGAAAACAACAATTGGGGGGCTGGGGAAATTTTGTGTCTTGTAAAAGTTCCCTAAAAGTTTAAGAAAATTATAATTTCGCCCCTCTATTTATATCGATTGCTATTGTAACCCCTCTAAAACTCTAATTGAAATGCCTAACCCAAAACTAGATCCGATTGTTTTGTGTTTGGGTTCAGATTTCGATTCGTATATAATAGATACGGATGATTCGTTGTAAAAAATAATAATCAAACAATAACTGAATCTAAATCAGTTCGGTTATATAACAATCTGTTTTTGTTATATCTATAAAATAAAATATTGTAACCAAAATAAAACATAAACTCTAATTTATTCGGTTATTTCGATTCTATCGTATAAAATTACAAATAAATGATATTGTTCGGAATATTTCAAATAAATTATATATTTTAAAAAATATAATATAGTATATTATTATTTAAATTTGATATTTAATTTTAATTATTAATTATATTAGATAAATATTCATTTTGTTAAATACTATTTATCTATATATTTTTCTGCGATAAACTCATATTACCATCCAAAGTTTAGCTATTTTGTCTATTCCCCTCATATAATACATTCATCATATTCCCCCTCATGTATCACTCCTAATCCTATTCCCCTTAAGTTTTGTAATTCAACCTATTTCCCCACACTCTTTAAATTTATGTTACATATCCAGAATTTTGATCCAAACCCTAAAAAGGAAAAACAGCATATTCCCCCTTGAAAATCAAGCTTCAGTCCTATTCTCCCCTCGATTTTGATCATCATCTTATTCTCCCCTCGATTTTCAGTTTTCATTCTATTCCCCCCTTGAAAATCATGTTTTAGTCCTATTCCCCCCCCCCCCCCCCCTATTATTTAATTTTTATTAATTATATTAGATAAATATTCATTTTGTTAAATACTATTTATCTATATATTTTTCTGCGATAAACTCATATTACCATCCAAAGTTTAGCTATTTTGTCTATTCCCCTCATATAATACATTCATCATATTCCCCCTCATGTATCACTCCTAATCCTATTCCCCTTAAGTTTTGTAATTCAACCTATTTCCCCACACTCTTTAAATTTATGTTACATATCCAGAATTTTGATCCAAACCCTAAAAAGGAAAAACAGCATATTCCCCCTTGAAAATCAAGCTTCAGTCCTATTCTCCCCTCGATTTTGATCATCATCTTATTCTCCCCTCGATTTTCAGTTTTCATTCTATTCCCCCCCCTAAAAATCATGTTTTAGTCCTATTCCCCCCTCGATTTTGACCTCATCATATTGCTCCCTCAATTATTCAATTATCAAAAATCTACCTAAAACCCCTCCGATTTTGACCCAATTTTGATTTTAATTCTGACCAATTTTGACCCAATTTTGATTTTAATTTTAATTAACATTAATTTTGATTTTAATTTTGATTTTAATTTAAATTTTGATTTTAATTTTGATATCAATTTTAATTTTGATTTTAATTTTAATTTTAAGAAATCAAGTTAATTATTCAATTTAATCGACTTACTTGATTTGATTTCGAATAAAGTTAAGTACGATTTTTTACTTGAAACCAATTTTAACCCAAAACCGATCCAATTTTGACCCAAACTAAGATATCAATTTTGACTCAATTTAATCCGAATTTTTATTTAATTTTGACCCGATAAAATTAAGTACGGTTTTTACTTAATCCGTAATTTTAGTCCAAAATCGACACCAATATTGACTCATTTTACTTAATTTTAATCCAATTTGTAATTAATTTTAACCCAAAATTGTACTTAATTTTAACCCAAAGTCGACCCCAATTTTGACTCAATTTTTACCCAATACCGATCCAATTTTAACCGAAATTATGATCTAAATTTTGACTCGATTTAATCCGAATTGATTTTGGGTTAAAATTGGTTTCAAGTAAAAAAACCGTATTTAATTTTATTTGAAATCAATAAATCAAGTAAGTTGATTAATTTGAATAATTAACTTGATTTATTGTTAAAATTCGAGTTAAAATTAAGTACAAATTTTGGTCGAAATTAAGTATAAATTGGGATTAAATCGAGTCAAAACTAGGTCAAAATTGAGTCATATTTGGATCAAAATTAAATTTAAAATTTGGTCAAAATTAAAATCAATTTTGACATAGTTTTGACTCAATTTTGAATCGATTTAATCCCAATTTATACTTAATTTGGATTAAATCGAATTTTCAATTTATACTTAATTCGGATTAAATCGGATAATGTCATTGCAGCCGATGTGGTGCATCCGGGCATAATGTCAGATCGTGTAAACAACCACATGAATCCCATGTAATTTTTATTTTTGTAAATTTCATATTATATTTTGAGAAAAATTATCACTTTCATTGTTTCATTCTTTTCAGCATGACTATGATGTAGAATCCTCTCACCCACATGAGTCTCAAAATACATCTTCATTTTCCCCCATACGTTGAGGTAACGTGTATTTCACCGATCATGCGTTATATTGTTTTTATTTTTTTTCTAACATGTTTTTCATCTATTTTGCAAAATCATAATGGTGTTGAGAAACTCAATTTGAAGATATTTGTTTATGTTCTTTTTTTTGTTGAATACGTTAGTATTTACTTTAATTTGAAGATATTTTGTTGAATAGATTAATATGTCCTTGTTCTTACATTTTACAATGGTTTTTTTTATAATGGAATTAATTTTGGGTGCAATTTACATTAAAATCGGATAAGTTAAAATATTTAGCATAACCGGGACAAAATCGGGTCAATTTCAACAAAACCGGGTCAAAACCGGATCAATTTCAGCAAATCAGATAAAATTTCCAGCAAAATTGAGACAAAACCGGGTCAATTTCAACAAAACCGGGTCAAAACCGGATCAATTTTAGCAAACAGGATAAAATTCCAGCAAAGCCGGGTCAATTTCAACAAAATCGGGTCAATTTCAATAAAACCGGGTCAAAATTTCAGTAAACCGATTAAAATTATAATAAATTGGATTGGGTCAAAATTCAGTAAACCGGTCAAAATTTTATTGGGTAAACCGGATTAAATTGAATTTTAATTTGAGTCGGGTCGGATCGGATCAAAATTGGGTATGAAATCGGATCAAAATTGATGATTTTTTAAGGTTTGGGTCAAAATTCCGATTATGTAACAGAAATTTAAACAATATGGAGAAATAAGCTAAATACATGAGAGGGCAATATGATGAATGCAATACATGAGGGGAATAGGCAAAATAACTAAACTTTGGATGAAAATAGGAGTTTAACCCTATTTTTTTATATTTTTATGTATTCAATCGATTATTCGCGGCTATTCGGTTAATAATCAAAACCGAACTGAATATATTTGGTTTTTTAACTTTCATATCCGATCAATTATTTTATCCACAACCAAACCGAACTGAATGACCATAATTCAATTCAATTTGGTTTGATTTTATATAATCGAACTAAAATATCCACCCCTAACCAAAACCAGATAAATTGCAAGTATAGTACAATAATCAATGGCTGTAAAAACAAATATATTAATAAAAAAAAGGGTAGCAAAACTTAAAAAATGCAAATAATAAAGTTGGAAACTTGGTCTAGTTTCTCTTGTTATCTCTATGACAATGGAAACTCACCTAACTAATGAATACAACAGGAAGAGCAAAGATCAGAGCTATGGCTTCAGACATATCTGAAAGAATGAGATCTAAGAGACAAGACACAAATCTGTCTTTTTCTTCAATGTTCTAAAGGTTCTGTTCTGTCTGAGAGAGATTTCTTTCCATCTTCCATCTGCGGTTCGAACCCCGTCTTAAAACGCCATCCGCCCAGCCAGCCTGCCCTCGGAGATTCTTTTATCTATGGCTGCATCGATCGAGTTCATCTGAAACAAACGGAAAAACGTGTGATTTATCGAGGAAAAACCCGACTTTTTATGAGGTTTTCGTGGAAAAATCATGATCATCTGCAAAGGGTACTGAAAACTTTGCCAAAATTGAGAATTACATAAAGAAGCTGACCTGGGTTTTGAAACAAAATCTGTGGAGTATGATCTGGTTGAACCCAATCACCACATTTTTATTATACAAATAGAAATGAGAATTATAACAAAAGAATGAGCATTTTTACTTTTACTTTTTTTTTTTGTGGTTCTAAATGCAGAATGTTGTTTTTACAGCTTCTACTATGCTTTACAATGCAATTCCGATATCATATTTTACGTATAGCGGTAAATCCTACTAATCATCGAATTCACAGAACATAAACAATAGGAATGTGAAGAAGCTGTAAATGCAGAATGTTATTTTTAGAGCTTCTACTATGCTTTGTTAGCATTTGTCAATGCAATTTCGATATCATATTTTACGTATAGCGGTAAATCCTACTAATCATTGAATTCACGGAACATAAACAATAGGAATCTGAAGATAAAGAAAGTATGAATAGAGCCTACCGAATTGGTTAGACGTGTAAAGCAACTCCACTTAACTTTAAAGGGGTAAATGTAACTTACCTGGCTGGTTTCATCATGCACCTGGTATTTCGATAAGGACATTCTTCTTTCCTCCTACATGTATATTAAGATTTCATACCAGAATGACAGGCAAATTATATACTCAAATCGGGAGTTTTCTGAATAAACATATGAAACTAACCATTGACATTGCTTCATCATCCCATACGAGATAAACCTCATTCGTCTGAGAGCCAGGAGGTTTGTTTGTGATTACAGGCGGTGGTCCAATTGATGGGCCACTGGTGTTTGGACCAGAGGCATACGAATGAGAATTCGGTACGGGTGCACCTGCCACAAAGTTTACATTTTGATGGGTATAACAATATTCAACATTTTCTTATAATGGAAAAAGGTGGTCAATTCGATCAAACCTGGAGGAATTGTAGCATTATAGCCGATTGAGTTAATAGAACCAGCAGCAGGATGTGAATCTGCTGATCCTTTAGAATCTGCCGCAGACACTGGCTGAACACCCAGCAAAGTCTGAGAAGGTATGCTGTTACTCACAACGGGGAACAACGGTTGTGATACAGGCATTGCAGGTGATGATGAGGGAATCCCGGGAGGAGGGACTGATAAAGGTGCTGCAGGTGATGATGTTGGCATAGGCGGTCTCATACCTTGCACTGGAAACAGCGGTTGTGGCGGATATCCCATTGGATTCGTTGGAGGCATGGAAATTGATTGATTATGTGGATACCATTGTTGTGGACGAGGAGGAACATGCCAACCAGTTGGAGGCATACGTACAGGAGCATTATAACTGTTAATGAAACAAAACCCAAGTCAGGGATGATCAAATAGTCGAATTTCGTAGGGAAGACATACGGATGTTCATCCTCGAGCTTAATTACATTGTGTATAATTTTTTTTAAACCAGTAATTTCATGATCTTTTCTTCAATAACATACATGAGAACCAAAGGGAGTGACGAGATCTCGATCCTAATTCAAACGGGAATAACCAAAGACAAAACCACAGATCACAATAAGAACTTACATTGGTCGGACAGCACCAGGAACGGGTTGAGTAGGATATACCATACCATATGGTCCAGGAACTGCACCAGCAAGTGGGGTGGAAGGAATATCAATTTTCGGAACTTTAGTTGGAGCCTCTTCCTCTGCTAGAAACAAAAAAAGTTCGGTTAAAAATTAAAAATGAAAGATAATCAGTTTAACTAGCAAACCATGGAGTAAAACTGTCATTTGACAGCTCCATACCTTCTTCTCCATAGTGAGCAGCCAAAACATCAGCGAACTAAAATATCCACCCCTAACCAAAACCAGATAAATATTTCGATTTTGATTCTCTATCCGGTTTAGCATTAGGAACCCTAGCATAAAAATGTGACATACCAAATCAATTGCAATATAGAACTAAAAAAATAAGTAAAAATTATGCATATAAAACCCAAAGAAGATAACTTTCTGCAACCCTAAAACCACAAAGGGCTTTCCAAAAAATCTTCATCAAAGTCGTAGAAAAGGTAGACAATTACAGTGTCAACTTTCATTGATATCAATAAAGAATATTCATTGAAATTTGAAATGGAAGAAGTCAATCATAAAGATTCAGAACAGCTGACCCAGAAACCCTACCGAGCAAAACAGCAATTTATCCACAATCTACTTTGTGTCAAATGATCGGATTCCTAAACAAATTCCATTGATTTTAATTACCATATCCCTAAATTCAGACTAATGAACAAAACCAAGCCATAAAAAACCAGCGGAATAAGTTCTAATAGAATGCTATTCAAAACCAACCAGACAAGATCTAAAATTCTGCACCAATTCCGACAACAGAATCGCAGGCGAAGAATTAACAATCCAACAAAATTGAGAACCAGAACAGGGATAAACAAAGCAAACATACTTCGTCACATTCTCCTTATGAACCTGGAGAACATGGATCACCATCCCTCCAGCAGTCGAGAGCTTCTTATGACAAACATGACACTTAAAGTGTTTCGCCTTCTGGTGTTGGACCAGAATCTTCTCGTCGTCGAACTCTCTGTCGCAGTAGTAACACCAAACTTTCTCCGTCACCCTCTTCTTCTTCTTTCCCATCTCTTAATTTTATCTCTCTACGATCTCTCTCGTCCCTCTCGTCGTCGGCGTCGTCGGCGTCGTCTTCTCCTCCGGTCGCTAGGGTTTCTTCTGCGATGATCTTTCTTCCGTTTCTAATTTGTAGCCCGTCTTGTTCCTCGTATTTATGATAAAAAAAAAAAGCTTTCTTTTTTTTAAGACAACGAAAAGACCCCAAACTTTATTTATATTTTTAATTCAACCCCTAAAGTTTGATAATGCTATATAAGACACAAATTACACATATATATATATAATTTATTATATTATATAATAAAAATATTTGTTTAAAAATTATAATGTAATTTACCGTAATTATATTATGATTAGTTGATATATAGTGAATATTTTATTTACAAATTGACTTAATATATATTATTAATCTATATTTTGATATGAAAAATATAGTAATTTATATATTTATCTAAAATTTTAGCTATAGATTATACAGTAAATGGAAAATTTACCCAATATTACTAAAAAAAATAAATTTCAAGATTTGACAGTTATTTCCAATTATTTTTTACAATTTTTTTATAGAGACCAATTTTGATGATTTTTTATTTTAATTAGATCGGTCTGTAAGGAATTTTGGGGCCATATATGTATAATTTAAATGTATGGTGCCATTATATTATTAGCCAAAACTAAAGTGATCTTGTATGGTAATTTATGGCTAAAGAGTGTAATTGTTATGAATTAAAAGTGTAGAAACCAATACGTAATTTCTAATTTGTTGAGGGGCTAAATTAGAAATAATTAAAGTTGTATTTCTATAAATATATGGGTTGTGGTCCCCAATGAACATATAGATAAAAAGATCAAAATATTTTGTTTCATAAGAGGAGAAACAAAAGGTCTCTCAATTGTCGAACAATTGTTCATTGGAAGATTCAATCCGAAGTTCTTCCATATCTTTGATGGAGGTTCCAAAAAATTCAACAATGGTTTGTTTTCATATCATTTATTTATATATATATACATATATATGCAATCTTACACTTATATATTTATGTGAGTGTATATCTATGTATATATATATGTTTATGTGTATGTATATATATGAGTATACATGTGTGTTTATTCTCCATGTAAGCAGATTAACACATCGAGTTCCTTTATTTGTATCATCCGTGACATTCGGTTTAGACATTTCTTCTCCATATTAGCTTTATGTTTCTTCTATCAAAGAATTTTTTTTTTCTCTTATGTTTCTTCTTTCTTCAAACACCATTTTTTTTAAACTTTTTTCTAAAATATTTTACTCAGCTCATCTTTATCCTTACTATCCGAGTTGGTAACTTCTTTGTTTGGTATATGATCAATAGGATTAACGGGGTGATGGGAGTGAACACATACGATCGTCTTGGATAGACCATATATGCGTATTGTTTCTTTGGAAAAATCTGCAATATGTATTTTGTTGTTGGTTTTTGGAATAGGGTATGGAGTACGTTTTTCGAAAATCCTATAAACCAAAACAAAGACAGAATCTTTGTTTTGGATCTTCGAAACTCCGATAACAAACTTCATTGATAAATCAGTCAATGGATGAGTACGAATTGTTATAAAAATATATAAATCACGAGGGTGGACCTAGAAATTGACTTGGTGACACATGATACATCGTGCATAAAGTCATTCAACATCACATTTTAGGTGTGACCAATATAAATGCTCGTTTATAGTGGTCAAAGTCTTCTCCACGCCAAAGTATCTAATTATATCCCCTTCATACGCTTTTTGAAGCACCAACTCCCTCATTATGCTTTATGGAATACAAATTAATCTTTCGTGGAAGAGATAGCCACCACGTATGTATAAAGTCTTGCTAGCTCCTTCCTTGCATAATTGGAACATTTCACCAAGCTTCGGATCTTGTTCATACAACTCTTTGAAATGCTTGAACCCTAAAATATTCCTAACATCTGCAGTAATGATGGGAGTGTGTCTCCGCGATAATGCATCGGTCGCAACATTTTTCTTACATTTTTTGTATTTGATGATGTATAGAAACGACTCGAATAAATTCCATCAATTTGGAATTTATCCTTTTTAGATTGGTATACCCTATTAGATGTTCAAAGATCTTATATTCGGTGTAGATGATGAACTCTTTTTTATCATGTGTGGTAATTAAATGTAGCCCCATTTAACTTTCCACTGAAATACACCACGAGTCTTCGTTATTGAAATTGGATCACTCCAATGTCGATCCCTGAGGTATCGCACTCTACCTCGAAAGTTTTGTAAAAGTTTGGCAGTGAGTATCGTTTTAAATGCTTCTAACTCCTTGGGTTATGTCTCTCCGCATTCAAATGCCTTGTTTTTTTTTATAATCGCGATGCAACATGTTATTGAAATCATTTACGAACCGATAATAGAAACTTGTTAGCCCATAAAAATTTCGAACACGGGCAACAATTGTCAGTATAAAATCTAAGATAACAATTTCATTAGTGCAAAAGGAACATTTTTTAGATTTGCGTAGAGTTGTTCTTTTCGGTATGTTTCTAACATTTGCTTATGATGTATTATGTGTTCACTTCAACATTTGTTTTAAACAAGAATATCATCAATGTAAACGAAAAATTTATCAATGTGGGCTCTTAGATCGTGGTTTGTGAGCCTCGTGAAGCTGCTATAAGCATTGAAGATTCAAACGACATGATGAGTTATTCGTATAATCTTTGTTTTGTCTTTAAGATCGTATTTCATTCGTTGTCTTCTCGCATGCGGACTTTGTGTTATACACCCTACATATTGATATTTGAGAAGATAGTTACCCCACTCAAATCATCGAACATGTCGTCTAGCCATGACATGTGATGTAGGTACTTGATTGTGATGTTATTTATGGCCCGTCGACACACATCCTCCAAGTCTCATCATTCTTTTGTACTATTAGTAACGCATGAATTTAGACTTTCTTGGATGTAGCCTTTTTCCATTAACATTTGGATTTATCATAGTAGTGCTTTTGTCTCTTCGAGGTTTATGCGATTTACGACTGATCGTTCAGGCAATGCATCCTGAGATGAGGCCAATTTTGTGTTTATTTCCTCGTATTGGTGGCAGTCCGGTCGTTATCCCATCGAAAAATAAGTCGCGATATTTTCTAAGATGTTCAAGATCTCTTGGAATACTCTCTTATACCTTATCCTATGAAAACATCTTTATAAACCATTAATAATACCGATTTTTTTATTACTCAAAACCCTTTAAATAACACTAGCTTTAATATATCAAAGCTAGGCTTTTACTTTCGAATCAATTTAACTTGCTTGTTGTGCACCTTAGAGAACTAAAGGGTACTAATGTTACATTCCTTTTATTGAAGGCGGAAGAATAATAACTTGCCATACCATCATGTTTTACCTTTTTATCGAATTCCCGCGGTCGCCCTAATAGGATGTATCACATGTGCATTGGTACAATATCATAATGTACCTCATCATGTTACTTAACAATCTTGAATGATACGATGATTTGTTTGGTGACCTTGAACTCTGTTTAGTTGTTGAGCCGTTGAAGCTTATAAGGATTAGGGTGTTTCGTGGTTTCCATACCTCGTTTTCTAACCATATAGTTACTTAGAAAATGAATTGTTATATATATTGAGTCCACGTACTTTATTATAGACTAGATATTTAATGTGAAAATTGTCTCGTGTTAGACCGTTTGTTGAGGGTTAATCATTGTGCTCAAAACACGCATAATCACAAGTAGTTCTCTTTTTTGGATATTCATTCTCATCACTTTTACATTCATTTGGGTCCTCTACAATCGACAAGTATCATAACGCGAGGGTTATGGTAGTCTCGTGCCATATTTGCTACTCCCTTGCATATATTCAAAGGGAGTTAATTTGTTATTATCTCATTTGACATTCCTTTATTTATTGAGATATTTAGTTTTTTTGGACGATTTTTTATTTTTATTTGTCCATGATTCTCTATGATTGTCCTCTAAACCATTTGTGTATATGTCTTTGTTTGGTTTGTTGGTTGCTTTACCTTAACATGTTGCTCAATTTGAAATGTGAGATGCAAAATATTAAGCAAATTGTTGTAGTTTTGTCTTTTTACATTTATATCAATTCGTTTGTTTTAACAATCTAAAAAATAAATCATATAGTTTCTTTATCTTACTCAATTTTTAGTCTATAACGAATATGTTCAAATTCTTAGAAATATTTTTTGATGATTTTATTTTTTTATTTAATTTTCTATGCTTTTTGTTTTAAATCTCTATGAAAGTGTTATGATAAGTATCTTTTATGTGTGAGGTTTTCATTTTCCTTCTCGTTGGTTTTGTTGTTTAATAAATAGTTCATTTATTATAGATGGCCGCAAACTTGTGAAATGAAACAAAAACTTTAGAATTAAATTGTACATCAAAATGATTATAAAACATAAATATATATGTTGTAAGCATAAAAAAATAAATACAGAAGTATATTATATATATATATAAAAGAAACAACCGAGAGATACAAGAGTAGATCATTTTATTTGTTATATAAGAATATTTGTACAAATGATAGATTTGTAGGTTTTCATAAAAATAATAAAACACAATTTTAATCATTACATTTGAATCATTACAACAGCAAAAAAAGAGAGAGAAAAGATAATTACAGAGAAATTTATATTTAAGATAATGAAAATAGTTATATGCAATGAAATGTGAAATAGGAAAAAAGTTTTTAAAAAATATTCATTATTATTATTATGATTATCAAATTGTGAACGTTGGTCGTGAGGCGTTGGGCTTTGGGCCTTGGGCCTTTTGAGTATCGGGCTTGGTGAGACTCTTGGTCCAATTTTTTAAAAAGCAAATTAAATATTAATATTGCTAATATAATGGGGAATGAAATGTAATATATATTATATATATATATATATGGCATATATGTAGGTAGGACAAGATTAGACCGGCATGGTAAGTACAAATAGGTTTTAAGTTTTAACAAATGTGAATATAAAACTCCAAGTCTAGCTTCTCTCCCTCAATTAAACACATTATTATTATTATTATTATTATTAAGAAATGTAACATAAAAAAATATCAAACTATAAAACATGAATTATTATTTTTAACCTAAAAAAAATTCAAACTTATTTTTTTGTCTTAAAAACATTAATTTTAGAAATATAATATAGAAAATACTAAACTTTTTAATTTTTGCCTATGAAACACAAATTATTACTTTGAACCTAAAAATTTTGAATTTTTACATTTTATCTAAAAAATACAAACTTATCAAATTAATCATATCAGTACACAAACAAAAACACTAAATCATATTTAACCTCTTTGAATTTTTAAATTTATCTAAAAAATACAAATTCATCGAATTAATCATATCCTAAAATTAATGATTTTAAAATAAAAAAATATAAATTTAGATTTTTTAGATTGAAAATAATAATTAATATTTTATAGACTAAAATAAAATAGTTGGATATTTTTATGCTATATTCTTTTATTATTATTATTATTATTAAATGTCCACATCTCAATTAGTGACCAAAAAACAAAACTTTCATACGAAAATCATTTAAATAAAATTTTAAAAATACTAAAATAGTGAGTGGAGGAATACTAGGAAATGGAAGAGAGAGAGAGAGGGGAAGTGGGGTAATGGTCAAAGGGAGAAGGACAATGATTCGGCCCTCCTTTGCCTTTCTCTCTAACCTTTTTCTACTCCTCTTTTTTTTACTATTCATAACACAAAACAATAAATAAAAAACACAATATCTATACATATAATTACAAAGAGGAATTTACTACATTATCGGAGAAAAAATAAAATATTTTAGGTTTAAAATTGGACTTTTAGAAGCTTTTAATAAATTAACAAATTTTTTAACCGTGGAAATAGTTTTATGTTAAAATTGAGTCGTTTAAAGGAAAAATATGAATAATGTTAATTTTTTAAAATAGTTAGTAGGATGAAATTGAAAGGTTATAGAAAAATATAACTAGTTAATAGGTCATTTGTTATGATAAATTATCTTAAATCGATCAGAAATGAATTTTGAACTCCTCTATATTATATTGAGCAATTCTAAACTTTTAAATTAATTTTTATAATTAGTTAAAATCAAATTCATATTTGATATTATATTAGAGTTAGGTTCATCTCGATTTGAATATATCGATATTATATTATATATTTTAGGATAGAATCTGATTTAAATTATTAGAGGTATTTTTTTGGAATTAATTATAATTAAATTTATATATAATATAATTGTGGATATATATATAGAGAGGAAAGAGTAAAGATTCTATGTACAAAATATGTATGTAGATACTATATATATAGGTGTATATATATAATTGTTGACGGTGAGAAGAAGAGAGGAAAGACAAAGATGAGTAAGAGAGGTCCAAAGAGGCCAAAAAGGCTGACAAGTGTTTTGAATAATGAGAGTGATCTTTTGGAGGAACGAGTCAGATCCATGAAATCTCTCTCCCTCTCTCTCTCTCTTTCTCTCTCTCTAACTCTCTTTCTCTCCCTCTATCTCTCTTTCTCTCTCTCCATCTCTCTCTTTCTTTCTCTCTCTCCATCTCTCTCTCCCTCTTTCTCTCCCTCCCTCTATCTCTCTTTCTTTCTCTCTCTCCATCTCTCTCTCCCTCTTTCTCTCTCTCCCTCTATCTCTCTCTCTTTCTCTCTCTCCATCTCTCTCCCTCTCTCCCTTTATCTCTCTCTCCATCTCTCTCCCTCTATCTCTCTCTCCCTCAGGCAGATTCTGCAGGGATTAAATTGGCCAGCTAGTTTCTCTTTTTATGGCCTCTGTGACACCACCACCTCCATCATTTGCTAAACCCTAATTTTTCTTCTCATCATTATTTTTTTTTTCCTTCGCATCAAAAACCCTTTTAAATTAATTCACTTATTTTTACACTATTTTTAGATAATGATTCATTCATGTAATAAATGGAATTACCAATTAACGTTTTTGTTCCTAACTCTAAACGACAACAAATGCATGACACAATTAATAATCGACGATATAATTATGTTGATTGTTATAGATTTTCAATAATTTTTAAATGCTATCATTAAAAATCCAAATTTAAATTATTCCATCTATTTTTTAGGTCATCTACCTCTATATTATCATCATTTTCTAATTATCGCCAAACTTTGTTGTTCACCAAAATTTGTTATATTCGTAGATCTATAGATCAGATCCTTCTGTTTATCCAAAATTTATAACTCATCAAAAATGAATCCATACAACATTTCGATGAAAATAAAAAAAAATCGATGTTTAATTCGAATGACCTGCAACGTACATCGTTTATCATCAAAATGAACAACATAATAAAATTCATATATAAGAATTATCTCACGTGGAACATACAAAATACATAATGTGTATTCTCCATAAACAATATGTCTTCTTGTAAGTCAATATTACCACCAATGACATCACAATTTCGAATCTACTTTCACACTATTCAGATTTCAAGATCGGCTCATATTTATGCTTTAACCAATGCTCTCACACTGTCATTACAACCGTTCATTGCACGGACCATATTTGTTCGTGAAGCATGCAAATTCCTTGCCAACACTTATAGAAAGGTCTCTCGTGGACATATGAGACAGCTCGAAGATCAATTAAAAAAGTGTAAGGTACACAAAGAATCGACAAATATATATTTATTACAACAAAATCTGATGAAGTAACCTTATTTGGTAAGCTTGTTGATACAAAATATCTACTAGTACACATTCTCGAGGAACTTCATTAAAAACTACTAAATCATGAAACAAAATTGATGATAACAATTCCTTTACCGTCTCATCTTCTGATAATATCGTTCAACGCCAACTCACGTTATAGATCATCACATGGTCGCGGATCTCAAAGATGAAACGAAAACACTCAACAATATGGATATAAAAAAAATGACAAATTCACATCTCAAAGATGAAACGAAAACACTCAACAATATGGATATCAAAAAAATTGACAAATTTGTGAATTTTTTTAGAGTGCAAGAAGACGATCTCAATTTCAAACACATTTCGTTCTTGTGTGTTGAAAAATTTAAATGGATTTCTAACAAATGACTAAAAATTCATAAAAAAATATCGACATTGTGCAATGGTATGTTTTTTTTTCAAAACACCATTTTTAAAAAAAAATATGATGAAATTTAAATTTGTTATAACCCTTTGCGGTTTTAAATTTTCGATATAACTTCAATTTTTAAACTATTTAATTTTCGATATTTTTTTCATTTGTAGTAGTAGATGGAGGTAAATTCCATCATCCATTAATATCTATAAATCATTCCTATAAACTTCTCTTGTATTTCACAATCAAATCAACAAAATTATAACAAAAAATTTGTGTAATTCGATAAAATTTTATATAAATTACCGAGTTTATATATGAAGTTTTAAAATTTTGCTTTGTTTATATCACTAAAATATATATTTTTATAATATTCTCACAACTAAATGTGTTCCCGACCCCCCAACTACTTTCAAAGGAGTACTTTGTATCAAGAACAAAAGGCTTTACAATGTTAATATTTTAACTTTTTATTTTACTTCTTTTCGCTTAATTAAGTTTAGATGGTCATTGTCATGTACATAGAGGGGACATTGTTATATTATTTTTTTTTAATTTTAATATATAGTTTTTACTTTATTATTATTTTTGGGGTCCACTAGAAGAGTGAAGTCTACACATTAGAAAGATATGGTCACATCATGTAGGTTCCATATATATAATGATTGAATCTATGGTAAAAAACTTCTATCATATCTTATATTATTTAACTGAATTATATTATACCCAATTTTACTTGGATATACTTTTATATATTTTTTACATTAAAAAATATGTATAGATATTATATAAAATCTTTTATATGAACCTCATATAAACATTTAACGATTTCTTTTAAACAATATAGAATCACTACCAATTACAATAAAAAAACTCTTAATTAAACATTCCATTTATTTTTTCATATATAATAATGTCCACTGAATATACATCGATTTAGAATTATTGAAAATATATAATATAAATTTTTTCTAGGGAAAAATAAAATGTAAATGAATATTTTTAGCATTTTTCTTTTCTCAATTTGGAAATTTAAGGTTATTTGAGATGCAAATATTTTATTGTATGATTAAATATTAATTTGATCAACATTCATCCGTATATAATATCTATTATTGTCTTCAGGCAAAAAAAAAAAAACACCGTACCAAAACCCATGAACCCATCGATAATTCATTAATTCTCTATAATAAATCAATATAAAGGATTAAATAGATTTATTCGAACCATTAGAGAATGTCGATTTTATAATTTATTATAACAAGAAGAGTGGGGCAATGGAATTTCATAGTTGGGCATATAATAAAAAAACAAATATGTTAATGTATTGCTAAACATATATATTTATATTTTTTTTTCCTTCTCTCTCCTATCACTTTTAGATTCCCTGGTGAGGTTTTTTTTATTTTCTATTAAAATTTAAAATATGTTATATGTAATTCGAGTTTCATTTAATTGCCCCCACAAGCAGTGACGTCAATATTTTCATTATACCCATATGTCTGCTACAAACAATCGAACATATAAATAAATAAATAACAATAATAGTATTAGTATTATTATTAATAATAATAATAATAAAGAAAAAGAACCATATCTTACTGCACATCAAGGCTTTATGCCACACACACACTCTGATGTTCCCTCTCTCTTATACTTCCTCGAATCTCTTGTACCTCTGAAGACAGGTTGTCCAGGTATGTATATATATATATATATATATATACTCAATCTGAATTATATATATATATATATAATTTTATACTTTTTATAATGATAGGCGAATTAATCACTGCTTTTTTCTCTCTTATTTTTTACATTTATTTATTTATTCAAATTGATGACATGCATGCATTTTGAGAAATTCTGCATGGGAACCCATGTCTAACCTTAAAATCTCTTCTTCCCAGTTCTCCCTTTTCTCCCATAATAATGTAATTTTATCATGAGTTATAAAATGACATGCATTTTAAAATATCTCATAATTTTTTAAAAAATATATCACAATTCACCAATATATGGACTCAAAATCGATAACTCGTTCGGATTTGAATCAATTCGATTCGGACTCAATAGAATCTAAATAATCCAAACAATCCAAAATTTTAAAAAATTTGAAAAAACCTTTATATTATTATTACTTAAATTATCCAAAATTTACTAAAACATCAAAAAATTTCGTGAAACATATATCCAAACTCGAATTTTTCATTCGGATCGTTTATAAATTTTCAGACGAATTGTGGATAAAACGTTTAATCATGTGTAATCCATAAAAAATTTAGATGTTTTTATTGGGACATACAAAGACTATTGAGATATACAACGACTCATCGTCTCCACAACCTCATGATTACATTTCTCATCATTTTAGTTTTTTCGCAATTACGTTTCGTATTTTTCTAGTTTAACTCTTTTAAGTCTCCTTGTTCTACCGCTATCCACATCTATATAAAGGTTTATATCATTTTATATTCAACACATCAATAATAAATCTTTTTACGAATTATGGCTTGTTGTAGCATGGTATCAAAGCCTCGATCCTACACTTTCAGGGTTTGAGGTTTTTGGACTTCTGCAAATTATGATGGTCACCAGTGATTATGGTGGTGGTGATGATGAAGACGATGATGGTGACCTTCGATAACAGTGTGGTGATGATGTTTTCATTTCTAGATCGATTTCGAGATCAATTTCTAGACAGAATTCGACCAAAATTTTCCTTCCTTTCAATGTCGAAGTCGATCACCGACTCTGATTCGAACCCGACCCAACCTTTACGACCTGACGCTCCTTGGTATTCCGACCTCGACACACCTTCGCATTTTGACCCGACGCCCTTTACACTACAAAAAACAAGCATTTTTCAACGGACATATCCGTTGGAAAGTACCTAAAATCCGTTGGAAATCGCTCTTTCCAATGGATGCCAACGGATCCCCGTCCGTTGCGAATAGTTCGTTGGAAATGCGGATCCGTTGCAATTCGCAACGGTCATCCAACGGATTATATCCGTTTCACTGCTTAAACGGACATTGCAAAGGACTTCTCCGTTGGAAAAGTGGTAAGGGATGCCCATTGGAAATATTTGTAACGGATCGTCGTTGCAACCGTGCAACGGACGACCGTTGAAAGGAAAGCAACGACCGTCCGTTGCCAATTACACGGGAAAAAAATTCATCTTTCCAACGGGCATCCGTTGTCATTTGGCGGGAAATAGAACCGGACGTCCGTTGCAAAGTGGTGGGAAATGACGACCGTTAACATTTGGCGGGAAATAGGTTCCAACAGATGCCCGTTAGAGTTTCCAACACATGCCCGTTGGAAATCTTGAAAAAAAAATTAAAAAATTAAAAATATTTTTAAAAATAAATAAAAAGTTTTTAATTAAAATATTAAATTGTTCACAAAAAACAAAAACTAAAACTAAAACTACGTTAATCTACCCTATTACATTTCATTTAAATCGGCGGGGTCGATATCGTATCTGTGATCGCCATCACGTCTAGATGGCGTTGCATCTGAATCGGGACCCGGTTCTTGCTGCGATGTTGATCCCCTCCCTTGCCCCGACATCAACTCGATGACGCTTCGAGTTTCTCGAAGTTGTGATTCGAGATCTTCGATCCGCCGTTGTTGCGAAAACGAAAAACTCACCGCAGCAGGTACCGTCATGACGTCCTCGACGATATCCTTTTGAAGCGCCCCGAGACCGTATAGACGTCCCTTATACGGTCTCACCGACTACAAGACAAACAAAAGTAACGTTAGATTTTCACAAATTATTAATTTTAATAAATGAGAAATAAAATAATAACCTTTTACCTCTAAATAAATTTTGTCCTTTTGTAAAGGACTGAGGTCGTCGGTGCTTCAACCGCAAGTCTGAGATTGCTGTGTGATCTTCTCTGTCACAGCTCTCATGGTTCGCTCCGCTCGAGGATCGACGAATTTGGGTTCGTCGACCTCTTTCCCGACAACCGACTTCTTCTTTGCATGGGTTTCTAATACCACTTCAAGAAGAGACGGTTCTCTTCTCATCCGTTGCATCTACAATATGAAATAAATGTTGTTAGATAAATATTTAAGTAAACAAAAAATCTAAATAATTAAAATTTTACCAATTCTTTTTTTCTTTTCGTGAAGGATTTTGATCCCGAAGTATGGCGATGCGGACCATCTCCGGGAACCTTCTCACCGTAGCGACATTGTTAGGCCTTCTCGCTCTTGGCCTTGAATTCCACGCACTCCTAATGCTCAATCATTTTGCTGAAGACCGCTTCGGTTGCCCATCTCGGTTTGCTATTGTTGGCGTAGTAGTTGCGCTTCGCATCGTTCATCATTAGACGCATCTCAACCTGCATGTCGCGCATCCATGCTATGTAGATGCGCGTTGTATGAGTTCTCCGCCATCTGTATGAGCGCTGAAATATGTGATTTCTTCCAGCAAGTATTGTTTGACAATAGATCCTTCGAGCGCTGCTTTGTTTTTTGCTTTTTTCTTTAAATGAAAGAAAAACCTTTCAAAAGGATACCACTACAAGAAAATCAGGTTTTAGGGACCGACAAATCGGTTCCCAATCCGTTTCTAAACTGGTTTAGGGACGGATTGGAGACGACCAATGGTAGTATCCAATCGCGCGACTCCAAATTTTTTCCGTCTCCAATCCGTTCCTAATTAGGGACGAAAATTTCAGTCCCCAATCCGACTCTAATTAGGGACCGAAAAAGTAGTCCCCAATCAGTTCCTGGATTAGGGACGGGTTTTTTCGGTGTCGAAAGTTTGAAAACGGACCACAAATCCGTCTCCAAAATTGGAAACGGCTTGGGTGTCGTCTCCAAAATTGGAAACGGCATGCCTGCCATCTCCAAAATTGGAAGCGGCTTGCGTGCCGTCTCCAAATTTGGAGGCGACACAAAAACCGTTTCCAATTTTTTTAAAAAAAATAAAAAAAATTAAAATTAAAATTAAAAAAAATTAAAATAAAAGTTACAGCTGATACTGATGTAAACAGGTTTGCTCTCTTTCAATGCCGTCGATATCGCCGTGTCGATCTGCTCGTGAGCGTCATCCAAGTTCGTCACAACCGCCTGCAAAATTCGAACCAATTCGATTAGATCCTCTCCTCGCATGATTCGATTAAAGATTGAATTCAAACAGTTGTATGCGTACGATAATTTCGTTTCGATTTGTGTTTACCTGATAGCAAGTGACAGTTTGGAAGCATCAGAGCTCTTGGCTGAAATCAGGCATACCAATAGTGTGATGAAAAATCCTGTTGGTTCCATAATCGTTCGAGTTGGGACCTCCGACAATACAGATCACCGGAAGATTCTCACTGTACGCGCCGGCGATCGCGTTGAGAACACTAGTCCGCCGACGGTGAAGGTCACAACGCAAGCTCCGACGCCACGAGCCCTGGCGTACCCGTCGGCGGCGTAACCGGTGTTGAGCTCATTGCAACAGCCGATGAGGTTGAGCTCCGGCTCAGCGATCAAGTGGTCGAGCAACGTCAGGTTATCGCGAGAATTGGTAAAAATTTGGAGACGGGGTTTAATTTCCGTCTCCAATTGGAGACAGGCATATAATTTCCGTCTCCAATTGGAGACGGAGACATTAAATTTCATCTCCAATTGGAGACGGCAGGCTGACGTCGGTTCCCAATTGGAGATGGCTATAGCCCGTCTCCAAATTTGGAGACGGCACAAAAGCCGTTTCCAATTTTTTTAAAAAAAATAAAAAAAATTAAAATTTTTAAATTTAATTTCCGTCTCCAATTGGAGACGATAGGCTGACGTCGGTTCCCAATTGGAGACGACACAAAAGCCGTTTCCA
Organism: Gynandropsis gynandra; assembly: GCA_036759665.1. Taxonomy (NCBI): domain Eukaryota; kingdom Viridiplantae; phylum Streptophyta; class Magnoliopsida; order Brassicales; family Cleomaceae; genus Gynandropsis; species Gynandropsis gynandra. The sequence continues at coordinate 1,050,105 of CM071866.1, read as the reverse complement.
ATTTTTTTTTGAAAAAATAAAAAAATTAAAATTTTTAAATTTAATTTTCGTCTCCAATTGGAGACGGCAGGCTGACGTCGGTTCCCAATTGGAGACGGCTATAGCCCGTCTCTTGAGTGACTTGGGGTTGGTATGAATCATGAATTCCTTGGACCACAAGTAATGCTGCCATGTTTGGAGCGATAATTTTCGTCTCCAATTGGAGACGGCAGGCTGACGTCGGTTCCCAATTGGAGACGGCTATAGCCCGTCTCCAAATTTGGAGACTGCACAAAAGCCGTTTCCAATTTTCTTTTTTAAAAAAATAAAAAAAATTAAAAATTTTCAATACCGGCAAAACTTCTTGAAACAAAAATGACACCTAACTTTAATTGTCTTATATTCATTATTCATTCGACATTTTTAGTATCTTTTCGTAGAGTCATATAGGTAGTGAGTCTTTTAATTATCTACATCTCCCTCAGTCTTTGATTATTTGAGCGAAATTTATGGTATCCAACTTTAAATTAAAGCTTATGTGTCATTAATATAACTTATCATTAAAATACCCGACTATACATTAGAGTCGTATAGGTCATGTAGGGTGAGTTTTTTAATTATCTAAATATCCTTGAGTTTTTAATTATGTAAGCGAAATTTACCGAATCCAATTTTATATTAAAGTCTATATGTCATTAATAAAAATTTATCATTAAAATATTGCCGTCTCCAAATTTGGAGACGGATGGTCTGCCGTGTCTAATCGGTTTCCATTTAGAAACGGATTAGGCACGACTCTTTGGTACCCAAATTTGGGGACGGATTAATGACGGATTTCATTTTTCGTCTCTAATCCGTGTATAATCCGTTTCTAAATTTAGGGACGGAAATGTCGGTCCCTAAATTCCGTCACTAATTTTCAATTTTCTAGTAGTGTACATCCACCTAAGTTGAACTGACCCACCGAGTATTGCCTAATCTGGTAAATGTATTGGTAAATGCTCCATGACATCGAAGAATGAAGGCGGAAAAACTTTTTATAATGCACATAATAATTCAGAGATATTGTTTTTCATTACTTCCAAGTCATCACCTTTTAAATTCCTCGAACATATATCTCTGAAAAATATGTTGATTCCGCATAACACATTTTGAACATTCCGTGGTAAGAGCTCGGAAAATGCGATTGCAATGAGCCGTTGCATGAAAACGTGACAATCGTGACTTTTCAATCCGATCAGCCTCGAACCAACAATAACCACACACCGAGCAATGTTCAATGCATATCCATCGGGAAAATTAACGTCATCTTTTAACCACTTTAATAATGTTGTTTTCGCCGGACTAGACAATCTGAATACCGGGATAGGTGACCTTCCATCTCGTAATTCCAACTCAGGTCGTCGGTATATTGACTTCAAATCTTTTCTTGATTGTATATTATCATTGATTTTACCCGTCACATTCAAAACAATATTTATGATGTTATCGAAAAAGTTCTTCTCGATATGTATAACATCTAAATTATGACATAATATCACTGATTTCGAGTATGGTAGTTCCCAAAAGATACTACGTTTATACCAATTATGCCATTCACCTTGACCTTTTGGTTTACGATGTCCACGATCTCCACCGCATTCTACCGATTCTTGTAAATCCTCCATTGTGTTCAGTATTTCGTAAAGGATTTGTGTTCCGGTTTGCATGCACAGTGCCTTTTCTTTTTGTACCACGTTCTTCCAAAAATGTTTTTTTATCTTTCTAGAAAGCATGACCACGAGGAAGAAATCTTCTATGACAATCATACCAACATGGTTTCTTACCATTTATTAGTCGAAATGAATTTGTATTCTCCATTCAATAAGGAAATGCTAATCTTCCATGCGTGCTCTATCCAGATAACATTCTATACGCAGGAAAATCGCTAATTGTCCACAACAAGACCGCTTTCAATCTAAAATTTTTCTTAGTACTGACGTTATAAGCAAGGATTCTTTCGTTTCACAACTGTCGTAATTCATGAATTAAGGGCTGCAAAAATACATCGAAACTTTTTTTCGGATGTTCTGGTCCTGGAATCAGCAACGTCAGAAACATTACCTCTATTTTCAAACACATCTCGAGAGGTAAATTATACGGAGAAAAAATCACCGACCACAGAGAATATTGACTTCCATATTGTCCATAGGGACTAAAACCATCTGTGCACAGGCAAAGATAAACGTTTCTCGTTTCATACACGAACTCAGGAAAATATTTCATTGAAATCTTTCCAAGCTTGACCATCCGATGGATGTTGCATTACACCTTCGGCCGTGGAATGTTCTGCATGCCATCTCATTGCTCCAGCGGTTTTTTCGATTCATATAACCTTCTCAACATGTTTGCTACAGGCATATAGAACATTTTCTTGTATGGTATGGTACATATTTCCGTGAAGATGGTTTTTTAGGCCGAAATCTGCTTGCACCGCAAAACTTGCATTCCAACAAGTCTTTATCATTTCCCCAAAACAACATGCAACTGTTTCTACAAACATCAATTTTCTCATGTGGCATTCCCAAATCTTTTAACACATTCTTTGTTTCGTAGTATGTCTCGGAAGCTTGATTAATTTTCGGTAAATATTCCCGCATTGTTTTACAAAATGAAGCCATGCAATTTTCAGCCACATTGTAGTCTATTTTAATACTCATCAATCTTGAAGATACAGGTAAACGAGACTGACCTTCACCAACATATTCATATATAGGTTGTTTCGCCGAATCCAATAGGTTGAAGAATCGACGTGCATTGATGTTCGGCATCTCTTCATGCGTTTTGTTCATTAACAACTCCAGGAAAAGCATCCGATACCATTTCCACATATGGATTGGTCGTTGATGCTTTATAAATAACTTCTTTATTTCGTTCTACTTGTGCATCTTGCACACTATCTTTAACATCGCAATCTTCGCCGTGAAAAAACCAAATTTCGTAATTTTCAACGAAACCCACCTTATACAGATGTTTGCAAACAATTTCTTGACTTCGATAATTCATGTTTTTGCATCTTTTGCATGGACATGACATTGTCCCACGTTCTTGACACACAGACTGTATCGATGCAAAACTCATGAATTGCTCCAATCCGTGTAAGAATTCTTGCGGAATCTCTTCGGTTACAAGATCTTTTCTTCTATACATTCACTCTCTTGATCTATATATATTTCGATTTGAAAATGACACTATTTTTTCGAAGATGTTTTTGTTATTGATGGTTTGATGCACTATTTGGTATGATCTAAATAGTGAACGTTCCAACGGGCATCCGTTGGAAATTACAACGGATGCCCGTTGAAGGTTCACGTGAATTGATTTAAACCGGTGGCCTCGAAATTCATAACATCAACGGGCATCCGATGCGATTTCTAACGGATGGAAGAGGAGGTGGCCTTCCTTGATTCGGAATAATCCTTGATGAGCCGGGAATGGTTAGATTACATGATCGACTCCTCTGAAAAACATTGGCGCACGTGTAAACGAGGTGCTCTACCTAACTGAGCTATAGCCCTTGTGTTTGTGATACACATTTTATCTTATCATGTAGATAACTTTTTGCCCGGTTAAAGTGAAAGGCTGTAGTGATAACGACGGGGCTGTGGATTCCCACCGAATTCCAAGTAGTCTTCTCTTTCTGTGCGGCTTTCTTTACAGGGATCCTACCGGCACGGTACTCCGTTTCCATCAAGTTCGTGAAGGTCCAGCAATTTTCAAGGTACCGTAGCTTTTTTTTACCTCGAAAGGGAAGGGGTCCTCCTTATGATGCTACGGTCGGCTGTCCGAAGTGCAAGGGGTAAACTCGGACTCGGATGGGATCGGCATCCGTTAGAAGTTGCAACAGACGACCGTTGGAATGCATTTGTCCGGTTTCTAACGGATCTTCCAACGGACATTGCCAACAGATGATCTCTGTTGCCATCCGTTAAAATTTGCGACGGATTTCCAACGGACATTCCAACGGAGGTTTTCCGTTACAAATCCGTTGCAAATTAACGGATTGCAACGGATTCTACCCGTTGCAATTTTCACCAAATCCGTTGCAATCCGTTGGTACGCTGTTCCAACGGATGGATCCGTTGCCCCGTCCGTTGAAAACTGTGTGTCTTTTGTAGTGTTAGCGTTCTGACCCCGGTGCCTTTTAGCGTTTTGACCTTGACGCCCCTTGGCGTTCCGACCTTGACACCCCTTGGTGCACCGATCTCGACGCCCTTTGCCGTACCGACCTAGACGTCCTTCACCCTTTCTACGTATCGACTCGACACCCTTCGGCGTACCAAACTCGACGACTTTATTCGACCATCGACATATAACAAACAAGGCGCGACAAGTTATCGAAATTTCGACTGAACCGACTGTCGACACTTTCCGAAAAATGTTTGATTTTTTTCCTTTTTTTTCTTTTATCTTTTGATGAAGACAGTACGAGAGTACAAATTACGAACATCTTCATCGAAACATCTAGACGACATGGTATGACGTTTTATTGGATAGTTGTGTATTGTCGGTCTACATGCTCCAACTTAAAAGAGTATTAGGACATACAAAGACTATTAGGATATACTTCTCGTCATTCTAATTTCATTGTAATCACGTCTCGTATTTTTCTAGTTTGACTCTCTTTAAATCTCTTCGTTCTATCCGTATCTATATAAAGACTTATATCATTTTATGTTAAGAATTTTTTTTACGAATTACGGTTTGTCGTATCGTTTTTAATAATATAGTGAATTGATGCAAATGGATAAATCTCTATGTAAAAATTACAAGTTTAAAGCCTCCGCTTATCCAAATTGATAAACCTTGACTATAACCTTATATAATTTATACAAATTTTATAATCATCGAGTAGATATCGATTTTACCGAAACTATTAAAATTATAATAAATATAAAAAAAAGGCAAGAGCATGTGGAGAAAAGGAATATTGCATGTCGGAAAAGCGACACGTGGAAACTGCCCATAGTGCCACCAACCCTACAAACCATTGGCTTTGCAATGTCTCCCGCATAGGTTTGTTACAAATATGGAAACCTCTATGCCATTACGTGGACCGACCATGTGCTCCTCTTTTTTTTTTATTTAATTTATTTTATTTCTTGTTAATTCACGTTATTTAATTAAGTTTGTCCTTTGTTTATATTAATCAATTTTAGATTTTCTTCGTCAAAATCTATTAAATGATGCACACGTGGTACTTTCTTATACTGTTTCTGACCTTCTTCTGTCATTATCCTTTCCTTATCACTATAAATACAATTATTTTCGACGTGAAAAAATATTAAATATCGATACCTATTTATTTATAAACTTTATTATATGGATTCCATTAGTAAGTAGTAACTTTGTTATAAAAGAAAATATATGACTTCGACTATTATTTATTTATTTATTGAATGGGAATAATTTTGTTTTGGTACGAGCGAGGTATTAATATTTAAAAAATACTATGCACAATGGCACTCTCTCCCATTTTGTTGGCATTATAAAATTTGCCAGATGATGATAATTTCACCAATGACCTAATAAAATTTTAGATTTTTCCAATAATAGACATTAATATCAATTAAATTTAGAAAAATATGTATTTTTATTTTGTTTTGATATGATAAATTGTTAGATTCATATATATGGTATTGGATAATTTTAAAATTTTAAGTTAATTTTTGGGATTAGTTAAGTCTAAACTTATATTTGATATGATATTAAAATCTGGTTGTCTTTAATCTAGATGTGAGGTAGAATGTTTTAATAAGTTATCTTATATCGAATAAGACATAAATTTTGGACTCATATATATAATATTGGACAAATCTAAACTTTTAAACTAAATATAGATATTAGTTAGGTTTAAATTCATATCAAATAAAAATTATGCTTCTTATAATATATATTTTAAATTTGATGTTATTTTTGGTTAATGCCAATATTAAAACGAACAAAACTCGTTTTATAAAATTATTTAATTTTAATAGTATAAAAAATAGGTTTATTATTGATGATGTTATTCATGAGGACACAGTTGAGGCTTTTCAGTTGTTCCCGTGAACCTGTCTTCGTCCCTTCCATCTCCCGATGAGTCCCATATTACGAGTCACATTTTTAATATTCCAAAAAATATCTCCCCATGATTCTGTCCTTTTATATATATATATATATATAATGTTATACTGCCTAAATTGACAAATGAATTATAAAATTTATTTTTATATATAATATCGTACAACTCAAAATTATTACTCTAAATTTTGAATTAAATTAATTCAAATTTTATTTGAAACAGTATTATAATTCATTAGTTATATATATATAATATAATATTTTTGTAGTATCTCATTAAGTTAAGATATTAATTATAATTTCTATTTATATATATTGTTGAACAATTTTAAAATTTTTTAGATTTGGTTAGATTAAAATATATATAATATGATATCATAATTTCATTTTTTTATCAAAGTATTTGGATATTAGTTCATCCATTATGATAATGTATAGATAATAAAACTGAGTGCGAGATAACATTTTATATTATTTATCTTATATTGATTATAATATAAAATAATATATATATATATATCTCAAATATTTTAATATTTTAAATTATTTTTTATCGTATGAATCCCAAATGAATTTGACAATATGCATTACTGTTTCTAAGTGAAAGTCCAATGCATCTTTAAAAAGAAAAAAACTCTATAAAAATATACTTTATCCACTCATAAATATTAGAATCTAAATACATCAACTGAACAATTACTATGAGTTATTGCTAATATTAATATTTTAATATAAAAAGCTTCGGTATTTGGAAAAGTAATTAAAATTTGAAATATGAATTGAAAGAGATAGAGAATAAGAGATTGGGATAATATATAGACACTAACGATAAACAAAAAGAACATAATATTCGATAAAACAAATATTCATTATCTTACACTAAATAAAATTGCACAACCTAAACCCAACAAAACAAAGATTTCATTTTGGATAAAAACATATTACATATATATATATATATATTTAAAACATTTTATTTATGTATAAATATAAATATAAATTTTATTGGTTACGAAAGAGGTGATCTTTGTGGTGCACCCTTTCTCCTATTGCCAAGGGAAAGAACAATTCCGGGCAAGAAATTGTTTCCTTTTTTAGTTTTTTTCCGATTTCCGTTCTCAACCGTCTCTAAATCAACTTCCATCGAATCCGATTGGCTCGATCTTCCATCGTATTCGAGATGATCGTGACCATCAACTCTTAATCCTTCCAATCGCGAAAACGCAAAATCGGATTCATTGATTGTATATAAAATGCTTGATAAATCCGCACATTGATAAACCATATGATCAACCTGCATAATATACATTTCTTTTATTAGTATAATAATGTATATATTTAAACAAAATAAGTAATATGAATAATTTGTTACATAATTGGAATATGAAATGTAATTTTTTCTTAAGTTTTAGAGTATTGGAAGTGATGGTTCAATATGGCAAAAGAGCCCACTCGGCTGCACTTCCACATGTTATAATAATAATAATAGTAATAATAATAGTAATAATAATAATAAACGCATAACCCAAGAAAAATACGGAACAATAATTATTAATAATAATAGAGAGAAGAAAAAAAACAGCTGTTTCCAATTTAGTTCAACTTGTAATAATTTTACCACTTTTTGTTTGTCATATATGGTGAAAAGTCCAATCCCACCGTAGAAATAAAAAAAAAACAATTACCACTCGTGAACTTATAAATAATGGGTCAAAGTCTAAACCAAATGTTCGTTTTTTTAACTTTTTAAGTAACCAAGAAAAATAAATAAAAATGAATTTTTTATCAAATAAAAATATGTAAAACCCTAAACGTGATGTTAGAATATAAACCATGTTAAGATGGAAAAAAAAACATTAACTCGTAATAATACGATGCTCATGCGATTACCAATAGTATACATAACGTATAAATGCATGTATATATGTATATACATAACGTATAAATGTGTATATATATAAGTGTGAGTGTGTACGTATAGAGAGAGATGGTAAAGACCTTGCAAGAGAGGGAACAAAAGTGGAAAGGTTCTTGAAGGATTCTGTCACAAGTGAAGCAAACATTTGAAGAAACCTTAGCTCTTGATTGTGGCCTCTGGTTCAGGAATATCACTTTCGCTCCATTTATCGTATATGGCTTCAATACAAAATTTAAAAAATTATATATATTATATATTTAAAAGTTTACATATATAATATAAATATATATAAGTATATATAATTTACCTGAATATATGAACAGTCTATGAGCTTCTCGAGATCACTTAGCCGAACCACGTCGTGGTACACATATCGTCTCACCTGCGATTTTTTTTTAATTTTAAGATCAATTGTAAAGTTTAATGATTTGAATTCGGAATTTATCCAAACAATAAACCATGCAAAAGAATTAAAATTCCTTTTTATGAATAAAAAATATAAGTATTTATGTTATAACCATCCACGTCACATAACAAAACTAAAATATTTATTAAAAAGAAATATAAGGAAACAATGAATGGAAGAGAAGGAAGAAAGTGTATTTAATTGGTCAAAGGTTTTAATTTCGTTGAAAGCAACAGCTGAGGAAAGGAAATTAAAGAGCGAAAACAGTAATAATTTCGAAGAAAAAGAAGAAAATATGATGAAAAAAAAGACATACTATATATAGAAACAAACCAAATCCAAACAAAGTAATTCAAGAATGAGACATTTCATCAAACCCATCTGTAACTAAGCAGTAAACATATGAATATATATATATATATACCCTCTCTCACCTATACATACATTTACACATAAATGCATTTGGTTATTATTTATACAATTTACTTTTTCATATATATATATATATATATAATTCATATCCTCTAATAAATTCAAGAAAAATACATGGATAATTCAAGCAAACACAAATTAATTTTTAATATCTAAGTATTTGGGGCTATAAAGTGTTACATCCTAATAAATTTTTGTAATTAATTATTGAGAATAATTAAATAGTGAGGGATATGAAGAGTTGAACATAAGGACAAGAAAAACTATGATTTTGGGAGAAGAAAAAGTTCAATGATAATGAAAGGTCTCCTGAAAAGGGGGTCTAAGTACTAATATTCAAAAAGCCAATTTGCATACAAATTACAATTAAAATTAAAATCCATTTATTTTCTTTAAAGTTGCAAGATTTCGATAATTACATCAAATGAATTGCATGTATATCTTAGTATATATCCCATGAATCCTTTGGGAAGAACACATGTTATAGAAAAACAAAAAATTCATTTTTTTAATGGTGTTTCTTAAGAAAACTAGTGGGGATTAAGCAATTAAGAGAATGAGATTAATAAAGATATGAAATCTGGATTAAACATAGTTGTCAAGGTGTGTATATAGGTGTAAGTAAAGCTTTCAATCCATGAAAATTCCCAGAATAAAAAAGGATCGGCGACAATTCTCCGCATCTAATAGGTGTACGTATCGGTGTATGTAAAGCTTTCACGATGAACATAATGATCTCTTCGAAAACGACTACATAGTAAAAAACAACAAATTAAAACTCGGCCATTGAAAATTCCGACAGAATCAGATCATTGAAGAAGAAAATTCTCCACATGAACACGCATATGCAGGTGTATGTATCGGTGTAAGTACGCATGTGCAGGTGTATGTATCGGTGTAAGTTAAGAAAAGCGAGAAATCGAGGGATGAAAAGTGAAATTCCAACGGAATCAAATCATGGGCCAACGAGAATTTCTCCAAATTCACACGACATACGTGTATATACAATCATAAGGTCCTGTATATGTATATGTATTATATATATATATGTATATGTATATACCTGGAGAAGAGGATGAGATCGATGAGAAGGAAGACAGTGAGGACAAACGCTGAGACAACAGAGCAAACAGAAGACATTCTTCTCGTTCTTACGGCGATTCTCATGAACACCACAGTTAGCGAAGAAAGTTTCCGCCATTAAACCTTCAAGCCATGCAGGTTTCACCGCCATGTTCATAAGTTCATCTTCTTCACCACCTACTCTTTCGTTGCTACTACCTTCTCTCACCATCTTGGATCTTTTTTTTTCTTTTACAGTGATTTTTCAGAAGATTTAAAGCAGACCCAGATGAAAAATTCTCTCGATTACACCTAGGAATTCGTCAATTTCCAGTGAAATTCTGATTTAAAGTTTGTGTTTTTATTTCCCTAAATTTACATGAGGAAGAAGAAAAAAAACCCTAGAGAAGGAAGGGAGGATTCTGATTCTGCTAATATAGAGAGAGCGGTGAGTGTAAATGATTATATATTCATCATATATAAAAGAATATCTAAGAGTGTATATATATATATAGAAGAGGAGGTTCCAGAATTATTGTCGTGGTGTAGAGAGAGAAAATTCAAGGGGTAGAGAGAGAACGAGAATGTCTTATTGAGAAAACGAAATGTAAATCCTCAAAGAGAAATATCTTTTCCATTGGCGAGAGAGACTGAGTGTGTGTTAGAAAGTGGCATTGGGCAAACGGATAAATAATTTTTATTTTTTTATATTATCTTTTATAATATAATTTAATTAATTTTTATTTTTCATAATCAATTTTTAATTTTTTGGATTTTTAAAATCAATATGTTATTTAAAATTGTTATATTTGTATTTAAGTAATTATTAGTAATTATACGTATATATTTTAAGATCGTAAATTAATAACTTGGAGAAATGTATAAAAATTCTTAGTACAAAATCTTCAGTAGTTAACAATCAACGTGCAGACTATACATTTATTTATTTATTAAAAATAAAAGAGTTTGGTGGATAAATGGAAAACATGTTTCATGGCGGATTATGAAAAAATAGAATTTTATATTTGCACTTTTTCATATTCATCTCATAATGTTTATGTAAAATTAATGTCTTATTTCCCATTTTAGCAATATATGAAAATGGACCGACTTATATATAAAATTTCCAGTTTTTTGTTAATTTAATTGCTTATGCTTTGCGGTCGTCAAATGTCGCAAAGCATAATTTTCAACATTTATTATCATCATTAAATTAACGTGGTACTTATTTGTATTATTATCGAGTAAGATACGTGTGATGGTTAAAGATTCCTAAATTTCATTTGATTATTTTTTTTTATCAAATTCATGATAATTGTTTTATCATAAATGTTTATGTCCATATTTAATCCGCATATTCCACAATTTAATTTTGTTAGGTCCATTTTTACAGAATAAAATCATTCTGACTCATTTCCAAGTCCAAAGTTTCAGATTCTTCATTAATTTTCAATGTATATTATCAGGGTTCTATGACTATATATATATATATATACTTATATACATATATAACGACATTAATGTAATCTGGAAAATACTAATTAAATTAAATAAATGCATTAACATTCTTTCAAATTTAAAAAAAAAAGACCAAGAAACACTTGCTGATATTAAACCGACCACCGAGGCGTACAGTGTCATTTAGATTATTCTTTAGCATATAATGATATAACTATATATATATAACCTGTTAATTGTATTATTTTTTATATAAATATGACTGAAAATGCAAAGTACCATGTTATATAGTTATTTATACAAAACACCAAATATTTACAGATTGATTTTTTTTATATTTACAAAACTCACACGCATGAATATTCTTAATATTCTATAAATATATATAATTTAGTTTTTTCATCTATAAAATTTAGTTTATATTTAAAATATGTAAAAAATATTTTTTTAAAATGTCTCAATTAAATAACGCGTATGTATACACATGAAACTTTAAAAACATGTTCAAAGTTAGTTGTTTCCATTATATAAATTTTACTTATTGTTTGTAAAATAAATTTAAATATTAATTTATACATCGATATACATTATTGTACTTATTTTTCTTTGACAAACTTTTTTCAAATTTTATAAATATGTGAGACAAACTTCCCTTGAAACAAACATATGTGATTTTAAATATATTTTTATTGGTCAGTTTATAATAGTATATTGCAAGATCATATCTATATCCTGCAGTTTTGTTAGAATATTCAAACAATTATCATAACTCATACAATCAGATTTTTTTTTTATTTCACACATTGCAATAGGAAAATATACAAATAATAAATAATAAACATAATTTATTCCGTACAATTTTTTTAACAGTAACAAAAAATTTCGTTCATCTTATAAAATACTAGAAACATATATATTTTAAAAATACATCCCGAGAAAATCAAATGGCAATGGAAGATATCGTATCATAGGTATTAATAGGCAAGAACCTATACGATTTAAAATAACTTGATTAGTTCAATTATTGGATCCTTTTGGTCCTTAAACATTAATTAATCACTTCATTTATGATAAGATCAAAATCAAATTAACCAATAACGATATTAAGTAGTTTTAAGATAAAATAAATAGAATATGTATATATATAGGTTGGATTATGAAGAAAATAAATATGGGTATAGTTATTTTTTAAAAAAAGTTGATAATCTAAATAGTTTTTTAGTATTTTGAAATGATCACCAATGGACTAAAGGGAATTTAGAAACTAAAATAATTAATGTAAATTATATATATTTAAATAATTTACAAATCAATATATATATTAAATAGATATGTAATTTAGGATATGATTAAATGAATAAAACAAATCAAAATTATAACTAAATTATTCTCCAATCAATTAAACGATGTATTATATCATAAGATATCGATATAAAATAAAAAAAATAGTTTTACGTGTACAACAAATTGGATTCAATATATATATGTATATATTGGAAACGACATTCATATAAACACCTTAATAAATAGATTTAATGTATTAGTTCAATAGATAAATGATAAATATTTAGAAAATAAGCCGATTTTGCCTGATTTTAGATTCACGTGAAATTGTGAAAGAATATTAAATATAAAAATATGGTGAAAATTGAAGGAAGTAAAAAAAAAGAAAATACAAGAGCGTATGGCAGAGACGTTGGGCTTGGCATTTGTGTTGTCCTTTTTTAAGCTTTAGATACTCTATCCCCTATCCCTTGACCTAGAGTTGTAAAAAGCTCTCTCTCTTCCAAATTATTTAATTTATATGTTTTTATTAAAAATATTTTAATACATATTATCAATATTTATCAACTCTGCAAATATATTATATAAACAACTTTTTCACCAGTTTATGAAATTTTTTAATTGTCGTTTAACTCTTATAGTCTTTATCAATCAAGTTTGATAACATATTTTAATTGGATATTGACATATATATATATATATATATTTATTGAATTTGATATGAAAATAAAATTATAATATTTCAATCTCGTACATAGAGTATTGAATTTTATGAAAATAAAATTATAATATTTCAATCTCGTACATAGAGTTAGACATATCGTTCATGTCTATTCCTAAGATCCTATATATCCAAAATATTTTAAATATTTTAACAAAAATAAATAAACATCCTATTCATTGTTCGTTATTTTTTTGACACCTTTCATCGTTAATTTTTACCCCTAGTTCGTATTTTACCTTGGAGTTATATATACATATATTTATATATATTGTGTGTATGAATATTATATTATATATGTATTAATGTTTAATTTAATAGAACTGCAGAAAATAATTATATTTAAATGTATCGAGTGAAGCGAAGTGCATGATTATACTGTAGTTGTCGCTTAGGCTTGCGGGAGGTTCTTTTTTGCTTTTTAATATTTATTTTACCCATAAATAATCAATTTATATGTATTTAAATTGCAATACCCATGCAAACCTAATGACATAAAATAAAAACATTGAATTCAGTGATTAATAATGTTTAGATTAATCAATTTTGTTAATGCATGACACTAACAATAACCGTATAATTATAATTCACCCAAAATTAATTTATAGGGGAGAAAATATATATGAGGATATTTATATGACCATATTATAATTTATTTTAAGCAATGGTATTGATTGATGTTTAAATCCATTTTACCCTATTCTCTCTGAATGATAATTAATAATATCTTAATCATAAAAAATAATTTATTAAGAAAGGATGTCTACAAGATTCGCTATAAATTCCATGTTATAACGTATTTCTAACTAATCTGAAAATATTGATAAATTATGCGACAAAAATGTAATTTATTTGAACAACGAAAATCTTCTATCTAGTGAGACGATTAAACATTTAAATATTATATTTATATATGGTTTTCATTTCGTCTGTATGAAATTTAGAATAATCCATATAGAAAATAAAACAAAATTTAAGTCTTATTATTAATTAATGTTCTTCGTATTATTAGGCATGAGAATTTGGTATTTAAACAATAAATTGAAATACATATGATGTGTTTTGTTATACTTTTCACGTGTTGTATTATTATGAATCCAAATTATTAACATATTCCACGGTTATCAAAATATTACCTAATCTGAATAATATAGATATCCAAAAATTGGTAAATTGACCACCGATCTACATATAAATTTTAAAATATACATAATGTTAATTTTTAAATCACACTTTTAAAAAAGTTTAATATAATACAAATCTTTAATAGACTAGTTGAATGTTTTAAATTTGGATACGATACAACCTGTTTCACATGGTTTAGGATGGCAAGCGGTGAATCGGACCGATTGTATTCGAAGAATTCAAATTGCACAAATTTTGGACATGAAATTGCAAGTATAAATTTGTGCCATGTTTGTGTTTCAATAAATGCATGAATTGGGACGTAAAGTTAGAGTGAGACACATTGGTATAAATTTTTTTTTTATGATAGGTTGTCCCACATCGGTTAGGACATGAACTTTGAGACTTATATATATGGTGTTGGGCAATCCTAAACTCTTGAGTTAGCTTTTGAGATTAGTTAGGCTCAATCCATATTGTGGGACAACTTATCATAACACTCCCCCTCACGCCCAGACTCGGTCCTGGAGCGTGGACATCGCAATCAGGGGCCCAACATCAATATATTCAAATCGGGACGAACCGAGCTCTGATACCATTCAAATATGGGCTGGGCCTAACTAATCCCAAAAGCTAGCTCAAGAGTTTAGGATTACCCAACACCATATGAGCATCATGTCCCAAAGTTCATGTCCTAACCGATGTGGGACAACTTATCATAACAACTTTCCATTCATGGATTTACGACTAAGATGTATAAAGACATTAAATGATTTACGATTAAAAATTATGTCCAATCGAGATGATCGATTTACGTCATGACTTTGGTAGACATTCCAGAAAAGAGCTAAACGTCATATGAGCATCACATATCATCCGTACAGCAAGAGAAGTACTTGTGAATACTATATTTTGAATCCAAAACCGATCAATATATGTTTTAATATTTTAAAACTTTGGATTTAGATATTCCCGAATACTTAATATCCAAGGATCAGATATTCGCATATCAAAAATTCGAATTTAATTTCTGTCCAAATATCCTAAATTTTTTATATCCAATTCGTATCAACTCCTATAACATACATATTTAAAAGTTGATAGAAGTCGGATGAATAAGTTATCACTACTTTTTTAAAATCCTTTCATAATAACTGATCAAATAAAACAACGATCTATCGGTTGGAATGACCAATAACACTGCAAAAGATCTATGACGTGTTTAATGTTTCTACATTACGAAAATGTCTATCGGTTTATATAAAAAATATATATCATTAGATTTTTTATGTGATTTTTTTTTGTGCGAATGTGGTTTAATTATTATATTAAAGTAACTGTATAATTCCCTTTTTTTATTAATTGAGTTAGTATTAAGCTGGTTAGCACCCTGTGCAATGCAATATATATATATACACATATAACATAAATAATTTCTGCATTGAGAAAAAAAAATGTAAGGTCCAAATAGTAATGGGCCAAAAATGAACAAATGGGATTTCTCCTAATTCAAAGCCCATTTAAACGTAAATATCACATCCATTTTTTATGTATAATATCATAGTACCATCATAAATGTGTTTCCAAATAATATTTATTTGTGCAAATTTTTTTATATTTTTTATTTTTTGAAAAGGGCACTTTCTAGAATGAAGTTAATTTAATAAACATCGACTTCACATGTAAGATCCTTGAAGTGAACGCATGACAAATGACGTATAAGCCTCACCTTCTTTACCAATATCCTCAAAAAAGAAAAAAATAATATAAAATTTATATTAAATTTTATCTTAATGATAATAAATGAGACTTTTGTTCCAAAATAATACTACCTATAATGACAAAGACTTATGATTGAAACCCACTAAAATTTTTAATTGGTAGATGTAAAAGCATTTTTTATATCCATGTTTTGACTAATTATGAACGAAATACGATAATAATATGTTTTTTTTTTCGGATACAATATCAAAATATTGAACTGAAAATCTATCTTATATATTTTAAACCTTGTCTCATGGTCAATCATATATATATATATATAATTAGCGGTCAACCTAAAACATTGTATATTAAAATTATATTCTGATTTAGTGAATATTTTTTTGTTTGTTTTGGGTTATCAACATTTTTTTAGTTTTTTTTTTTGTGAAATGTGATAGGATGTATTAGTTTTATTGAATTGTTAGCCTATTTGTAACAAGAATTGGGAATAATTTGTAATAATATATTGGACCCAAATTAGAGAATACAAATGTTGTCACGTGATCAATCATATAAAAACATGAAATTCTCATTTAAGGGTATAAAAGAAGGTTGTCATGTGGTCTACCAAAATAATATTAAATTAAAATTATATTTTGATTTGCACTACTTTAAAAAAAAAAGTTTTAAGATAGTCAAATTTATTATCCATCTCAACCAGAATTTTAACATTTCTAACAATGTTGGTGAATTAATTTTGTTGTTTAATCATTATTTTGTGTTGGATATATTTTATCTAACATATTTTGGTTTTTGGTAAAAATATATGCATTTTGAAATGATTCTATGAAAAAAATATGCCATGAGTCTATTTATAATAATAATTGTAAGAACTGTAAATAATTTACAATAAATTACAGCAATATTGTAATACTCTTAGAAATGCTAACCATGATTTGCAACGAGATAAACTAATATAACTGATAACTCAATGTGATTTAAAAATTTATCTACATAAATTTAAGTCAAATACATCAAGAATCAAAATATAAAAAAAAATAATAATAATAATCATTTTTTATATTCTTCATACTTCTATAGATATTGTTTTGAATATCATATTTATCTTTTAAAATATTTAAATAATTGATAATTGAATTTAGAAATCACCACATATACGTTAAAAATGTTTCACAATTAGTCACATATGTATATATGATATTTCATACGGACTAATTAAATTCTAAAACTATTTTAATTGGAGAGGGGTCAACAATTTAACTGTAAAGTTCAAAACATCGAAATCTTGACTCGAATTTGTTTAAAAAATTAAAATAACGTGGATTCTGATTAAGAGTTTCAAAATCATAAAATATAGTTTTCAAAGTCGGATTTGATTTTAAAAACGCATAGATAAATATTCGTGGATACTCGAAAATTTTACATACCATTGATTTCTATCAAACCTAAAAATTTTACTATCCATTATCCATATACCACTCATATGGCACCTCATCTCTAATCCTCCATCCATCCTTCACTATTTCCTTAGTTGTTCACCTCTTCTCGTCGCCCGTCGTTGTCTCATCGTACTCAATTCATCTTCATCATATTTCCCTTGATGTCTTCATCACCTCGTCTTCATCACCTCGTCTTCCTTGCTCATCACCTCACCATCCTCATCCTCGGGTCCTCAATGCTTTGTCGCCTTGCCGTCCTCAAATCCTCATTTCTTCGTCGACTTGTCGTCCTCATTCTTGTATGAGATATATCGTCATTGCCTCTCTCCTAACCCTCTATTGTATCGTGTTATTCGTCTTGTCGTCATTATCGTTCCCGTTGGTTAAATCTAAACAACCACATAACAAAACCTTTTTTTCCTTTTTAGGATACTCGTAAATAATAAAAAGATCTTACATATTTGAATTCAAATAATAAATTAATTTATTAGTAAGATACAAATTCGAATATCCATAATATCATGCTTAACTGCGGATGCCGACCATGTAGGCACATGTGTGTGTGAGGCACATGTGCATTGCACATATCTTTAATAAGTATCACATTGGAGTTTGAAACAATAAATGAACACCATATAAATGTTCATACAATTAACGGTTTCAAATGGATGATAGAATGGATATTGGTGTGTGTATATATAATGTCAAAGATAGACCTTTGACCTTGGGCTCTTGGTTGGAGCGGGCCGGGCCGAATTTTTGTTCAACCGTTGGTTGTTCGTCAAGAGTTGCGTCCGTTCGCTGAAGCATTGCGTCCATTCGCTGAAGTATTGCATCTGGTCGTTGAAACTTTACGTCCATTCGATGCAGCTATGCGAATGCTCCACACACTCTAAACTGAAACCTTGTGTCCGTAGGATTGCGTCTTTTTGCATCCCAAGATATATATTTGAAGATCATCTGATCATTCGAAAAAACACAGAGAAATTCGTTTTAACCCCGTAAAACTTTTTGAGAAATAAACAAAGTACATTCAACAAGAGATCATTTCTATTGCGATCGTTGAATACTCAAGATGAAACAAATAGAAATTTCTGTCTTAGGACACTACAAAACGCATGCCTCGATCATCAATTATTTCTGGTATCTTTAATTGTTGTTTTTCTAATTTAATATAATTTAATATTTTTTATAAATTGTATATTCAATAACATCCGAATTCACTGGTTCTAACAAGTCAAACATTTCACAAATCTAAATTTGACTAACATAAGAATAAGAATGATTTTCCTTATCTATACCATAATTTAGATAAAATGATTATGTTGACTTAATACGTGAATTTCTGTATAAGTAACGGCGAATTTAAATTACCAAATGGATTTGTCATAAAATTATGGATCTTGTTGATATAAATTAAATGATACAAAATATATTTTATTTATATTATATATAATTTTGTTGGTGTCACTACTAAACTCATGTTGGGTGGGGAGCATGCACCAATGGACCCAACTCCACCCATACCCGATTTATACACTCGTCTATTTAACATTATTTATATTAATTATTCCTACCATTTATTTGCATTTACATCTAATAAATTTCTTTTTATTCCACCTCCATTTTTCTTCATCGGCATTGTCTTACTCTTATGTACCTTCATTAATATACATATATATATATATTGATAGATTAAGAATAACTTATTTTGCTGTGATGTATTGTTTCATTAAGGATACGAATTTTGGTTTCAAATACATGATATGGATAATTCTAAATTTTTGAAGTAATTTTTGGAATTAATTAGATCCAACTCATATTTGATATGTTAATATAATTAGGTCCTTTCTGATTTGAATATATCGATGTTGGGTTTCCGATTGTGTTCATACTCCAAGATCGAATTTGGATGTGAAAGAAAATATTGTGATGTATTATCCACATTGATTAAAAACCTGAACTTTAATATATATGGTATTGGATAATACTAAATTTTTAAATTAATTTTTGAGATTAGTTAGATTCAATTTATATTTAACGTATTTAGAGCATATAAATTTTTTAAAAAATTGTCTATATATATAACTATGAGTAGTAGTAAGTCGAGAGGAATTATTTCCATATTTTAATATTCTTTTTCGGGATTTTGGATATATCACAAAATGGTATATACAGATTATCAAACGGAAAATAAATAAATTGAAAATCTGTTTGGAAATTTCTTTTTTAAGGATGTAGAAGCACTCGAAATTATTAAACAATTATAAGAAATTAAAGCTGGTATATTCACAAATAATCGGCATCCAAAACCAAATTTACAGAATATCCATCCCATTATTTAATATTTTTAAAAAATTATAACCAAAACCAAATTTACAGAATATCCATCCCATTATTTAATATTTTTAAAAAAGAGTCATTTATATCTTAAAATCCAAAAACAATTATGATATAATAAAAAACTCGGAGAGAGAAACCTGCGGAATCGATGGGAGGGTTCCCAACAAAATCTGTCGGAGGAAACTGACAAAATACGTGAACCTTAGAAGGAAAGGGTAGTTTCGTCATTTAAGATCACACCGGTTGTTACACGTTGCTTGATTTGATTCTTGTCTTCTTCGCCACTGTTCTTCTCTCCGCTTCGGATTTCATCTCTCTCTCTCTATAAGTCCATCCAGTAATCCGACCAACGTCTGCGGAAAATCCTCGCAGCGAGATATAGAGAGAGAGAGAGGGAGAGAGAGTTTCGCTTGAGATCTACAGAGAATGAGGGAACCGACGGCGACGGAGAGGGAGAACGGAGCTGCTGTTTTGACGGTTACAGCGACGGAGACAGCGGTGGCTTATCCTCC
>CM071866.1:1004313-1029566 GCA_036759665.1 Gynandropsis gynandra | reverse complement strand
TACGGTCAGGAAGATGTTTTCGCTTTATGGGATGAGCTCTCGCCCGAAGAGCGGGATCTCCTTGTTAAGGAAATTGAGGTGATTCAGATTAGTTGTTTTTTTTTTGTATTTCTCGATTTTTTCGGAGATTTGAATTTTCCGAAATGTGTTTAGCTTATTTTGGATCTTCTCAGTTCTGTTAAGTTGCTGATGATTGATGCTTACGATCGAGCATTCATTTGGATTTTATTTGAATCGTGGATGACTGTTGCATCATAGAATTCGATTTGGTTGAGAATTTGATTATCTCTTTATCTCTTTATTTAGATCTCTTAAATTAATTTTGTTATTTCGCAGAGTTTGGATCTTCCCAGAATAGATCGGATCATCAGATGCTCACTTCAGTCTCAAGGTTACATTTCTCACATCAGCTTATCTTCCTCTTATCAAATTGTTGAAACTGCTCGACAATGACATGCAATGTTCTTTGATTTGGATCTCTTTGCAAGAAGATTTAGCTAGCTATGTTTTTCACTCGTTAGGTTTACCTGTGGCCGCAATTGAGCCGGTGCCAGAGAATAGCGTGTCGACAGTGGATGAAAGAACAATGGAAGACAGAGAAAAATGGTGGAAGATGGGATTAAAGGCTATATATGAAGGAAAACTGGGTGTGGTGCTTTTATCTGGTGGACAGGTAATTAATCTCTATGTTTGCTTGCATTGATTTGTGAATAAAGCATGGATTCTCTGTCTTTTGGTTTCTTCAATCATACAATTTGGAGTATCTTTTTGTGTTTGTTCGAAGAATTGCAAGGGAAAAACTAATTATTCATTGGCATTTTCTCTTTCCCCAGCATTATTTTGGAATGATGCTGCCTACGCCTACCTTATTAAATAATGCATTTGTAGATGATATGGATTTAGTGCGTGTTTGATTAAATAATATCAAAAGCTGGAAGTGTAAAGTTTTGATTTGTGGATGAGTGCAATGCATTTAAAGTAGAGACCATAAAGGGTTATGTGGGTAATGATGGTTACTTTACTAATATGTCTTCGTCGGTGCATTCTAGAAAAAAAAGATTAAAGTAATAGCAATTTCCTGGCGGAAATCTTCACCTAATGACAAGAAAAAGGAGTGTACTTTAGGTTTTCCCGAGGATGCTTATCACGTGACATGAAAGATGCTTTATAGGATTCTACAAATCTTTTTTCCACATTTGGATACAATGTTCCGTGCTATGTAAGGAAGGTTCAAATCTGATGTAAAGATTTGAATTGTTAGGTCATCATTTACTTCATCATTAAATACCTTTGGAATATCCTTCTGGGATTTTGTCTTTTCTTCTTGTTACCTTTTCTCTCGTCAAGGCGAAAGAGTTTGATTATTGCTAGACCCATGAATGGTGGTCATTTCTGAACCGTCTTTGTTATGTTGGATCGTAGAGAAAGAAGGCCAGTTAATTGGATTATGTTTAACTATTCAGCAAAAAAGTTAGTTTTGGATTTCCCGAATCCTCTTCTTGTCTCATTTCAATGTTTGTGCGGTGCATTACCATGATCTACAAATGAAAACAGGGCAAGATTAGTTTTAAATTTATGGTTGCCTCTTTTCAGCTACATTGTAGTATTTGTTATGTAGCTTTTCTCTAACGATTTGGTGATGAATGATCTGCTTATGGAACTGATGCAGGGTACAAGGCTTGGAAGTTCAGATCCAAAAGGGTGTTTCAGTGAGTACTTCTTTTTTAATTCTTTACAATTCTCGTCAGTAGCTTGATTAGGACACACCTCTGAATTGTCATAGCATCAACTTGCATGTCATTTCTCTGGATCTGCAAGTTTTTGAACATTACTAGTGTTATGAAATACCATCCTATCCCTTGTCCACATGCACGTAGGAAATGACTGAAAACATCAACTGCACTTAAGGGATGAATTATAGGTGTGGCATTTTTTGCCTCAAATATTTTTCAAATGAGATTTTGAGCAATTTAAGTCTTTCATGTCTAAAGATGTGATGGGTTCGTTTTAGGTGTTTAAATGTGTAACCTTATGATTTGCTCCAGTGGTGGAACCCAGTAGTTTTATCTTTTAGCGGAATGCAGACTACATTTGAATTCATTACAGCATGTGTTACTGTTAGTTATATCTTCTGCTACTTTACCACAATTGTTGTTTCCTCTTAGACATTGGACTGCCATCGGGGAAATCTCTCTTCCAGATTCAAGCCGAGAGAATTTTGTGTGTCCAAAGGCTTGCTTCTCAAACAATGAGCGAGGGTAAGGTTCATCATTGTACTTTCATTTGTGTGTATCATAGTTGATACTTTGTTCACAAAGTATATCATCGACAGGTACAATTCGCTCGGTTACAATACACTGGTACATAATGACCAGTCCATTTACCGATGAACCTACGAGGAAATTTTTCGAGAGTCATAAGTACTTCGGCCTTGAACCAGATCAAGTAGGATGGCTCCTGGTCGTATGGTTTAATTTCAATGTCCTTTGGTATTTCTCTTGTATCTGATGAATGCTTCGTAGGTTATTTTCTTCCAACAAGGTACCCTACCTTGCATATCAAAGGATGGCAAAATCATCATGGAAACACCTTTCAGAGTATGTTTTTTTTTTCCTTAAGCAAGCTGATATAAAATAGAGACCGATTCAGATTTTAATTTTATTGTCTTGTTTTACGAAAGACGCTAACTGCATGAGGGCATTATTCTTCGGCCACAGGTAGCTAAGGCTCCAGATGGAAACGGGGGAGTCTATGCAGGTAAATCTTGTAATTAGTTCCGTTATTATCACAATCAAAATCGCTCCATTGCTACCTGCTGATTTTAACCTGACTGGTTTACATTGCTGCACGAGCTCATCAGCGCTAAAATACTCGAGATTATTAGAGGATATGGCTTCAAGGGGGATTAAATATGTGGATTGTTATGGTGTCGACAATGTCCTGGTTAGCTATCTTCTACGTTTTAGTTTTTACTATTACGATTTTTGAACTATTTTCCAGGCATTAGAGCCATAATCGAAATCTTGGAAATCAGGTTCGTGTAGCTGATCCAACTTTTCTTGGATATTTCATTGACAAAGGGGTGGCGTCTGCTGCAAAAGTTGTACGGAAGGTACCTTAATTCCATTTCCATTACCTTGATTGTGCTATATACATTCAGAGAGGGTGTTAGCTTGGTTTCAGCAGTCCACGGCCAATTATGATCAGTTTTATGATACTACATTGGAATCCTTAATGGGCTATTCTGTGATTAGTTTAGTTGATATCCAAAACTCAAATATACAATTCAAGTAGATAAGTAAAAAAAGAAAAAAATTGAATCAAAATAATTTAAAGTTGTTAGTTTTGTCAGAGGGCAATATGAATGTTCTATCATGTTCCATCAATTGACATCTGAAGATTGTGTTATGTATAATGATACAGGCTTATCCCCAAGAAAAGGTTGGTGTGTTTGTTAGGAGGGGAAAAGGTGGACCTTTGACTGTAGTTGAATACAGTGAGCTCGACTCGTCTCTAGCCTCTGCAATTAATCAAGGAACGGGGCGTCTTCAATTTTGTTGGAGTAACGTAAACCCTCTTCTTTCGCATGCTTTCGCTATTAGCTTTACTATCGATTTAGTTGGCACCTTCAACAACATGCTTTCTCTTATGTGGGTCTTAAAAAGGCATTCCATTTCAGAATGTTTCATTATAGATTGGTTAAGCCATACACTTTTGGTGCTAAGTGAAAGATTAATTCATCACCTGAGTATCGATTTTTTCGGCATTTTCAGGTGTGCTTACACATGTTCACTTTGGATTTCCTCAATCAAGTGGCAAACGGTCTGGAGAAAGACAGCGTGTGAGTACTGAGTAAAAAAAAGATATATCTGTTACCAAAAACATATAGAAAAGATGTGTTAGTAATGAATGTAATATTTGAGTAAAAACAATGCAGTTACCATTTAGCGGAGAAAAAGATACCGTCTGTAAATGGATTCACAATGGGACTGAAACTGGAGCAGTTCATATTTGATTCTTTCCCATATGCTCCTTCAACTGCCCTTTTCGAGGTATGCTAAATACGCACATATACACACACATATACACACAGTAGAAAGCAATGAATTGAGGATGTGTAAATAGGTACTGAGGGAGGAAGAATTTGCGCCGGTGAAGAACGCAAGTGGGTCTAACTATGATACACCAGAGAGTGCAAAGCTTCTGGTTCTCAGACTGCACACTCGTTGGGTCATTGCAGCTGGAGGCTTTTTAACTCATTCCGTTCCCTTGTACGCAACAGGTAACAACGCAAAGCCAGAATGAATACATATACATATACATATGCATATATAGATACAGATATATAAGGAAAGTGTGTGTGTGTGTGTGTGTGTGTATGGATATGAAACAGGAGTGGAAGTGTCACCATTATGTTCATACGCTGGAGAAAATCTTGAAGCCATATGCCGAGGAAGGACGTTTCACGCTCCATGTGAAATCTCTCTTTGAATCAGACAGATTTCATTTCCGACCAAAAAGGTTCTCACTTTGTTTTATTTTCCCGGCTGAGACTGATCACTATAATCAGATTTGTCTTGTCTCTCTTTGTACTATATTTACTTTTTTCTTTTAGAGAATGTCTTCTTCTTCTTTTGTATTGCATTTATTCCTAATGACCATCTTTTTGATTTGGTAGCAGCAATGATGACCTAAATGTTACAATCTTTTTTTACATAAAACCCTAAACATCAAATAATGTTTTAATCTGACCAAAAAAGAGATCTAACATTGGTTGGATCGGATTCTTTCATTTGTAATTTAATATTTTTTTTAAATTATTTATACAATAATTAGAGGGGAATTGAGATACTAACAAAAAGAGTTAAACAAATCCAAAGCCAATTTGGTTATTTATTATTACACACGATGATGATGGTTGAGAACATAAACCTCAAAAATGTTACAAACATGGTTACATCTTCGTGCCTGAGATCTAATAATAAAACCCTAACTTAGGGTTTATCAATGTCGGAAATGTCTGATGTTGGTGAAGAGAAGTGAGACTCCATACTTTTTGCAGCAATCAATTGCGTCTTGATCCCTTATGCTGCCTCCTGGTTCCGCTATTATACCGATCCCTTTCTCGCACGCTTCTTCCACCGCGTCCTTCCAAGCTGATTCACACGCACAAACATAACGAATCGATGAGTTAAATAGACTTTTACGTCATAATACCAATTGGTAATACCTTTCTTAGCACGAACGAGAAAGATAAACAAGACTCTGATATCATTGTTCTAAAAATCTTTATTTAGCGCAACAACGCCAAATAGATATATAGACTAGTAAATCTAGATTGAAAAAAAAGATTGTCCAAAATAATGTCATTTTGACATTTATAAAACATACAAAATCAAAATACATTTAGAATAAATATATTTGATATTCTCGCAAAACCTTCCAAAAATTATAAAAAAAAAGAAGTTGATGCTAATAATTTAAGAAAAAAAACAATTAAAAACAGAAAACACCTAGACAAAGATTAGTCACCGACTAATCCGTCTAAACTGTAGTCGCTCGTCGACCGACCAACTAACAACTAGTGACTTTTAAAACATTATTTGATACCTTTTAAAACTATGACTTTATGTCACTTTTAAAACTATATAAGCTTTATAGTTTATATGACTTTTAAAACTATATAAGCTTTCAAAGGAAAATGAATTGGCAATGAATAAATGGTCTCATGCCCTTTATATATTGTATTATGTAATAGTCGTCACCAACGAAGAATCGCCTAACCTACTAGAGGACCACCATTTTACAAGCTTTTGGTTTGGTTAAGTAGCTTCATGACCAGCCCTTGAACTGAGCTAAACTTGGCAATGAGGAGTCAAGTTCATGGTCTGACTGTTGAAGAGACAGATTCAGACCCAACTCATATAATCCTAACTTTTTCGTTTTAATTCTCCGATTTTACAAATTCCAGTTCTAGGCTGACAATGAGATTGTTTGGTTTAACGTATCGGTTAAAAAAGACGGTTGAAGATATGGAGAAAGAATATATACCGAATGGAAAGAATGCATCACTGGCCAATGCAGCTCCTTTGGCTTCATCACCAGCTTTCCTGAAAGCTATTCTAAGACTCTCCAAACGGTTTGGTTGTCCACTTCCCATTCCTAACATGCAATTGTTCTTAACAAAAACCAAATGAATCAGAACACAGCTTCTAAAGATCTATCAAATCTTTGTAACAAAATATCGAAACAAAACCGATTGATGATCAGAAAGAGAAGAACAAACCCTTGCTATTACAATAGCATTGCTCTTCACATGCTTAGCGCAAAGCCAAGCAAACTTTGCATCAGCGAGTTCACTTTCAGACGGAGTCTTATCCGAAACTACATTGAAACTGATATCTTCTGGAGTTATGTCATCTGAATCTTGAGCTAACCATCCACCGCCTACTTGTCTGAGAGATAACTTTCCTTTGTTATTCTTTTTCGCCTCGAGGATCCTTAAAGTCTTTGATTTTCCTTTTAGCACTTCGAGACCCTTAGGGGTATACTTCGGAGCTACCACAATTTCATAAAACATTCTAGTTTCACCATCCGTTGGGCTCCTGAATTCTCGAATCTCCCTTGCAAGTGCCTAGAGAGATAAAAGAACAGGGCACTAAACGGTCGAATCTTTATCGAACAAACAAACTACGATAATTACTAACATTTCCACTGTATTTTAGGTTATATATCAGTCAACCCGTAAGATTATTTCTCACCATTAGTTCATTTTATAACTTATAATTATAAATGCCAACTTACCTCATCAACCTCGACATTGAAGGCTACTATACCGCCAAAAGCACTAACTGGATCTGCTTTTACAGCCAAACGATACGCCTCAAGAATATCGCTCCGAGAAGCCACACCACAAGGATTTGTGTGCTTCACAACTACACATGTCGGGTTTTCAAATTCTGATACACAGTTCCACGCAGCATCAGCATCCAAATAATTGTTGTATGACATCTCCTGCACAATACAAAAAAATATCAAGAACAAAAGACAGTAATTGAGGGTGGTTGAACGTATCGAAATAATGACAGACACATGAATAATTGCTAACAGTTCTGTCACCTTTCCATGGTGCTGGATAGCAGTGGCAATACCACCAGCATTCACCTCAGCAAGGCTCTTGTCAACATAAAATGCCGCCTTTTGGTGAGGATTTTCACCATAACGAAGAGAACTCTTGAGCGAAAGCGGAACCGTAAAGCTGGGAGGGAATTTCTCTACTGAGAAACAAAAATGCAAAGAAGACAATTGTCAACATAAGAAATCAATCATAACATATGAACGTGGGCAAACATTTAGAATAAGAGGTGTGAGCCCAAAGAAATGATAATCCCAAGTACACAGTTGCATTCAACACATCTTAACAGACAGATATATATACTCAAATGAATGCTATTTTTGAATAAATCTTAAGTTAGCTAAGAAAATCGATAAAAATAACAAAGCCTTCTTCTCGTCTAACCCAAAGCAATCAATTTTATATACTCGGGTTAAGAAGAACACATCAAAATAAGGTAGAGAAAGTGATACATACGCCCTTCAGTCTGCTTCCACAACCATTCTGAAACTGCAGAATCATATGCAGCTACATGCTGAAACGCCTTCCAGGCAAGTTTTCTGCGGAACTGCTGATCGTTCTGTCCCCCCTTGAGGTACTCCAAAACAGCAGGATAATCTTCTGAATCGACAACAATGAGAACATCTTTGTGGTTCTGTTCAACACATAATTACGTTAAGAGGACAAGTATCACATACCTTAGCAGCAACTCTATGTGTATAACTTCTATACAGTCTACCTTTGAGGATGGAATATACTTATTGTATCGACAACAATGAGAACATCCTTGTGGTTCTGTTCAATTTATATCATTATTGCTCTATGTGTGCACGATGACAAGTATCACATACCTTAGCAGCAGCTCTAATCATGGCAGGACCACCGATGTCAATGTTCTCAATTCCATCCTCAAAGCTGATTCCACCAGGGGCTGTAACTTTCTCGTAAAATGGATATAAATTGACAACCACCACATCAAATGTACCTGAAAAAATAGGATAAACACAGAAGTAATTCAGCATATATGCAATACGGCTGACGAAGTTAAACAAGAACACGTGAAAAATGTCACGGCTCACCTATCCCGTGCTCGTTGAGAGCTTCCATATGATGCTTAATATCTCTTCTAGCAAGGATACCTCCGTGTATGTTGGGGTGCAACGTTTTAACACGACCATCAAGCTTAACCATAGCAAATATAGAACGAAGAATCGGGTTAAAAAGCAAACTCTAAACGAATCATTTGCATAATTATTCAGAAATCCGCAATAAATCCGATCGTTCAAAGATTGGAAAGATCAAGACGGTACCATTTCTGGAAAATGAGTGAGTGATTCCACTTTAGTCACAGAGACTCCAGCATTTTCCAAAGCAGAGGAAGTTCCTCCAGTAGAAACAATGGTATATCTATCGATCATTACAGCCACAGACAATAGGTTAAACATCAGAAAGAGGGAAAACAGAACAAGACAATGACTGATTTCATGCTAAACAAAATAACACTAGGAAATTTACCCTAGCTCTTGCAGACCATTTCCAAGAAGAGCCAGGTCCTTCTTGTCGGACAGAGATATCAACACTTGCTTTTTGCCTGAAATGAAATTGCCCATAAGGTATTCCGCATAAGATTGTAAAATTTAATCGATTCTTGAATTGAAACGGAAATCAAGGACTCAAATCAACTGAAACTTTGATAATTCAGAATCTAAAAGACAATAACCAGAAGACTCCGAAGATTGCGGTTGACTCCTCGGAATCGTCTCAGATTCCGCCATGGCTCGGACTAAGAAGAAGCTCGGACGAAGTGAAATACGATGAAACTGCTCACAGACAATCCCGACAGTAGCCATAAGAAATTGAGAAGAAACAAGAAAACGGGACAGAGCAAGTCCATGAAATATGAGAACTTACGGTTTGGAGACGAGGAGAAGAGACGAAAGTTTTCCGACGAAGATTGTTGCAGAACAATTGAGCGCGGGAACTCGCAACGACGGATGCGGAGGAAGCGGCGGAGGAGGTGACGGCGGAACTTAACATGCTGATATTTGGTGACTGTGCTATGTTGTCGGGATTTTAGGTTAGGGTCTCATACGAAACGGAAAAATAAAAACTCAATTATTTATATTAAAGTTTAATTACTATGAGGAAAAAAAACGAAACATTATTCAAATGCCATTTAAAAAAATAAAGAATTTTCGGATTATAAAACTTTTATTTATATTTTTGGTAATAAACACGCAATTCAAAATTTTAGACAGAAAATTACAGATTTAAGAATTTTTTCATCCTTTTCCTTTCTCTTGCTATAATGAATATAATTCTTCTTTAATTCATTTATGGAAATCGTTACAGACAAAATATACCAGTCTCTCTCTATTTTTCTAAAATTATCATTATTTTATTCTATTTTTTCTATAATCAATTCAATTCATCGAAATTTAATCTAATTTTATTTTTAACATCTTTTTATCTATCTAGCTTCCATTTATTTTGTATCTATCTATCCCTGTTACACCATTTATTTTGTATTTATCTATCTATATATACTAATATAGAAAAGTTGTGCGGTTTTACTATCTATCAATCAATGATTTATTATCTATTTATTATTCTATTTTTGTTATATATATATATATATTTATTACCTATTATATAATTAAATATTATCATCGTATTATCTGTTTATTATATATATATATTATATTATGGGTTATCTATACGAAATGTTATTTATTACACCCAAATTTTTTATATCTGCCAAAATCCACAATAATTATTTTTAAAATATGTATGGGATAAACATTTCAATTTTTATGATAATTCGTAAATAATATAGACAAATTTAATATAATAAATAAACTTAAGTCCAAAGATTTGAAACATCACCAATAGACTCATGATATGTTTATATAATCACATAAATAGTTCTATATATTTTTTTAACCAAAAAATATTTAACATTATTTTTATAAAAATAAAGTTTGATAAAATCCAAATAGTGCAAAATTTTTTATAAAAAAATATTCACAAAAATTATACGCTGTTAACGGTTTAACAAAATTATGTCTACATAAATTTATAAATGAAGTTTGCAACGAATGTTGAGTATATTCAAATTTTGTTTTATGCATATTTTCTAAATACTTTTTTTATACAAAAAGTTTTCTTTTTTGGATAATCTCGAATATATGGTTTTATCACGAAGCGTCATGGACATGACGATATCTTCATAAGTTGACATTATATTTAATGATTTATAAACATATTACTTTATTTATATGATTAGCTTGAGTTTTATTTATCTCAACATTATACAATAAAGAATAATAAATAAATGAATAAATAAACAAATCTGAAATTAAATCATGAGAAAATGTTAAAAATATACAGATTAGGAAAAATCTATTTTTCCCTTTAATTTCCTATATATTAAAAACAGATTAAAATATATTAAACGAAAACAATATAAATAGAGGAATATATATATCATTTTAAAAATTCATATTGACAATATTTTTTCAAATGATTTTTCCGAGACACTAAATAAATATCTAATAATTTTTATCAAACTATTATTTATAGTTATAAAAATAGCCATACAATACGTCCGCAGAGGAGAGAGAGAGAGAGAGAGAGAGATAGAGAGAGAGAGTGTTTAGTCGAGTTTAGTCCTTAAATAGAGATTAAGGATTTTCGAATCGCTTTTCACATCGATCGTCAAGCGAAGGACGCCTAAGTCTCCGGTGCCTCTTCTCCAGGTAAAACCTACCCCAACGTGTCTTCCTTTTGCTTCTGGCGAAGTTGTTTTGATCTTTGATGCCGATGTTTCTCTGGATCGGATGTGTTTTTGACTGAATTTGGAACCGCATCTTTCAATGAATCTCAGATCTTGTACTATCTCTTAAGTCTCAGTGAATTTGATGCTCGATCGGGTTTTTTCCTCATGTGTGCTAGGTTCTTAGCTCAATTTCTGTTCCGGTCATACGAGTATTGGTTACTCTGAGGTCTGGGTTTGTACGGCTCTGATTTTTTGCATTGGATCTTTGTTAGGCTTTGTCCCGATTTTGATTGATTTGTCCGGTTTTATGTCGGATATGTGTTGTTTTCAGCAGTGATCCTTGTTAGTTTATATGGATCAAAGTCTTAGTGGATAAGGATTGAATTTTAGCATTGTCAATTGGTAACCAAAGTAGTGTTAGGCTTCAAATTCAACCGTGGGATTCAGATTGGTCTGGGAGGATCGTTTATCGTTTTTTGTCAGATATATGTTTGATTTAGTACTGGTACTTCCGGGTGGCTGATTTATAAGTCAAGTTACCTAAAGCTAAGGATGATCTCAGAGAATCAAGCGTGATAATTTTCCTGATGTGTTAGAGTTTTACCCGCATGTGATTATGGTTCTATTTACGAATGAATTCTTCCTGTGTTTCAGGCACCTCTATGAGGACTGGAGTTATTCGTGTTAAAAGGCCTATTTTGCAGCAAAATCTTAGCTTTATCTTGGAAGGATGCATATGTGAAGATGTGACTTGTGATCATGGTATGTTTCCTCCAAGCATCTTCAAGGCAGCTAAATGAATTAAATGGATAGACATCTTGGGCAAGAAAAGATGGATCAAGCAAAAAGTTATGAACAGGTTCGTTATACTGCCTCTGATCCAAGGAACGAGGGGCTTGGTTCCCTAAACCAGAGGTTTTCCCATGATCCTTCGACTAATATTAGCGCTAATGTACGGCCTCCAGACTATGTCATTCCACCCCCTCCTCGACCAGTATTGAATTACTCAATTCAGACTGGTGAAGAATTTGCATTCGAGTTTATGAGAGATAGGGTAGTTCAAAAACAACATTTCATCCCAAATGCGTATGCCGGGCCTAGTGGTATACCTGTTTATGTTGACTTAAATGGTGTAACGGGAATGACTCATCCTATGTCCAAGAGTGGGCCTAACACCTCAGTGCTTAATACATCAGAAAAACATCATACACTGGAGCATGAGAGGAATACCCCTTCTACCCTTGAAGATCAGAGTTCCCGTGAACCAGTGCAGTCCATGCCAGTGA
Organism: Gynandropsis gynandra; assembly: GCA_036759665.1. NCBI lineage: Eukaryota > Viridiplantae > Streptophyta > Magnoliopsida > Brassicales > Cleomaceae > Gynandropsis > Gynandropsis gynandra. The sequence goes on along the minus strand of CM071866.1, from coordinate 1,017,388 downwards.
CATCATCAAGAAATGATAGCAATCAAAGACTTCATACTGTTGGTTATTCTAGATCGTCCAGTGGCTCTTTAAATCAGGTGAAGTTCTTATGTAGTTTTGGTGGTAAAATATTACCTCGCCCAAGCGATAGGAAGCTTAGATATGTTGGCGGTGAAACTCGAATCATTCGGATTAGCAAGGATATTTCGTATGAAGAACTCATGCTGAAGATGACAGAAATTTACTCCGATACACATGCAATAAAATATCAACTGCCTGGTGAGGATCTCGATGCTCTGGTTTCAGTATCTTGTGATGAGGATCTGCAAAACATGATGGAAGAATGTAATGTATTGAGTAGTGAAGGATCTCTAAAGCCCAGGATGTTCTTATTCTCAAGCAGTGATATAGAGGAAGCTCAGTTTGGCATGGGAGCTGTGGAGGGTGATTCTGAGGTTCAGTATGTAGTTGCTGTCAATGGGATGGATCTAGGTTCAAGAAAGAGCTCCCTTGGAACCGCAAGTGCTTCTGGGAACAATTTGGATGAGCTACTTAATATGAATGCTGAGAGAGAGATTAGTCGAGTTGCCTCAGAATCAGCTGCTGCTTCTGCTCATTTGGCAGTAAATGGATCTTCGGCTGCTAATCAACCTTCTCAACAAGGAGCAGGTTTTCTTGCTGATAAGGAACCAATTTCACAGCCTTATCCAGGACAGCAAGTGCACCTTGGGGGAGTGGTTAACCAATCAGTTTACACATCTGTTCCGATTTCAAGCTCAGCACATCAACCACTATCTGGTTATAGTCCTTATGCTGTGAATCCTTTAACACCTTTTGGAACTCCGACACCTCCCCATCCAAATCAGATCCAGCCGGGTGTTTTGCGCGAGGAACATATATATCATGCACAAGATCCAGAACCTTCAATCAAAGAGGCCAACCTGAAACGAGATGCTTCATTTCAAAAAGTCAATGAACCTGGTTATGTATCTACGGTGGAGAATAATAATTCTGCAAAAGAGCCGAAGATGAAGAGAGAATTTTCGACACCGAGGGTTAGTGAGTATGGTGTTTCTTCAGTGTCTAGTGATTGTACTGTCCCTGATATTGTCTCCAAGGAAGCAACTCCAATTGCCCCCCCAGTAGCCAATTCAACACCGGATTTGAGTTCCTACATCTTGCCAGAAAAAAAAGTTAGAAAATCCCAGGACCTTGTTCAAAACCCAGGTTCTTCTGAGACAGCAACTGATGGCAGTAAAGCTAATCATGAAGATCAGTCTTCCCTGCCTGGAGGATTCTCAACATCTGAATATGTAAGTTCGGCTGGTGATTCATCTAATATAAGCAACATTGACCAGCCAGTGATACATCAAAGGGTTTTTCATTCTGAACGCATTATGCGGGAGCAAGCAGAAACCAATCGTTTGTCTAAATCTAATGATTCCCTTGGCTCTCAGTTTCTGATTGCACAATCAAGTTCCGACCCTTTCCAGCCTATTAGTGAATCAGCTGAAAAGTTTCATGAATCAAGTAGGGGTTCCCAGAATGTGCAGTCTATTCCTCCTGTCAAACCATCACTCGGAAGCTCCTGGACAGGTGAAGATGGGACATCACAGTATGAAAAGAGTAAAGAATCTGGTAGTAAGATCAACCAGGTGAACTTGTCCATTTCTAAGGATGGTCCAGAATCAAGTAGACAGTTACCTGAACAGCAACATCTAGGTCATCAGACAAAAGCTGAAAGTACTCATGTTGAGCAGTCCCAAGTTACTGCTCCAAAGTCATCAGGATTTGGGTGGAATAATGTGGCTGAAAACAAAGACTGGGAGCCTATCACTCGGGAGCCAGTAATCTCCTCAGAGACTCCAGTCAATGCTGCTCCACAAGGACAACTTGCTACTGACCTTGGCAGTCCGGAGCAAGGGGACATAGTTGTTGATATAAATGATAGGTTTCCCCGCGATTTTCTTACTGATATATTCTTGAAAGCAAAAGAAGACTCTCTGAACATGTCTGGGTTAAGTCCATTGCATGTCGATGGAACTGGTGTGAGCTTAATTGTTAAGAATCCCGAGCCTAAGAATTGGTCATATTTTCGAAATTTGGCGCAGGATGAGTTTGTTAGGAAGGATGTATCCCTGATGGATCAGGACCATCCAGGATTTTCGTCTTCCATGACAAACACTGGAGGAGCACCTATTGATTACAGCTACCCACCGTTGCAGTCAGAGAAAGTTCATATTGATCCACAAACGGACTTTGAGGGGAATATCCAACCGGAGGTGTCTGATGTAGCATCTTCCAACACCATAGAGGCACAACAAGATTATGGCCAGTCACAGCTCAAGGGTGATGAAAGCACAGATGCAACTGTGGTACGCTCATTGTTTTTTGAACTTGAAGATGAATAACTTTTAACATTCATATTTGTCAAAAAAGAAAAAGAAAAAGAATGTTTTGACATTATTCTGTACTATAATATTGACTGCCTTTGTTGTGACAATTGAATATGCAGAATACTGGTGTACCACTCATTGATCTAATGGCTGAAGAATTCGACATCAAGTCATTGCAGGTATGTGTCAGTTTATTCCATTTATCTTATCTTGGTAACCAGTAGTTGCGCCAACACTTTTATTAACTCAATGACTGATAAGAACCACTTAGCGAAAACTCATCCCAAAAGCTAAATTATAGGAGAGGGTGCCTAAGAGTCCTTATAAGCCTCACATTAGAGTCTATTTCAACCCATGTGAGACTCCCTATTTGGCTTGTGGATCATAACATTATTGCCCCCTTTAGAGAGCGACTCCCGGCTGGTTCTTAGACGGCTGGTCCTAGGGGCTTCTCCTTTTCTCTCCTCTCCCCCAACCACGCCATCGCCCGAGTATCAGAATTGCTCCGATGCCACATTAGTTCAAATATCTTAATGCATCCCATCTCTGTGTCTTCTGATTTGGATGCCAAATTGTGGTGTCTGTGGTTCATGTGCCACCTCTTGACTGAAACAATCGCAGTTTTGAAGATCTCTTGTAGTTTAATTTCTTGGTTTTCTCAGTTGATGGTGATAACTGAAATGATTATTGCCATTGCAGATCATCAAGAATGATGATTTGGAGGAACTGAAGGAGTTAGGTTCTGGTACTTTTGGAACCGTTTATCATGGGAAATGGAGGGGTACAGATGTTGCAATCAAGCGGATAAAAAAGAGCTGTTTTATTGGCCGATCATCTGAGCAAGAGAGATTAGTAAGCTTTCTTTCTCAACCAATTGTGGGATTTGAATAAACACAAGAACATTGATTACCAAAAGCTTCCCATTCATAGAAGCACTATTGCTTTTCAGCATTAGTATAATATATTTGTATGTTTGTGAAGCTAAGCCTTACTTCCAGGTGACTCCGCTGTTAGGCTACGGAACAAGCTTTGTTGTCACCCTTTGTTCATCCAAAGTTTTACATAATCATTTTTTATGGCTTCGGAATTTTCTTGCTGGTGCTCTATTAATCCAAAATTTTCATCAAATATTCAGACCTCGGAGTTCTGGCATGAAGCTGAAATTCTCTCCAAGCTTCACCATCCAAATGTTGTCGCATTTTATGGCGTTGTGCAAGATGGACCAGGAGGAACTTTAGCTACTGTGACGGAGTTCATGGTGAATGGCTCACTTAGACATGTTCTGCTCAGCAACAGGTAGTTTACACATTTCATTTCAAATTTATATTTCCTTAAAATCTCTTGTTAATTGCTATTATACACTTGTTCCAGACAACTTGATCGACGCAAACGTCTTATCATTGCAATGGATGCGGCTTTTGGGATGGAATATTTGCATTCGAAGAACATAGTGCATTTTGATTTGAAGTGCGACAATTTACTTGTTAACTTGAAAGATCCTGCTCGTCCAATATGCAAAGTAATTCATTTTACATCATAAATCAATTGGAATGGTGTAACGCTCTCATATTTTATAATTATGGAACACGAAATGTTTCTTTTCTTACAGGTTGGTGACTTTGGCTTATCAAAAATAAAAAGAAATACTTTGGTCACTGGCGGAGTAAGGGGAACCCTTCCTTGGATGGCACCCGAGCTACTAAGCGGTAGCAGCAGTAAAGTCTCTGAAAAGGTCTGATTCCACACCTTCCGTGATTTATATTGAAAACTAGAAAAATAGAACGCGGGTTACTCTCTTTATGTGTTAATATAGAGAAAAACTCGTAAAGGTTACCTGATTTGAATCAGTTTTTTTCATGTTAGTTCCTTCCGCGGCTGTCTTCAATGACTTATTTCACTGGAAATTTCATTTGTGTACAGGTTGATGTGTTCTCATTCGGTATCGTCCTGTGGGAGATTCTTACGGGCGAGGAGCCATACGCCAATATGCATTACGGGGCTATAATAGGTATATATATATATCTCATTTCTCTATCCCGATGCCAAATCCAATCCTTTAGATGTCTCAGTAGTAAGAATAACCAATGAGACGTGAATGTAAACACAAAGGGGGAATTGTGAACAACACGTTGAGACCAACAGTGCCAAGCTACTGCGACCAGGACTGGAGATTGCTAATGGAACAATGCTGGGCTCCTGACCCTCTGGCTCGTCCTTCCTTCACAGAGATAGCTCAACGGCTCCGCATCATGTCCACGTCAGCAGCTCAGACCAAGCACCCCCCACATCCCAACCATCAAGCCCACAAGTAAGCATTCTCCCCAGAAATTCCTCCATTACACATATATATATATATATACATTATTCCTTTGTATTTTTCGTGTAAAGAAATTGTTTGTGTATTGAGTGTGAAGAAAGTAAGATTTAAGAGTATATTCTGTCATGATTTGTACAATAACAAGAACATGACAATTGTTCTGTTTTGTATATAAGCCATATATTCATCGATGGTTTGTATATTGTTTTGGGTGAATATATCAAAGCCTTTGCTTTTGTTTCCATCTTCCAAATGTTTTTTTTTCTTTTACTTTGAATGCTATTACGAAATCGAGCTAGACAAAAAAGTAAACACAATCGCAGTCGCGAAATAACAATTTCTATTGAACCTATTTAGGACGAGATATGAACGCAATCAAGATTCTTAGACTCTGACTGGTGAGTCGTAATCGTCCGTAAATATGGTGATTACATTTTTTGACGACTGCGAACGATATTAAAACCGATTGGTATAGTCGCAGTCGTTTGGTTGCGTTATGTTGTTACGTTATGTTTATGTTTCGATGCGTTTTTAATAAAATTATAAATATACTCTTCTATTATAATTTATTTTAATCGTAAATATATATGTATGTATTGTATATTTAAATATTTTTATAATTTTTAAATTTATTTTAAATATTTAAAAATTATAATACACTAAACAACAAAATTTAAATAAAATCTTTTATTAGTCGTCTATTTTGATAATTTTGTTCAAAACGTAATCGTAACAGTTTTCTGTCGTTCGCTTCCGCTTCTAGTTACAGTTGTCCGCAAACGCATGTTTCCATCATTCAGACAAAATGAAACAAAACATCGCCAATCGTTGACAGAAACGTTGTCAAAGGCTAACGCAGCGTTTCCAGTCAAACCTTTAGTGGATAAGTGACAAAAACCTCGTATCGATCGAGTTTGATCTTGTTGAGGATGTACTGAACATATTCTCCGACGCATCTAAGCCTTGATACATACCACCGGAACAAACTTGAATCCGCCATTGATGCCGGAAGTCTGCTCCGAACTATGATAAAACCTAATCTATTCCCAAACAGAAAAGAACAGAGATTACATATTTATGGAAATCATACATAAAAAACTTGACCAACATTCAAGAGGCTCTCTTGAGGGACATTGAGAATGACACTATGTTCCCTGCACATCTTTCTCAAAAATGCATAAACATAATCAATAGCAATCTTCTTGTATATCTTCGACTCTCTTCGTGCTCGAATCACCGTGTTTCCAAATATATGCACCACTCCCGCATCTCGACACCTGTTCAGAAACTCGACCTCGTCCTCTTCTCCTCCTCCGCTTGATCCCGTCACTGTACGGCTCACACGCGTTTGTGATTTGGGCGTCGGTGTTATTGAATCTATCGAGTCAAATGTATCCACCGTTGTTATGTTTCCGTTCTCGTTTCGTTCAATGCCTTGTTGCTCTGCTTCGTAGATGCTATACTCGTCAGAGTCTGAACAACTTTCCATCATCGACTCGAGCCTTACAAACAACAACAGACTCTCGAATAGGTGTTTCTCGAAGTCGTCGTCTTTCTTGTGCAAATCCTTGTAACCGTACCTGTTTCAAAAAGTACTCCTAGTTTTCAAGATACTGCTTTGCCCGCGAAAATTCGGCCGTCTACGAATGTGTTAAGATATCAAAGAGTCGATTTTTACTTGGTATGTACGAAGAATAAACACGGGTCGAAGTCCAAATCATAAACGAATTTGATATCAAAGCGTTTACCTGGCGACACAGCGGAACATGTGGAAGGTTTTGGGACCGATTCTTCTAACGAGAAACCGTTCCTCCACAGGGACAGTGTAAACGGGAAGGTATTTGACGCAGACGAAGATTACAACGGAGTGGATTGCGGGTATATTCGTGATGAAATGGGAGAAGATGTGAGGGACGCCGCTGGAGAGGTCGGTGTAGACAAGGCCAACACCTGGAACTCGAACAAGCCCGAGGCTAGGACCGAGCCCGAGAATCCAAGACATGGAGACTCTGCTGTGCATTTCGAATTCATACCTCTTGATGGTTCCATAGTGCCAAACGTACATGACGATGAGGAAAGCCGCCGCGATGACAAGAGGGACCCACCCGCCTTGGTCGACCTTGAAGAGCACGGCGGAGAAGTAAGTGCATTCGACCACGAGGGACAGAAAGGTGAATAAGAACACCAGAACCCAATGGCAACGCCACACGAGTATCATGATCAGCGTCATTAGCAGCGTAGTCACCAACATCACTATCACAACCGCGGTCCCTGTGATTCGTTAAACACACACGACAAAAATTCAGAAACTGTTAGATGGATCGAAATGCAAAAGATTGTGACATTTTACCGTAAGCATTTCCGATCTGATTCTGGTTCTTGAATCCAGCAGTGACGGCAATGCAAAGAATCATGAGGATCCAGTTGATATCCGGGACATATATCTGGCCGAGGAATCTCCGGGAAGTATGCACGACTTTAACCCTCGGGAAACACCCGTGAGCTAAAGCTTGCTTGATTATGGAAGAAGTAGCCGATATCGTGGCCTGGCTTGCAACGATTGCTGCAGCCGTTGCAATGATGAACATCGGCCAATATACGCTTCCTGTGCGAATAGGAGCACATCTAAGAACGACGATACGCTATTCATCTTGACAATCCACCCACGATATCAAGATTTATATCGATTCTTGATTACAAATCTCAAAAGAAAAGACGAGGATCAAGCGACCTGGAATAGAACGATAGAACGCATCAGCCACGTGATCCGGGTTCTTCCTAAGATAGGCAGCTTGTCCACTATAGGCTAAAATTAGGCAAGGAAACACGATTACGGTAAAAGCAATTTGCACAGCCGAGACTGGGAAATGCGATAGATCAGCGAAGAGCGCCTCGATCCCTACATTTCATCAAGAAGAAATCTCAACAATTGAATCAAACTCGAAGTGTCATCAAGAATAGAAAAATAGTTCATCTGTTACCTGTTATACTAAGCATAATGCCTCCGAGCGACGTCCATCGATCCAAGCCTCCTCTTCTAAAATACCGATATATATAAACCGGGGAGAAAGCTTTCAATACGCCCACGTCGTGTTTCCAGATATTGTAAGTACCGATACTTGCAATGAAGAGAAACCAGAGAAGAACGATAGGCGCAAAAAGCCAGCCAACCATGTCTGTTCCGTAATGCTGTAAACTAAACAAGCTGACTAATATCACGATCGCGACAAGAACAACAAAACCTGTCATTACCACGAGCCAACGTTCATTATCGACGTTCTGTATTCAGCAATATAGCTTAGATTGAAAGCTACAATTTCATTAACGAACGAATACGAATAGTAATACCGTTGCTTATTTGTGGATGGTTTACCCTAAGCCCTCCAGCAGCTGAAAGAACTGCAAATGATTTGATTTGATTGATTAGAATCATTAGCTTCGACGTTGATTAACGTACATTACGCCTTACGGGTATCCCAATTTTCCACAAAAGTACTGATTTTTACAATCATTAATACCACAACCTAACAATCTGTATAACGGAAGGCGTTCTGCGGAAGTAAATCGCATAATGCTGGTTAAAATGCGAGAAAACGTACCGGAAATTGCAGGAGTAAGGATCCCGTCTCCGATCACCATGCACGTACCTACGAGAACAAGAAGAAGTAACGCATTTTTCCTAAACGTACGTTTTTCTAGCCATCTTTTGGTTTTTGCAGCGAAAGAATGCTCGTGAAAAGTAGAACGGCTGTAAGTTGTAAGTTCTTCATCAGTCCGGTGTTGGTTTCGGATTGTTTTCACATTTGCATGTCTACAGAGCAACGAATACAGAGCAAACGTTCCGCCTATTCGCCAGTAAGACATAATTCATAATCAACGGATCAGAATAAAACCTATAAAAACCGAAAAATAGACGTCGGAAATGTATTCAATGCTTTCAATGATCCAATTACCTTGTCCATTGTCATTGGCTTTGCACACAACGAATACATATTTGACGAGAGGGATGAGTGTAAGGGAATATATGATCATCGATAAAGCTCCGAGAATATCCTCAGGATCTTTGATCCCTCGAGGGAATGTATTGTAGAAAACATATAAAGGAGAAGTTCCCAAGTCACCATAAACAATCCCGAGACTTTGAAACGAAAGCTTTAGAAGCAACACCGCCGAGAATTTCTGCAAATGCCAAAACTCTTGTCATGCCTTTTGTTCAATCCGATAAAGAGATCGCCACTGTCAAATATGGGATTAGACCTAACTAATCCCAAAAGTATAGGATTGCCCAACACCAAAGGTTAATGTACTTAACCGATGTGGGACACGATACATATATATATATATATATATATATATATATATATATATATATATATATATATATATATATATATATATATATATGGAGCGTGAACACAATCGGAAGCCCAACATCGGTATGCTCAAATCAGTTGAACAAACCAGTCTCAGATACCATGTCAAATATGCAACATCATGTATATATGGAGCGTGTGCACAATCGGGAACCCAACATCGGTATACTCAAATCAGGACAAACTAGTCTCTGATACCATGTTAAATATGCAACACCACATATATATATATATATATATGGAGCGTAAACACAATCGGGAACCCAACATCGGTATACTCACATCAGGACAAACTAGTCTCTGATACCATATTAAATATGCAACACCATATATATATATATATATATGGAGCGTGAACACAATCGGGAACCCAACATCTGTATACTCAAATCAGGACAAATCTGATACCATGTCAAATATGCAACACTATATATATATAGCGTGAACGCAATCGGGAACCCAACATCGGTATACTATATATATATATATATATATATATATATATATATATATATATATAGAGCGTGAACACATCGGGAGCCCAACATCGGTATACTCAAATCAGGACAAACCAGTCTCAGATACCATATCAAATATAGGTCAGGCCTAACTAATCCCAAAAGTTAGTTCAAGCATTTAAAGTTGACCAGTATCATATATATGAATCCAAAGTTCATGTTCTAACCGATGTGGGATAACTTATCATAACAGCCACACCACTAAACTAAATTGTCATTTATATCTCTTCCTTCAATCAAAGACTATATATACATCATTCAAACATCTGATAAATGTAATAAGGTAATAAATGGAAGGCTCTAAATTCATACAACAGAATCCATAGAAACCGATGCCTACCGCCGGATAAAGCTGAGTTTATTTATCAGCATTCAACGGAGAGGGACAGCTGAATTTCGATACAAACATGGCAATTTTACAATCCTACAAGCATAAAATTTCAGATTCAAGTCCAAAAGAAGATCAAATTGAAAAAAGGAAAAAAAAAGTTGTTGAATTTCAAATACCTTTTCTATATACATGTTCTTGAGCCTTCCAGCTTCCTCATCCATAGGCTGATCAAGCCTCTGTTCCAATTCCCACATGCTTCCTCTGTTCTCATCATTCCCTCCATCAATCTCACACCCTACTGATGCTTCTACTCTTGCAGCCATTTTTACAGAAACCCTAGCTTTTGATTCTGATACAAACCCTTTTGCTTAAATCTCTATATGATTAAACTCAGATCTTTGCAGCCAAACAAAACCTGATTTTTCCTCTGTTCTTCTGTTTTAGGGTTCCTCACTTGAAACCCATCATAATTTGATTCAACCACTACGTTTTGAGATCAATTTATCTGTCACCTAACTGAGAATCTGCAAATCTCATGAGAGCAACAAAAACTAGAAAATTCAGAAAAGCAAAGTAATTACATTTTACAAAAAATTATATTCGACAAACCCACAAAATCCTGCTATCCATAAACAGAAAAAGAAAAATTTGGAGAAAAAAAAAATTAAACCCACAAACAAAAACCGATTTTTCCATGTTTATTACAACAAAATCAACACGAAGAGTAACACCAAGAATCCAAGTTTGTTTAAATGAATGATAAAAGACGAACCCAGATTCTGGTACAGCTGAAGTTTCTCCCTTTAAATGAGAATGATTTTGCAAGTTAAGGAGCATTTTCTTTGGTGGGTCCGGTTCAGTTCATGGCAATTCAATGAAAATAACACAAACCCAGAGAAAAATTTTGAATTTCCAAGCAGCTGAAATGGAGAAACGGTTCGAATTGATAGGAAAAACCTAAACTTTAGCTTCGGCTCTTAAAGTTTAATCGAAAAAGACGATTTTTTTTTCTCTGACAGTTTAGATATGAAGAAAGAAACAGAGAGCTCCTGATTCGGAAGGCAAGAAGGCAATATTCGCTCTGTCGAAAGAGAGAGAGAGAGATGACACGTGAGAATCTAGAGAGAGATAAACATGGAATTATTAAAGTAAATTACGCATAAATTTCATAGTCATCTTTGACGTTAAGAATGAAATCATATTTGTACTTTTATTAAGAAACGTAATAATTATGTTTTTATCTGTTAGTGAAAATAGTAAATTTACAAGAAAGTCTGAATTTTGGTTGGTATTTGTTAACATTAAGCCTAATTTAGGAAAAAAACCTTACTTTACTAAATTTTGTCGATATATAAATATATATGATATTCCACAGGATGCAAATGGTTAAAAAACCTTACTTTACTAAATTTTGTATATATATATATATATATATATTCCAATGGTGTATATAGATAGATATCAAAATTAATGTGCTGAAATTATAATATTTTTAGAATGAGTTATTTAATGGACATTACATTTATGGTTCATCACATTTTATGGTTCGTGATTAAAACACATGAAAAATGATTTGTGATAAATGTACATTGAATTTATTAGATTAATCATCAATTTTTTTAATTTACACCGACAATTTAAAAATGAGTCGGTGCGAGACAATGTAAATGTTGCTAAGATTTTGTTTTCCGGCAAATGAATATAATAATTATGTGCCATCTAACATTCTTGAGAAGGAAAAACTAACAAAAATAGTAAAATTATATAACCATTAAATGTAGCATCTGATTTACTGATATTTTAGGAAATTTTAAATTTTTAAAATTTGGATGGTTTTAAAAAAATTTATCAGATTTTATCGTAAATTGTAATATATATATATAAAAATGATATTTGAAAAGAAATCCAATATAAAATGTTGAATCTCTCTTTGATGAATAGCATTCAACTATAATATATATATATATATTCTCATTCAAATCTAAAGTATTTTGAACACAGATATAATTATAATCAAATAAATATAGCGAGATTAAATAAAATTAATTTATGGTTATCCTTTCATCGTGTTTCCTCGTCAATTTTGCATATTTTGCTTGTAACTATTCATCCATATATATAAAAAGTATAATATTCTATATTTAATGTACGGTGTTGGAATTTCATTGAAGCATTTATTATGGAACAAAATTTCAAAGACCATTTGTTAAAAATGATACTTTTTACAATTTTTGTCAAAATTGTTGATTAATGGTCTTTGTCAAACATATTATTAAAGGATTAAAATTAACAAGGGACGGTTTCATTGTGTACCTGCCAAAGATTAGTCTTTTTATTTTTTATATTAGAAAGTAATCTGGCATGCGCGAGTTTTTTATTATTTTTTTGTTATAGAGTTAAAATTCATATATTATAAATAAATCATCATATCAAAAATTCGTGTAAAACTTGTATAATCGATGATGATTATATATTTCATATCTTATTTTACGAAAAAATGATCAATATATTTGAATTTTATTATAAATGCTTAATTAGTTATTATAGTTCAATATCAAGATCAAGAAAACCAAATTTTGATCTAATCATCTGATAAATTGTTAGATTAAAGAATATATATTTTGAAAATTTATAATATTCTATCACAATAGAAATCGAGATAATATTTATTGATTTTTTTTCTCTTTAGACAACATGTTTTACTTTTATATATAAATCAATTTAAAATAATAAAAATAAAATTGATGATTGGACTGCTTCGTCAATATTGGCGTGACTTCACCAAAATTGAACAAAACTCGTTTAATATATAAAATTTAATTTATTTTATTTTTTAAAACATGATGTTTCATTTATAATATTTCTTTTTTTAGTGTTATTTCAAAACATGTTTCGTTTTTTATTCATTATGTATATATATTTTATGATAATAAAAATAAAATTATAAAAATATAAATGAATGATATGGAAGATGAAAAGTTTTTTTTGTGTATTCATTTGAATAATTTATGATAAAATAATTGAATTAAAATTAAAAAGTTGAAAGAAATGTGGTGACGTGAAAAGAGATAAAAATATTAAATAGTATTTTTAAACAAATATATATCCAATGTATATGATATATATTAACATATATTAAATAAATATAAATATAATTATTT
>CM071866.1:981974-1001082 GCA_036759665.1 Gynandropsis gynandra | reverse complement strand
TACGCGGGTTCGGGACGGGTTTCGGGTCGGGTCGGGTTTTTCGGGTAATTTGCCCACCCGTAGGTAGTTCAGTCCGCCCACCATATTTCACACGTACTCATGGTTTTTTTAATAAGTTTTAAATCTTATTATTGATCGGATTACACCTGCCTTATATATATAAAATGATATATTTTATTTATACAAATTTGATTATATACAAAATTATATTGAGATAATAAATTACGATTATAAATATAGCTCCATGATGTGGGTCTCTAACAATATGTTAAATATATATTATGAAAAAATTATGTGAATACATATTTTTTTTGTTTTAGATAATTTTCTAAAATAAATATTTCTAAATCATTATTTTCTAATTAATTAAATTTTATTAGTATTTTATTTATAATCTAAAACATATATACATATACTACTGTTAAAAAAACGTCAGTCGGATGATGATGATCCAATACCAAACGTTTAGAATAAATATTTAAGAGGAATATATATATAATTAAATGAATTTTTATAATTTGGTTAAATGGTTTGAAAATATTTCAGTTACGGTAGGATTTTCGGAAATTCTTCTAAACCACATTGTGTATTTTAAACTCTATAAATTGATAAAAAAAAAATCCTATCAAACTCTTTAACTATTTCAGAATTTTTAAGAAACTTCATCTACAACGTCGGAATTACGCACAATTTAACGTTTTTTACTGACATGATATTTATATAGCATTGATATGGTGAATATAATTTGTTGATTTGTCACATCGGATGTTATATATTATAAGTGTCTTGAAATATAATATATGGTTTATAAAGTTATCGAAAAATTCAAATGTGATTGAAAATTTTTAGAACATATATTATCTATATATCATGATAAGCATATATATAAAAATTGTATGTATTGTATATGTAAATGTTTATGTGTTTATATATGTGTATATACGTATACACGATGTTTATACGTATATATATACACGTGTTTATATATATATATGTATGTATTTATATTTAGCCAAAAAATAGATTTCTAATGAAATTATTATTATTATTATTATTATTATTATTATTATTATTATTAAAGTCCCAATATTTTAAATCTAATAAATCTTTGATAGGTTTTTTAGGATATTAAGATTTTTTTATTTCACGTATATCTTGAAAATTTAATAAAAAATAGAAAAAATATAGATGTATTTTTATATTTTATTAATGAAAAAGTAAATAGTTTGACATTTTTCGAAACGAATCTTGTTTTAAAATTAAGAGGAATGAGCGATAGACGATTTCGAAGTTGAGAGCAATTTTCAGTGATTTTCGAGCGATTTCTAACGATTTTCAACTATTTCAAAAGATTTTCGAACGATTTCCAACTATTTTCTAAATTTCATAGGTCGTTTGGGTAATAAAAATAGTAAGAATCATATAGATCGTACGGATTACATGATCAAATTGAAAATAACATATGTAAGTTGATTTTTTTAAAAGAATTGAGAGATTAATAACATATAAATGCATTTTTTTTATTTTACCCCGTTTCTGGATTTTATTTCAATTATCCATTAATTCACACGCAAATCTAGAAATAGGAGGATTTATTTTAATAAGTATTTTGTTGACTCTAATTCCCAAATTTTAATAGAAATGACTAAGACACGTGTTTTAGAATTTTATAAGAAGACGCAAATCTTTTAAATAAATAGATAAAATATATGCCGTAGACTTCACTACATGCATGAACTTCCCCAACTACATCCATTTATATCATTATTTTAATGTTATTTTATTTAACCTTAACCTTAGATTCATCATTCAATAACCATTTTTTTTAAAATTTCGTATGACTTTTTCTTCTTGCTAATAATAATAATAATAATAATAATTTAAACGACGATGATAATAATAATAGTTTCTTAAACGTTGTAATTTTTTCCTCATTTTTTCCACATTATATTTTATTGATGGGTCAACAAAGAAGAATGAACTTTTTACACATTTAACATGTGATGACTATATATATATATGTATATATATACATGTATATTTAGTTTTGGGCGTTATGACCCAAAAGCCATAGTAAAGATCCGATATGTTGACATATTATTATGTCACATGAACCAACAAATTACTTGATACATTAACCGGAAATTTACCTCTAAATTTGGTGAAATCGATGGAATATTCCCGGTTCGCACGCTTCTGTAGTTCATAGCGGTGTCTAACGAGTCAATCTAACCCAAATCCGAACTTAGTCGTCAACGGTCTGGCCCGTTGGCTTCGAGCGAGTTTGGGTTGGATCACGAACATACACTATTTAGTCCGAGTTCGATGGTGATTCAACAGGCGATCCAAGTGTCGACAAAGATATGAAGAAAAAACAAGATATAATATATATCTCTTATGTGAATTCGACGGCAAGACAATGGGTCGTGCAAAGGCGGTTCAGTTTAGATGCGACAAGAGCATTCGAACAAGGTCTCAATGAATTTAGGATGGGTCTATTATTTTCATAAAAAATAATTAATATGTAAAATAATTGTATGTTAAAAGGTAGGAAAGAATATATTTTAATTTTATAGCACATGACTTCTTTTCTAATGTTTTTTTAGTTGAACAAAAGTAATATGGCGACGATTAGAATCAACATGGAAATTAAACAGGCAAATGACGAAGAATGAGTAAAAGAAATCAGTGGTATTGGAGATTTAAAAAAAATGAAATTGTTTAAATGATAGAATTTGTTTACTCATTCAATCTACCTTAGAGAAAATCAATTGAAAATTCTTTCATTAATATTGACGATTTACATGTTTATCAAATGAAAACTTGTTTATTAATATTGACGATTTACATGTTTTGTCAATAGTATCAAATATGAGTTTGGACCTAATTAATTTTAAAAACAGACTTAAATAATATGGATTGTCCGTTACCATATATAATAGTCTATATTCTAACCGATGTTAGACAATACAATATAACACATTTTTCACATAAATTTCATTTCTGGAATGTAAACATCGCAGTTGGAGATCCAATATAAATATATTCAAATCAAATATAAATTTTGACGTAATTAATTTCAAAGGTTAATTTAAAAATTTAAGGTTGTCTAATATCATATATTCATATTCTTGTCTATGTGAAACCAATCTCAATGATTTTATGGAAACTCGACGACATTTACCGACGAAAGCAGAGAGAGCGACGACAACACATAGAGATCGACAATCGATGAACCATCAATTGGCGAACGCATGTGGGAGAGTATTTTTCGATGTTCGACGAACGCAGGTAAAAGATAGATACAGAAAAGGTCTTTAGTACTTTTATGTATTTACTCAAGTATTAGAAAACGTGAACCCGAACCTGAATCCACAGATATTATGCTTTCATTACCCCGAACCCACGGGTTCCAGTATTTTTCTACGTATTTGGAACGAAGTTTCGGATCAAACGGGTTTTTTCGAGCAACATATGAAGACACTTGCAAAATCTATCCACATACCCAACAGATAAAAAAAAATGCAACATGAAATTCATTCACCGATTTAGATCACATCAAGGCCTGGATTAAAATTCAATGTCACAAATCTTAAGACAGTTCCTAATCAACATAACATGTTCATCATGTAAAGTAAAACCAAGAAACATGATTTCATCCGATTCTTTAACCTAATTTCCACGAATTCACACATTTACTGCTTACATGATGTGAAAACACTTTACTTATTCACTACACATATGTATCCATCATTCTTGAGTCTTGGGTTAAAGTAGCACAAATGCAGACATAGATGTAAGTAGGGTTGAGGATGAGAAGGAAATGGCTTCGGAAACGATAAGATCTCACCTGGCAATTGCTTAAACCTTTTATTTACAGCAGAAGGATCTGCGTGCAAGGGACGGGACAAATCCGAACAGCAAAATTACCGTAAAGAGACGAGATCTGATCTACAAAACAAGAAAAGACATCAATGGTAAGTTGTTCTTCATCAGTAACTAGAGAAGAAAAGCCCTAAACATATTGTATTCTACATTGGATTCGAGGGCAAGAACTCGGAAAAATGCTTCATTTGTGGATATCAAACGAAGAATTTTCGAGATTTATCGTTCTATATACATACACAGCCAACAAAGATACACGTAAAATGAAGATCATGTTATAAGAAAGAGATTGAGAATTCAATACCAGAGTTATGGTCATCAAAGATTTAAGTTTTCCATCTGAATGTTGCTCTTGAGAGGCACATACTCTCCAAGATAGCCTCCGAGATGATCACACAAAGCTATTTTATCGATTGATTCATGGTGATAACTCTTGCAGACATAATAGAATACACTCTGAATTAACAATCCCACGAGATTCACAATCACAAGAACACCAATCAATATACCACCGATCATAATCCTCGCCCAAATTCCATGATTTTCACCTCCATCAACCACAATAGATTTGAAAATGCCTACGATTAACGTGCAGAGTATCAGATACACGAAAACCAGAACCATCCCCATATGGGTTCTTCCCTTCAAAAGTTCAAAACCTTTTTTCATGGCGGCAAAGCCATAAATTGGCTCGAGTACGGACACAACACTAGCCAGATGCCATACAGCAGTGATATAGACATGAACACCGAAATACAGCACAAAAATCACCAACCCAGCGAGAAGAGCCAAACCCAACTTGTCGTTATCAATGGCGATGAGAAGAATAACGAGGAATAAGCCTAACACGAAGTTATAAGCGAACATCAAGAGAGCTATCCATGAGAAGGTGATGAAGAGACGTTTGAAGACCTTGGGAATGGCGGAGATGGTGGATGAGAAGGAGACGGGTTTGGCCGTGTAGAGCGAAGCGACGGTGAATACAACGGCGGCGGTAGAGAGGAGAGAGAAGACAAAGAGGAAGATTAGATAACAGAACTGGAATACGAAGAGGATAGTCCAATCGTGCGCGGCCCCAGCCGAATCGAACGACCGGAGCTTCTTGAGGATGGGATGGGTGAAGAGCGAGTGCGCTAAGATGGCGAAGGAGAGAGGAAAAATTAGGGTTAGGGTAATGAAATGGAACGTTTTGGACGATCGTTTCGTGATGGAGATCGATTCCAGGAGCACCTGGGGAATCGTCAGGAACTGGAGCTCCTCAGGCTCGAGATCCATGGGAAAGATTTGTCCGTTCTTTCGTCGGAAAAATCGTCTCCGGGCAGTCGGAATTTGATCGGAAAAATCGACGATGGGTGGATTCAGAAATGGAAGAAAGGTGAAAACTTTGGGGCTCTGTTTGGAGGCAGAGAAAACAATAGAAAACAAAGAGTATATTGTTGGATGGATCCTTCTGTGAGAGACTTTACAAACACGTTTTAAATTTCTTCAAATGTGAAACAAATGCCTTAAAAAGAAATAACTCTTTCAAATCATTCTTAAATTTTTAGAAAAAACGATCTATTTCTCTATCTTTACCATTTTAATCATATTTTTCTTGAACATTTCATGCGATTCCCTCTAAATTACATTTACTCATTCTATTCTCTATGTATTTTAAAAATTTATCATACTTTCCTTTCCGATTAATTTTCTTTTAATTTTTCTATTAAATATTTTTAAAATAATATATTTCCCCCCAAAATTATATGATTTCTAACATATTCCTCCCGAACTCTATAAATTTCAACCTATTCGAACTATATGAATTATAATATATTTCTCCCGAACTATATGATTTCTAGACTATCCCCAAACTATATAAACTATAGCATATTCCCCCTCCTCAATTATAAAAGTAATATATTTTCTTTAATTTTAATGTATTATTAAATTTTTATATTAAAAAATATTAATATAAAAAAATATTTTAAATTCTAACAATTACAAAAAGTTCTATATGATTTCTCTAATAGTAATAATTTTAAATTATGATTATTATATACGTAACATATTTTTTTAATTTCAAATTAAATTTTGTATATTAAAAATATTAAATAAAAAATACTTTAAATTCTAACGATTACAAATGATTGATAAAAAATATTATACCCGATTTTAACCCGATATCGACCCAATTTTAACCCGATTTCACTCAATTTTTATTCGATTTCACCGAATTTTCACTATGTTTCACTCAAATTTAACACGTTTTCGGCCAATTTTGACCCAATTTCACCCAATTTTTATTCGATTTAACCGAATTTTAACCCAATTTAACCGAATTTTCACTTAATTTCACTCAAATTTAACACGATTTCACCTAATTTTGACCCAATTTCACCTAAATTTCACTCGATTTCACCGAATTTCAAACCGATTTAACCGAATTTTAACTCTATTCCACTCATATTTAATTCGATTTCACCCAATTTCACCAAAATTTAACTCGATTTCACCTAACTTTTATTCGATTTCATAGAGTTCAGGGGGGGATAGGCTAGAATTCATAGAGTTCGGGGGGAATAGGCTGGAAATCATATAGTTTGGGGAAAATAGGTTGTTTTAAAAATATTTAACAGAAAAATTAACATAAAGTTAACGAAGGGGGAATAGGATGAATTTTTAAAGTTCAGGGGAATAAGATGAGTAACGATAGTTTAGAGGGAAATCGGATGAGCAGAAAAATTCAGGGGGAATAGGATTAAAGTGGTAAAGTTCAAGAGAAATAAATTGTTTTCCCAACTTTTTTTATGGTTTTTCCCAACCACAATGATATATTTTAAATCCATCAAACCAAAAAAATATTATCCCAAAACTTTTTGAACTTTTTATACTTTTAGACATTGTCTCATTTCTCATCAAATTTGCATGTATTGCCTATTTTTCTTTATATTTTGCATTCATTTTATTCTCCCTCGTATTTATAGTCCCCTTCATTTAAACTTTTATTAAATCTTTGAATTTTGTTTTTAAACCCAACAAAACCCATAAATTTTCACTCGATTTTGGACCCAATTTCGACGCAACCTGATCCAGAGTTAATTTTGACCCGATTTAATTATAATTTTGACCCGATTTAGTTGTAATTTTGATCCGATTTAGACTCAATTTTGACCAGAATTTGGATCCAAAATTTACCCGATTTAGTTGTAATTTTGATCTAATTTAGACTCAATTTTGACTAGAGGTTGGGTTCAAATTTTACACGGTTTAATCTCAATTTTGGATCTGATTTTGATTTTCATCCGGTTAAAACCCGAATCAATATGAAATTTCCCGAACTAAACCATAAGTTAATCGAAAACTAATTCTTATCTATTTGTTCGATTGTAATTCGAATTTGATCCAAATTCGATTTGAAAGCGTAATTTAACTGTAATTGCCCAAATTTGAGTCAAAATTAGACCAAATTCAGGTCAAAATCGAACGAACGGATAAGAAATCGTATTGTTTAAAATTGGTTTAATTCAATTTAAATTTCATATTGATTCGGGTTTTAATCGATAGGAAATGAAAATTGAATCCAAATTCAAGGCAAAATTGAATATAAATCGAGTCAAAATTGAATCTAAACTAGGTTAATATTGCACTTAAACCGGATATATATATGTGTAATATGGTAAAAAAAATGAAAAAACAACATATTCCTCCTCAAAAATATTTTTTTAGTTATATCCCCCTCTTGATTTTGACTCTCATCTGATTCTCCCTCGATTTTTAGTTTTCATCCGATTCTCCCCTCAACTATCAAAAATTGGCTAAACCCCTTCATTATTTATCCATTAATTATTCGTTAACCAATCCGATTTTGAGTCAATTTTGACTATAATTCCTAGAATTTGACCTAATTTTGACTCGATTTTAACTCGAATTTATACTTAATTTTGACTCGATTTTAACCCGAATTATACTTAAATTTTTTACTTAATTTTAACAATAAATCAAGTTAAGTATTCAATTTAATTAATTTACTTGATTTAATTGATTTCGAGTAAAATTGAGTACGATTTTTTACTTGAAATAAATTTAACGATCCGATTAACTCGATTTTATCCTATGTTGATACAATTAAGTAAATCGTATATAATTTTGAATCGAAATTAATTAAATCGAATAAGTAACTTGATTTTTTTATGAATTTATCTAAAAAATAACATTTATTGTTTATGTGTAGTAAAATTCACATCTAATTTACTAAAATATAATATTTAAAATTAAATGGGATCAAAATTAAGTACTAATTCAGGTTAAATAGAGTCAAAATTGGGGTTACAATTGGACTGGTTTTGGATTAAAATCAAATCAAAATAGGGGACATAATTGGGGTTAAAATCGAGTCAAAATTTGACCTTAATCCGATCCAATCTTTACACAAATTTGACCCCAATTTTGACTTAATTTTAACCTAAAACCGATCCAATTTTGAACCAAATTTTGACCTCAATTTTGACTCAATTTTAACCCGAAATTTTTACTTAATCTTGACCTTAATCCTCCCGTTCTTCGCCTCGTGCCTCATCGTGCATGTTCCCCTGTGCGTTTGCCTGCTCCTCCCGTGCGTTACATTTCTTGGAATTACTCAAAAAGTCATCATAAACAAAAAAAACTGTAGAATCTGTTCTAAAATCCGAAATACTTGTATCTAAACAACCCAAAGAACCCGAAATATCCAAATAACCCAATTACAATTTAGGTTTTTTGGATTCAATATTTCAAAACCCGAACAATTCGAACCCAAATCGGAACCCGATGAATCCAGACCGGAAACCAAACGGTTCAAATTCGGGTTCAATTTTGGTCAAAATTAAGTTTAAACCGGATCAAATTGGTTTCAAATTCTGGTCAAAATTGAGTCTAAACCAAGTCAAATTTGAGTCTAAGCCGATCAAAATTACACCTAAATCGGGTTAAAATTGAGTGCAAACCGAGTCAAAATTATTTCTAGATCAAATCGAGTCGAAATTGGACATAAATCAGGCTAAAATTAAAAGATTTTTAGGTTTTAAATTGAAAGATTTAATAGAATTTTAAACGAATGATTTATAGACATAATTTTTAAATATGAAGAAGAAATAAGATGTTGACCGAAACATGAGGGTGAATAGGATGAATGCGAAACATGAGGGCTGAATAGACAATGATGAGAAGAAATATGAATTTTATCCTAATTAATAATTAGGATTATAAACGGTTAGACGAAAATACAGACAATGCCTAACGCAACCGCCACATTAGTATCACATTGAGTATCTCAACGTCATTGAGACGAAAATACAGCCAATGGCAAACGCAAACGCAACATTAGTATCAAATGGTCATCGAACCAATACATACAATTGTTGCATTAGTCGTTTAAGCTGAACAAAATCTCTCATCCTATGAAAGTTCAGCAGTTCTTTAACACTTCCAAATTTGCTGAACCACCAAAATATCAAGGCAAAATTACTTTGTGAGTAATTTTTCGAAGAAATCTTAGAGCAAATAACGACTAAGAATTACATTTTTGCCCTTTTTACCACCATTAACACGGCGGCCGCCATGTTTGAGCATTTCCCTTTTGTTTCAATCTTCACCATGATGGTTCTTACTTACCATATTTTCGACAGGATTGACGGGTTTTTGCATTTCCGCTGATGGCTCGTCTTTTACGAGTTTAGGCCTAACCAGCTTCCTCTTCTTCAGCCGAGGAGGACTGTCTTTACATCCTTGAGTTTGATTAGTTACGCTCTTACGTCTCTCGCTTCGACGCTTAAAATCAATAAAATGTGGCTTCTGAATAGGCCGTTGCATTATTTCTTCCTCATTTTGATCAGTCTCTGCAGGAGGCATTAGATCATCATTTTCTACTATCTCAGCGGTACGGATATTTCTCTTTTTCAATTCAGACTTTCCACCCGCATCAAGATTTCTCGTGTGTGATCCGAGTTTTTTCTGTTTCGACAAATGTTGTTGACAATCATGTAAAAAGGCCATAACTTCATCGACTGATTCATCAACCTCCAAACTATCATTCTCCTTTGGAGGCAAAGCCAACCTACTAAACACACTCTTCCTCCTGCTGCTTTGGGTTTTAACAGGAGAACCAAATACATGATCTTGAACCCGTCCCGCCCTATTGTTGAAATCAGGAACATCACTCCTAAAATCACCCTTTGGAGACGAATCAACTCCATCCCCTAATGATAAATGATGAAGAAAGGTAGGGTACATAGATGAACTCTTAAAGTCTCTCACCTTTTCCGCAGATGTTATAAAATCAGGACGTGGTAAGCGATGTGAAAAACCACGTCTAGACTCGTTTTGAAAGGGATTTG
Source organism: Gynandropsis gynandra (assembly GCA_036759665.1). Taxonomy (NCBI): domain Eukaryota; kingdom Viridiplantae; phylum Streptophyta; class Magnoliopsida; order Brassicales; family Cleomaceae; genus Gynandropsis; species Gynandropsis gynandra. The sequence goes on along the minus strand of CM071866.1, from coordinate 990,844 downwards.
TCGACACAGTTTCAGAATCAGTAACTCCAATCATGCTGGTACTAGCTGCGTAATCAGGCAGCATTCTATTTAATGAAACATAGTCACCATAGACAATGTTTGTCCCACTATGCTCACCCGGGAGTTGTTGAATTCCAATCATGCTGGTACTAGTTGGACAATCCGGGTGTGTGCTAGGCAACGGCACATAGTCACCCAAGTAAAAATCAGCAGCTGTGTGCTTAGAGAACGGCTGAACCTTCTTCTCTAAAGGGAGGGTATGAGTGACATAACCACCATGAGAAGTAAATTGTTGGTCTGAGGCTGAATCTGGACTATCGGCACGTGAAGATGAACCAATGGTACCAAAATAAGGTGCAGATGGATCATAAGGTAGAGTGTTCTCTCGCCTTGAATCACCCGAGAATCTTGGATAGGTATAATCTTCCCTACGAGGAACAAGAACTTGTGGATCTGTTTCTACAGAAACTCTGTCATGATCAGCAGATTGGTTAAGGTTAGACCACAAACTAGGATACTTAGTTGACATAATTCGAGTAAATTCATCTTTTTGACGGTACCCATCTTCTGACCAACCACTTTCTGCAAGTCTCGGGTTCTCAGTGACTCCAATATTAGCATTCAAAGAAAAAGCATCTCTCCTATAGTTTGTATCCATGAAAAATTCAGTTCCTAACGAACCCTTTGCCCGAGTTACTCTGTTATCGGTGGTGAGCCTTCTAAATTCACCGGATGCATCTCCACGTTGCTCATTCCCTGTGTCATACTTTTGACCTAAATCAGGTTCACCCCCAAAACAGTAAAGTGATGTTAACCTATTACCAGGATTTCTACTTTTAGCAAAACAATCTTCAGGCGGTGCACCTCTAGAAGCCAATTCACATTCTATCTCCGCACCAGATTCTATTGCACTATTATTATCATCAATGGCGTCGCTGAAATCACTTGCCCATTGCCTAGAAAGTTCCTTAACAACAGCTTTCATTGATGATGATCTCTCTAACTTCTTAGGGCTAAACAATGTCAAGAGCCTATGAACCTGCAGATTTACAATTTCCAATATGAAAAATCACGAGAATGTAACATGTAACCGCAATCATTCATTTAAGGGTTTAGGTTCGAGGAGGACAAATGAGCCTACCTGAACCTCCGAGAGGCCAAAGTTGAACTTATGTCGTGAAAAGTAATTTTCTCTGATAGCGTCACGAAATTCATTTTCAAGAAGTGGCTTACAATGCCATATCCGAATGAACTTTACCTTAAAACAAAACAAAAAATCAGTTAACACGACAAAAGATTCCATAATGTTGCCTGTAAATCATAATCTGCACTGCTAAATAACACAAAGACGGTAATGAATCGATGTACCTGAGCAGGAAATTGCTTGCCAGAAGAAGAGAAAGCATCAGGAACAATATTGATTGAACCATCAGAAGATGCTTGAAATACACCATGGAGTTCTCTAGTGTCATAATCAAACAGAAACAAAGCCATTCCATGTTTGATTTGTTTAACAAATTCTGCTTGTTTATATGGCAATCCAAAAAGCCCTCTTCTAAGGCATTCTGTTCTGGTAGAACTATTGGACATGAAAATTGCACCGTAATCTGGATCACTTCCCATTGTACAATTCTGTTCCTTCATATACTCCATCCTCGGCATACTGTTAGACAAAACTATGATAACAACAACACTTCTCTTCTTTCACAGGAGATTTATCAAAGATTATAACAAAAAGGAATGCAGTATGACAGATTTCAAAGAAGAAGAAGAAGATTTGATCCAAAATCAAACTGATAAACGAACAATGAAGTTCATACAAACATAATAAACCCAGAAAAAGGAAAGAACAAAGAGAATCAGTGACGAACAGCAAACGACAAAAGTGATCAATCCAGAAGAAAATTAAAAAAAAAAAGCAATGTTCTCAATCACGGTACGAGGTTAGACCTTGAAGAACCAAACGAGTTCATGTAGGATTTCGAGGAGTACTGATTCTGGTTACTGGTCAGACACCAAGCAGAAACCCAAAACAAATTACAAAAACGGAGGAAAATCAGTAATTCATCAACGAAGAAAATGCAGATATTGAAAGATTAGGGTTTTTTTTTGGGCAGTGTTACCAGAGGATGAGGGCAGGAAGCGGCGAGAGAGAATTCGAATCGACGAGGATGATTTCGTCGAAATGAAACGCGAGGTTCAAGGGAGTGGTTATCCGTGTGGGTTTATAAATTAAATCTTCCGGATTATATATAAATTTAATTATTCCTTAATTTATTTATTAAAGATTATATAATTTCATTGATTGCATGTGAATTCTTTGAATACAACTATGCATACGATAATTTTATTATAGCAATGGTTAATCCTATACTTTCACAAAACCAATAAAAGTTTGGATTTTTTTTAGTTATTTATGCATAAATTGGATTTTTTTTCTTTTATTTGATCTTATTTCTTTGAAAAAAATAAAACCCAGATATATTCCATTGATTGCATGTGAATTCTTTGATACACCTGCATACTATAATTTTATTATAGCAATGGTTAATCCTATACTTTCACAAAACTAATAAAGTTTGGATTTTTTAGTTATTTATGCATAAATTCGATTTTTTTCTTTTATTTAATCTTATTTCTGTGAAAAAAAATAAAACCCAGATATTTTTCAGCTGTCTGCTTATGGTAATGGATTATCTTCTTCCTCAGAAGCAAGGAGGGAAAAAAATCCAGGAATTCAGAGTCATAAAAAAAATAACCCAATAAAAAAAAACACTCTCCATCTGTGTGCTCATGTACGAACTCTCATCTGTGTTTGTGTCTGGTTTTTCGAGTTTTTTTTGGCTATTGTCGGATGATATTCTTAGGGTTTTTGTCTTCCTGCAACGAAAAAAAATGAGGAAACTTTTAGATACCCATTTGCACAAATTAGTCGAATTCGATCGATTTTGGTTTTATGGAGGAGAAAATGTGTTGGTTTTCTGTAGTCTATTATATAATCAAAACCATGAGGTCAGATTTGAGGGTCTTATGGAAGAACATGTAGGAGAGGATTAATTGATTTTCTTTCTCTGTAATTAGGTATTATTTTGAGAGTGGCTGGTTACTTGGAACTCAAGCAAAAGTAGCCCTTAACTTTCCCTATGAATCATGTTTGATTGACAGGTCGATAGCTGCTGCACACACACTGAACTATATGTTCATGAACATCTTAGGGTATGGAGTGAAGAATTTTAGTGTTAGGACTGTGAAGAGCTGCAAAAGAGAGGGGTTTCATATCGACAAAGGTGGTAAATTAAGAAGATTTGATCGAAAAAAGCTGTCAAGAAAACGATGTAAAACACAAATCCAGATTGTTTTCTGCTTAATTGAATATGTTCTTCGTCGAAAATGTGATAATTTTTGGTGTCTATATAGGTGGATCTTTAAGAGGAAGAGGATGGAAATATGGATCTGGTTTTGTTGATGGGATTTTCCCTGTTTTAAGTCCAATTGCTCAGAAAATTCTGAGTTTTATTCAGAAGGAAACAGATCCTGAAAGAGTAACAGATGTTCTTGCTACTCTTCCATCAACACACGCATCATGGGATGATCTAATTAACGTTGCTGTTCAACTCCGTTTGAACAAGAAATGGGAACCCATTATTCTGGTTTTGATTCTCAATTTCAAACCTTTCTTTAATTTATAATCGAACCCAATGTTCATCTCAGTTAAAGTTTTAATGGGTTGATTCTACAATCTTGTGTAGATGTGTGAATGGATTCTACGGAGGAGCTCATTTCAGCCAGATGTGATTTGCTTTAATTTGCTAATAGATGCTTATGGACAGAAGCTTGAATACAAGAAGGCGGAATCGTTATACGTAGAGCTTCTTGAATCCCGTTGTGTGCCAACTGAAGATACATACGCTCTTCTTATAAAGGCGTATTGCACAGCCGGACTGCTAGAGAAAGCGGAAGTTGTTTTCGCAGAGATGCGAAATCGTCACGTTACTCCAAGTATGTTTTACATATCTAAGCATTTTACCGAGTTATTGCGAACATTAGAGGTGTAAAATGAGTTGGTTCGACTCAGTTTGTTCTCGATTCTATGTAGGTACTATTGTATATAATGCATATATCGAAGGATTGATGAAGCGACGGGGAAATACAGAGAAAGCAATTGAAGTTTTCCAGAGGATGAAAAAGGAACGGTGCCAGCCAACTACTGAAACTTACAACTTGATGATAAACTTATACGGAAAGGTTAGTTCAAGTGCATTTGATACTCTCTTTTTTTTTTTCTTGTAGATTTTGGTTTTTATCAAGCAATAACATTGGAAATCTATGATGTCAAATCTTCATTTTCATGATCTGTGTGACACCCCGATTTTAGATGTGTCATGATCTTTGAACAGGTTTAAAAGATTTGATTCGATTTCCTGTCACTTCCTTTTTCGATCACCCTTAAAAGGAAACTCCACGGTTAAATGTAATCTCAAGATGCGTAATTTAATGGCAACATTACTAGAAATTAACAATTTAGGGACGGTCACTGTTCCTAATCCGCAACGTCCACCAAATCCGTCTCCAATCCGTTCGCAAATACGGACGACTCTGGGACTGTTTGTCAGTCCTGAAATTTGCGGATGGATTACGGACGAATTTATTTTCCCATCCCTATTCTGTCTCGAATCCGTTTGGAAATTTCCAGACTGAAAGCTCCGTCCGCAAATGTTAAATTTCTAGTAGTGAAAGTACTAGTACGCGTGTCTATAGGGTTAGTCATAAAATATTCATAACTTATCCGGAAGTGACACTCGTGATATGGGGAGGTTTAAAAATTTTGATTCAAGATCCTTTTAAGTCACCCTTATAGGGAAACTCCATCGTTAAATGTAATCACAGGATGATCTAATAGAAAGTACTCGTACGTGTGTGAATGAGGGCAAAACACGTAGAAGAGATTCGTGGTTGTGTCTATAGGGTCAATCGTCAAATCTTCATAGCTTATATCCGAAGTGACTTTGAGAGGTTTAAAAAAATTGATTCGAGATCCTTTTAAGTCACCCTCTAGGGAAATTCAACCGTTAAACGTATATTTGAGGTGTAGTGGTCTCGAAATGTCTAATGTAATCAGAAATACTCGTAGGCGTGTGAGTGAGGACAAAATATGTTAGGATCGGACGTGGATAAATAACTGTTAAGTGATAATGTTAAGCGACAAAGTAAAGACAAAAAAAATGGAAAAATGGGATACCGAGTTTTTACGTGATTCGGCAGAGTGCCTACGTCCACGGTCAAACAGTAGAAGACTTTTATTGACTCTCAAGAAATTATAACACTTCTCTCACACTGTAAGAAGAAAACAAAACACTGGTATTTCTCTCTTACAATGAGCAGAAAAATCTTTCAAAGAAATAAGAGAAAAACCGTAAAAACTAGGAAAGATTTTGGGATGGTTAGTGTGGAACCCACCACAATAGTGTGGAGCCCACTACTTTGAACCAATAATTCAACAAAGTCGGCAATTTTCTGTGCCAATAACTTTAATTTTGGTCAAAAAGTGATTTTATCACTAGTTTTTCTTCAAAATACGCGGGAGATTAGTCGTCAAATCTTTAGAGTTTGACGCAATCCGCTTGTGCAGGCAAGTAAATCGTACATGTCATGGAAGTTGTTTGTTGAAATGAGAAGTCACAGATGTAAACCGAACATCTGTACGTATACTGCACTTGTAAATGCATTTGCTAGAGAAGGTCTATGTGAGAAGGCAGAAGAAATATTTGAGCAACTTCAAGAAGATGGGCTTGAACCTGATGTATATGTCTATAATGCCCTCATGGAATCATACAGGTAAAATTGAATCATCCCTCTTATGGCTTTACTTACATCTTCAAGACTTCTTTTAAAGCCTTAAGATCTTTTAATCCATGACAGTCGTGCTGGTTATCCTCATGCTGCTGCGGAAATTTTCTCGTTAATGCAACATATGGGATGTGAACCAGATAGAGCTTCGTATAATATCATGGTCGATGCATACGGCAGAGCAGGACTTCACAAAGGTACATGTTTATTCCCATTATTGTTGTGATGTATTGTCCCACATCGGCTAAGGAAATAGGTATTGGTCTCATATATATGTGATGTTAGGTAACCCTAATTTTGAGCTAGTTTTAGGATTAGTTAGTTCCAAACTCATATTTAACGAGATATCAGAATTTGGTTCGTCCTGATTTGAGTATACCGATGTTAGGCCCCCGATTGTGTGTTCACGCTCCAAGACCCATATTTAGGCAGCTTTTAGGATTAGTTAGAATAGAACCAAACCCATATTTAACATGATCAGAATTTAATTCGTCCCGATTTGAGTATACCGATGTTGAGCCCCGATTGTGTGTTCACGCTCCAAGACCCATATTTAATTAGCTTTTAGAATTAGTTAGACCCAAACTCATATTTAACATGATATCAGAATTTGGTTCGTCCTGATTTGAGTACACCGATGTTGGGCGCCGATTGTGTGTTCACCTTCCAAGACCCATATTTAACTAGCTTTTAGGATTAGTTAGACTCAAACTCATATTTAACATGATATCAGAATTTTGTTCGTCCTAATTTGAGTATACCGATGTTGGGCCCCGATTGTCTGTTCATGCTCCAAGACCCATATTTAACTAGCTTTTAGGATTAGTTAGACCTAAACCCATTTTTAATATGATATCAGAATTTAATTCGTCCTGATTTGATTTGAGTATACCGATGTTGATCCCCCGATTATGTGTTCACTCTCTAATACCGAGTCTGTTGTCCCACATCGGTTAAGGACATATACGGTCTTAGGCAACCCTAGACTCTTGAACTAGATTTTGAACTAGATTTTGAGATTAGTTAGGCTCGAACCCATATTTAACATCCATATTCTTGGATTGATTTTAAAGGAATTTAAGTCAGACCCATGAAAGATTAATGGTATAATATGAATGTAGCAGAAGCAGAAGCAGTGTTTGAAGAGATGAAGCGATTAGGCATAGAAGCAACAATGAAATCCCATATGCTACTTCTATCAGCCTATTCAAGAACAGGTGACGTCCTCAAATGTGAAACCATAGTGAATCAAATGAAGGAAAACGGTGTAAAACCAGACACATTTGTACTAAACAGTATGTTGAATCTGTACGGACGGAAAGGACAGTTTCAGAAAATGGAAGAGGTTTTAGGGACGATGAAGGACAAAGATATAAGTACGTATAATGTATTGATCAATGTATATGGAAAAGCTGGATTCTTTGAAAGAATGGAAGGATTATTTGATGAGATTGAAGAGAAGAAATTGAAAGCAGATGTGGTAACATGGACATCGAGGATTGGAGCATATTCAAGGAAGAAACTTTATGTGAAATGTTTGGAGATATTTGAAGAAATGATTGATTCTGGGTGTATGCCTGATGGAGGAACACTAAAGGTTCTTCTTTCGGCTTGTTCTAATGAAGATCAACTTGAACAAGTTACTTCTGTTATTAGAACAATACATAGAGATGCTTCTGTCATAACGCAATCCAAGTGCTGACGCTCTTTTCAAACGCGGCCGCCAAGTGATTCGGCGTTCTGATTCGTCGATTTAATCCTTGTTTCTAATTGAATATATTGTAAATTTTTGTAATTTTGTTTTCATTACTAGTAATTTTAATTTTTAAATTTATTTTTTTTCATTCATGATTAATGAAAATTCATTTTCTATCAATATTTTTGCATTAAAATTGAATAAAAATTTATATTCATAATTTTATTTTATTTTTTATAGTCAATATGAAAAAATATAAGCTTTGAGTAACAATAATTTGAATTAATATGTTATATATTTATATAATATTTTTAAAATTTATACGTATTTCATTTTATTTAGGGAAAACAGTCTATTCCCCCGAACTTTACCACTTTAATCATACTCTCCCTGAACTTTTCTGTTCATCTTATTTATTCCCCTAAACTATCATTACTCATCGTATTTCCCCCTGAACTTTAAAAATCCATCATATTCCCCCTCCGTTAACTTTCTGTTAATTTTTCTGTTAAATATTTTTAAAACAGCCTATTACCCCCAAACTATATGATTTCCAGCCTATTCTCGCCCGAATTCTATGAATTTCAGCCTATTCCCCTCCGAATTATATGAATTCCAGCCTATTTCCCCCCGAACTATATAACATATAGCCTATTTCCCCCCAAACTATATAAACTTTAGCCTATTCCCCCGAACTATATGATTTTTCTAAAAGTAACATATTTTCTTTACTTTTAATGTATTATATTAATTTTTTTATATTATAAAATATTAAAATAAAAAATATTTTAAATGAATATTAAAATAAAAAATACTTTAAATTCTAACAATTACAAAAAATTCTATATGATTTCTCTAATAGTAACATAATTTTAACATAACCATATTTCACCCCATTTTTACTCGATTTCACCGAATTTTAACCCGATTTAACCGAAGTTTCACTCTATTTCACTCAAATTTAACACGTTTTCACCCAATTTTGACCCGATTTCACCCAATTTAAACCGAATTTTCACTCTATTTCACTCAAATTTAACACTATTTCATCAAATTTTGACCCAATTTCACCAAAATTTTACTCATTTTACCGAGTTTTAACCCGGTAAAATTTTTACTCGATTTCATCTAACTTTATTTCACTTATATTTAATCCGATTTCACCCAATTTTAACCCAATTTTAATCCAAACTCGGTGAAATCGAGTTAAATTTTGGTTAAATTGGGTGAAATCAGATTAAATATGAGTGAAATAAAGTTAAACTTCGGTGAAATGTGGTGAAATTAGGTTAAATTTGGGTGAAATCGGGTTAAATTTTGGTGAAAT
>CM071866.1:951492-981545 GCA_036759665.1 Gynandropsis gynandra | reverse complement strand
ATCGTTTAAGAAAAATATTGATTGAGTGAAGTCTGAAAAAATTAATGGATTTTGTATTGATATTATGAGATAAAGTTTTGATTTTTATAGTTGAATTAAACATAATTTGATATAATATAAGATCCGATAATTATAGTATTGCGAATGATGCATGAAAGGTTTAGTGGGTCAGTTGAAGCAAGTTCGACCCACCACCAAATTCAGCATTTGGTATAGGCCGACGTTTCTCTTTCCATTATGCATTCACATTCGATATCTTATATATGTATATATAATTGGTATAAGTTATTACCGAAAAGATTCAACCTTTACGTGATATTTTAATTCAAAATGTAATTGAAAATTTGTGATTATTTTCGACAATGATCACAAATAGGAATCCTTACATGGAAATTATGAAAATTACGACTTATTTATTTTTATATATAATATAATTGGTATTATTTATTACCGAGAAGATTCAACCTTTACGTGATATTTTAGCTCAAGATGTAATTGAAAACTTGTGATTATTTTCGACAATTATCATAAATCGGAATTCTTACATGGGAATTCCAAAATATATATATATATATATATATAATTGGTATGATTTATTACCGAAAAGATTCAACCTTTACGTGATATTTAACTCAAACTGTAATTGAAAAATTGTGATTATTTTCGACAATTATCATGAATCGGTATCCTCAGATGGGAACTACGAAAAGTGTCAGTATATTTTAACAAATGTTTTTTTTGTGTAAATTATTTTAACAAATGTTAAAATTGCTTTTTTTATATAAAAAAAGCAATGAGGCAAAAACCCACCAACCCTTATGTGGAAGAATATAAGAAGGGCGCATTTCGGTGAGTGCACACACACGAAGAACACTACTGTGTATCTCTCTCTCTCTCTCTCTCTCTCTAAAACCGGCAAAAGCATCTCTTTGAGATCCACAAAAATGGCTTCCAGATTGTTGTGGGCATCTAGGGTTGCTTCTCACCTCAGGATCTCCGTCATCCAACGAGGCTTTTCTTCCGGTAAATCTCGATCTCTCTGTTCTCTTTATGTTTCCTTTGGCCTGATGAAGGATTGTACGGCGTTTTGATATCTGATTTTTGTTTCTGAATAATGGGTTCATGTTGTTTTTTCTCTATGTGATCGGATTATCAGCCATAAGTGAGATTTTGATGATCCTTATTTCTCTGGATATCGTTCTTGTCAAGCCCTTTTGATATCAAAGGAAGGATTGTATGATCATGTATATATATATATATATGTATATATTGAAACTGGAAGCTATGAGGTTTAAATATGTGGGAAAATGGGTCATTTATATAAATCAGAAAATGGGTAATTTCGTTTGAATTTCATATGAAAGATTATATTATTGGTGTGTGATTGATGTAAGAGCTTCATGAATGTTGTTTGATTTACCTTAATGATCATGTATTGTATTCGTCTGTCTTATAGTGATATTGAAGGATCTGAAATACGCTGATTCACATGAATGGGTAAAGGTGGATGGAAACAAAGGCATGGTTGGAATAACGGATCATGCTCAAGACCATTTAGGTGATGTTGTGTACGTGGAATTACCTGAAGTAGGACGTTCATTGTCACAAGGTGAAAGTTTTGGGGCAGTTGAAAGTGTAAAAGCTACAAGTGATATCAATTCTCCAATCTCTGGTAAAGTGGTTGAAGTCAATGAGAAGTTAAGTGATACTCCTGCTTTGGTGAGTCCTCTTTTTACCATTGGATGAATCCCCGAGTTTTCGTTTTATGTGATCATACTAAATGATTTGGATCCTATTTCAATTGATTGCTTTCTTCCTTTGTGACGTACCTTAATCTATCGTTGGATGTGTCAAATCTTTGTTTTGTTGGATGAAAACGGTTTATACCCGCCAATGTGACATCCCAATGTGAAATGGGTGTGGTGATGGATTAGGTTTAAAAGATTTGATTCGACTATATTTGGTATGATATCAAAGGCCACCTTTTTTTCACTATAGTGGTGGATTAGTTGATTAGGTTTAAAAGAACTGGTTCGATTATTTTTGGTATGATATCAAGGGTCACCTTTCTTTTCACCACGGTGGTGGATTAGGTTTAAAAGATTTGATTACACTATTTTTGATATGATACCTTTCTTTTCATGGTTTAAAAGATTTGATTCGACTATTTATGATATGATATCAAGGGGCACCTTTCTTTTCAGTTTGATGGTGGATTAGGTTTAAAAGAATTGATTCGACTATTTATGATATTATGATATCAAGGGACACCTTTCTTTTCACGTTAAATGCGTTTGAAGTGGAGTAGTCTTAAACTGGATGATCTGTTGCGAAATATACGTACGCGTGTGAATGGATACATAACATTCACGATAAAACTCGTGGTGATCTGTAAAGTCAATCGTCAACTCTTTAGAGCTTTACCTGCGATTTGAGAGGAGATTGAGGAAATAAATTCAAAATCTTGAATATAAAAAAACTTACTTTCTTCCCGAGACGGGTGAATTTCATCTAAAGTGATTGTCTTTATTGTGATTGTTTGCATTTCACAGGTGAACTCGAGCCCGTATGAGGATGGATGGATCATAAAGGTTGAATTGAGTGACTCGGGCGAGTTGAACAAGTTGATGGATTCAGAGAAGTACTCTAAATTTTGTGAAGAAGAAGATGCCAAGCATTGAACTTTTTCCGATCATTTTGAAAGCTTTCGAATGCAAACCAGACCCGGATCGAAATCGTGAAAATTTCGATCTGTCATCAATGATCAAAGAACAATGAACAACCTTTCTTTCTTTCTTTCTCTTTGATGTTTCTGTTTGAATGATTTACTATTAGAGTTGTGTTTATTGGTAGAGAGAATAAAAAGCTTTGGCTTTTTGCTTCATGGTTTATGCATTGCTTGGTATGGAGACATTTAGAAAGGGAATATCAAGTATGCTATAGGATTTCACCTATACTTCGAAAACCTAATAAAAAAAAATTAGAAAAAAGCGAATTTGTTCTCTTTTTTTTTTGTGAAAACAGATACGTTTTGAAATTTTTGAAGTTGTCAATACAAGTAACGAGAGGCGATTTAGAGGTTGAGAGTGATTTTCGAGCATTTCCGACCGATTTTGAACGATTTTCGATCGATTTCGGTCGATCTTGAACAATTTCCGACCGATTTTGGACGTTATCTTACGATTTCGGGTCTCATAGGGTCATATGATCTCACATATTCGTATGGATACCTCGTGACCGTATGGATACGGTCGCATAGATATCACATGGCCGCATAGATCACGGAGTTAATTTGAAAATTTAATTTGAGAATTTCAATATTATAAATCTAAAATAAGGATAGTTTCGAAATCAAAATAAATATATTTGTGAAGTTGTCTCATTTAAAATTTTATTTTGTTTATGAATTTATTTTTTTTTAAAATCAATTATAAAAATTTGAATTATATTTTGTAAATTTTAAGCTTTTTGTAAAAGACAAAAATCTTAGAGATGGATTACGCTGTCGATTAAGCTTTTTAACCTTTAACTGTATTTACACATATACCATATAATGAATTTGTATAAAAATATGTCATTTAAGATACTATGAGTAATGTGATTTTTTTTAACAAAAAATGAGGCCAAACATCTAAAAATAATTAATATCCTATAAATTTGTTCAAATTAAACTCATCATTTTATACTTTATTTTATAATATACCTTAAAAATTATTCAATTTATCATTATAAAGTATATATTTATATTCATCCCGTTTATTATTTATCATATTAAATATGTATTTAAGATTTTATCGGACAAGACCCACTCGTTCCTGGACTCGTCCGAGTTACATCATCGTCAACTCGTTCGGCTCTACATATACCAGATGTTAATAAACCCTTCCAAAAACCCCACTAAGATTTGCGTATCTTCTACACAGAGTAAATGTTCGTCGCTTCTCCGTCGTCCTTCTCTCCGGCGGCTATTTTTCAGGTGAGTTCCGTTTCTTCACATGCTCTCTTCGTCTTCGCCGGACCTCGCCGGAATATTTCTCTCTTTAACCTGAAAAATCTCGCTATCTTGCAGCGCCGTAATGGGAAGGAGACAAAACCTCAAGTCCCGAGGAAGATGTTGGTCGTAAGAGCTGGAACGAAGAGGATACTGTATGGAAGAGACAGCAGAGAGAAATTACAGGTCGGGATTGATAAGTTAGCTGATGCTGTGTCTGGTACTCTGGGGCCTAGAGGTGAGTCATGAATTCGAATTGATAAACCTAATATCTTCGATAAATCTGTGAAGTTATATAGTTGATAATACAAATTGAGCACGTAGAAGATGAGATTTGAACCTCTCCATGGAATTGGATCAAATGGCTACTTTCTGTTAAGTTCACGTTTGGGGAATCACATGAACTGAATAGATTGGTGGCTTTGCTTATTTCATCTACCCAATTGGAATTCATGTATGTATGCATTTTCTGAATGCAAAATCTTAGGAAATTAAGTGGGCTGCACTCAAAATCTGTAACATTTGAAACGAATTTGAAAGCTTATGATGAAAATTATGATGGATGGCTGACTCAAGGTGGCTTAAAGAATATCTTCCTAGGTGATGGAGACTTGATTCTTGAATGAGCTTGGGTTGGAATTTAAAGTTTGGGATATGATGCAGGGCGTAATGTTGTGCTTGCGGAATCGGATACAATTAAGGTGGTCAATGATGGTGTTACAATTGCTAAATCCATAGAGCTCTCAGACACAATTGAGAATGTTGGGGCAACGCTAATCAAAGAGGTTATTCATGGTGGCTAAATGATTCTATGATCTTTAGTTCATGTTATCAAAATTTAATGTGTTTGATACAATTAGAAACTCGAATTTGGAAGTTTCATGTTTGTAGGTCGCGACTGAAATGAATGACTCTGCCGGTGATGGCACTACAACGGCTATTATTCTGGCTAGAGAGATGATCAAATCTGGTTTGTGGGCAATTGCTTTTGGGGCTAACCCTGTTTCCTTGAAGAAAGGGATGAACAAGACTGTGAAAGAGTTGGTTAAGGTGTTGAAACAAAGAAGTATTCCTGTAAAAGGGAAGAATGATATTAAAGGTTACTAGTTATTAGCTGTTAGCTGAATTTTCTTTCTCTTTACATTTCATATGAAACCCATTTAATCATAGATTCTTCTGTATGTAGCTGTGGCTTCAATATCTGCTGGGAATGATGAGTTTGTGGGTAACTTGATTGCCGAAGCCATGGAAAGGATCGGCCCTGACGGTTTAATCTCCATTGAGTCATCTTCCTCATCCGAAACATCTGTTATAATTGAGGAAGGGATGAAGGTAATTCTTTCTCCTGAAATGAACTGATTGTGCCTAGCAAAGATGGGTGATGTCTCAAGCTTTATTTGGGTGTTTTAACAAACTTTAACGCTCGTAAATTTCACATACCATCTTCTGGATGATCAAAGGCATTGATTTTCTAGCAAATGTTATCTTGCTTGCTAGATTTTCACCATAGTCATCACCTTCTTTTTTGGTTATTGTATTGTTTCCATCTTTGTTTCATACATTTTTCCGTTGTTCATAAGGAACATTTCTTGTTTTCAGATCGATAAGGGCTATATGTCGCCATATTTCATCACAAATCAAGAGAAATCCATCGTAGAATTCGATAAAGCAAAAGTCCTTGTGACAGATCAGAAAATTGTGACAGCCAAAGAACTAATTCCTCTACTGGAAAAGACAGCCCAACTGAGTGTTCCTCTTCTAATACTTGCCGAGGATATCGCATGGGAAGTGCTTGAGACCTTAGTAGTGAATAAAAAGAAAGGTTTGCTCAATGTTGCTGTTGTAAAATGTCCAGGAATGTTGGAAGGGAAAAAAGGTCTGCTTCAAGATATTGCCCTCATGACAGGTTAGTCACTTGCTTCACTTCAAACATACTTAGGATTTGACTGGTGGAAACGTTGCGTTTGCGTTTACGACTGACAGCGTTTCTATCGGTGATAGACTGTGTTTTGTTTCATTTTGTCTGAATGGTGGAATCGTTGCGTTTGGTAACGATTGCGATTTGAAGCGAATGGTAGAGAATTGTTGCGATTGCGTTCTAAATAAAATTACCAAAATAGACATCAATTGTTAATAAAAGAATTTATTTAATTGTTTAGTGTGTACTTTTAGTTATAATTTTTTAAATATTTTAAATCAATTAAAAATTATTAAAATTACATATACAAATTTATATATATATACGAATATATTCTGTAATTTTCATAAAATTCAAAGGATATTTACGCCTTTTTAATCAAAACGCATCCAATCGCAATCATATCGCAACTATTTTCCATATTTTTAAATTTTGCGATTTGCGGCGATTGCGAGTCACTGCGACTCCACCAATCAGTTTTGCATCTCGTGTGTAGTAGCTTGAAAACGTAATCGGTACGTTTGTGGGCAACTGCGACTCCACCAATCACCCCTTTTTAGTTGTTCTAGAAACAGATTGAAGAACCATATGGATCATTTCGATTATTCATATAAACAGGAGCTGATTATATCTCTGGAGATTTGGGCATGACACTTATGGATACAACCTCCGACCAACTTGGCATAGCTCAGAGAGTAACTATTACAAACAATTCAACGACCATAGTGGCAGACCCGTCAACTAAAGGGGAGATTCAGGCAAGAATTGCCCAGATGAAAAAGGATCTTGCTGAGACGGATAGTGCATATCTTTCAAGAAAGATTGCAGAGAGGATTGCTAAACTCACCGGTGGTGTGGCTGTGATTAAGGTTCGATTTCGTAATTTGATACCTACTCTTTATTTCCACTAAATGGCTGTGATTAGGGTTTGATTCGAGCTTACTTGTGATTAACCTATACCTACATATGTTTCTCAGGTAGGAGCTCACACTGAGACAGAACTGGAGGACAGAAAACTTAGGATTGAGGATGCGAAGAATGCTACATTGGCAGCCATGGACGAAGGAATAGTACCAGGTGGCGGTGCGGCTTATATCCATCTTTTAGACGAGATTCCAAGTATAAAGAACCAAATGGAAGATTCAGATGAGCAAATGGGTGTAGATGTTGTAGCAAAGGTATGAACATGAAGACCACAAACTAGTGAAGTTTCCATTTTTATGGTCAAAAGTTATTGTTATGATGTATTGTCCCACATCGGTTAAGGACGTAAAACTTGGTCTCATATATATGGTGTTGGGTAATCCTAAATTCTTGAGCTGACTTTTGAGATTAGTTAAACCCCATCCATATTTGACATGATATCAGATTCTGGTTCATCTTGATTTGAGTATACCGATGTTAAGCCTCCGATTGTGTGTTCACGCTTCTCCAGGATGAAGCCTGGACGTTAGAGAGTGTTGTGATGTATTGTCCCACATCGGTTAAAAATATGAAACTTGGTCTCATATATACGGTGTTGGGCAACTCTAAACTCTTGAACTAGCTTTTGAGATTAGTTAGGCCCAATCCATATTTGACATGGTATCAAAGTCTGGTTCATCTATACCGATGTTGGGTCTCCGATTACGTGTTCACGCTCCTCTAGAACAGAGAGTGTTGTGATGTATTGTCCCACATCGGTTAAACGTATGAAAATTAGTCTTATATATATGGTGGTATACAATCCTAAAAGTTGATCGCTTTTGCAGGCACTTATTGCGCCTACAATTGCGATAGCAAACAATGCAGGCGTTGATGGATCTGTCGTAGTGGAGAAAACCAGAACGCTAGAATGGAAAAGCGGGTACAACGCGATGTCTAGAAGATACGAGAATCTTATAGAATCTGGAGTGGCAGATCCTTGTCGGGTTTCAAGATTCGCGCTTCAAAACGCAGTTTCTGTTGCGGCTGTGGTTCTGACAACTCAAGCAGTGCTTGTGGAGAAGATCAAACAGCCAAAACCTAGGGTTCCGTACGTGCCTGGTATAAATATGTAAGGTAACACAAACTGAACTTAACTCTTGGGGATCTTGTCTGAATCAGGAGTTGCTGCTAAAACCCACGTAGGATTATTATTATTATTATTATTATATATTTATATATATATATATATATTGGGGTTTGGTGTTTTGTGTGTTGTTGTTTTCACCATATGAAGGAAATCCAAATCAACAATGTAATAAAATGATATGTTCTTAGTGGGCAAAAAATTTTGGAATCATTTATTGCTTATTGTGGAAGTCAAGCTTATTTAGCCTCTTTGTCCGACAAAGCAATGACATGTCTCTTGCAATGCAAGATTCCTGCACTATATATATATATATACACACACTATTATTATTATTATTATTATGATAGTATGAATTATTATTTATTTATTTTATGATTTATTATGTTATTTCTGAATAATGTAATATTCGAAGCAATATCCATGTATGATTATTATATATCATGTCTTCTGAATGGATCGATTAAGATATTATAATATATATATATATATATATATTTTTTAAATTGGTTTTATCAAAACAATATTATTTTGATATCAATAAAAGATATAAAATCAAAATCAATTTAAAATAAATATATTTGATTTTTTGGTATTCAAATTTTATTAAAATTGAAAGAAAAAATATGTTAATAATTTAAAAATAATTTAAAATAAAAGATATATAGATATCAATTAATCATCTATTACCATCTTTTTGTCTAACAATAAATGATATGTTTATCAATTAATTTAAATGGGCATCATCATAATTCATTTATCATTGTAAAATTACATAATAGTTTATATAAAAGTAAAACAAATTAATTAATATATAATTTTTGCACGTTGGAATACATTTATTTATGTGTTATATTGGATTTTTTATGTTATTAATCTCTTTTTATCAATGGAGGTCAAAATTGATGTTTCATTACATTATTAACATTATTATACTACAAAAGTGTGTATATATATATATATTATTGTTCGTAAACACGGGTATTTTTAGTATATTTCTTTCGTTTTTAGTTTTATTGCTGTCATGTCCACCACTCATGCAGCTCATCTATAGAATTAAAAAAAAAGAAAATGGTAAAACAAATGTGATTATTGTTTAATTACGTGTAAAATAATGGGTAAACTCGAAATGTTACGGTTTACTAAAACCGAACCGAGTGTAGCCATACCCTCGTGACGTCACTGGTGACGTCAGATGTGATTATTAATTTGAAATCATACACTAAAAATTACAGTGATACCAAAATAATTGAAAATTATTACATCTAAAAGGTGGTGTTAGGCCATAGTTAACAATAATTTCACTCACAATTAAAAAATCCTTATGTTTTTTCATGATATTTTATTCTATCGTATTCATGAGTATTGAACATTGAAATTATTTATCAAATATCTGTTAAAAGATACAATTTTTTAATATAGATTTTAGTTTTTTATTTTTGTAAATGAAAATATAATAAACTATAAAATTTAAAACGGTTATTTAATATTATGAAAAGGTAAATACAATATCCTAGTTTGTTAAGATTCTTTACAACTTGTGTCCCAACTACCACAACGAGTGCCTTTATATGTATAATAATAACATATTTTCGTTAAAAAATAAAAAATATCATTTTGGTAGTTAATCTATATACTAATTAATTTGAGATTTGTGACTTATTTTTTTTACTAAAGCTTGTAATTATATGGTAATATTGGTCTATTTCTGGTGACACAATGAGCTATATACATCGGCCAAAACAAAATTTAAAATTTTAAAATATAAAATAAAATGGAGATAAAAAACCAAACTATTTGGATCCCTATTAAATTGAAGAAAAATAATCTATAACGATTTTTACTATAAACAAAAATTGAATATACATAGGATTCCAGTAAAAAAATTGCCCGAAATATATGTGTTTAGCATTATCTAATGTGAAAGACGTGTTTATGTTTGAAATGATATAAATTGGTAATTTTCATTTTAGATAAGTCTAATTGCAGAACTCTCTTTTCATATTTTATATTAAATATGAATAAATGCCAAATTAATAAATCATAATTATCATATAAAAGCAGTAAAGATAATCCCTAAATACTATATCAATTTGTTCGCAAATAAAGTATGATAATGTTTAAAAAAATATTTTAAATGTAAATACCATCAGGTAAAATACTTTTATGTAAGAAAAATATCAAAATGTAAAATTTGTCTGTCTTAAATTTGACCCCAAATTAGAAATATTTTGGGCTCACAGTCGGATTAAAGTCTCTCTCTCTCTCTCTCTCTCTCTCTCTCTCTCTCTCTCTCGCCGGCTTCTTTCGTCGTCTCCGAGTAGTTGCAGAAACTCAGATCTGAGCTCAAAGACTCATCGGCGATCTCGCCATGCTTTCTACTTGAAGTTTCACCATTCGAGTTTCCTGAGGTAACTTCAATCTTCACGCAACTCATACTTTACCTTCCTTTCCCGAGAAAATTACGGGAAGAAAATCAAGCCTGATTCGTCGCTACTAAAATTCACTATGTTTATTGGTCGGGTAGGATTGAATTCCACATTCTCTGGTATACTTTCTTTCATGAAAAAAGGTCTGCTCTCATTTTCCTGCATTTTCTCGCTGTTGAGGCTTTGTCAGCGTTTATTGGTCTTGATTTTTCTCTTGTACGGTCAAAAAGATTTTGACATTGTTGTTGCTGCTTTTTTTTTTTTTTTAAATTATTGTAACTCCTTTATTGATGTAAATTGCAAGACTGGTTAAAGGAAATTACTTCGGGGTGTGTGGTGTGATTTCTGAAACAGAAATTCTTGTTTTTCAGAGATTCTTCTGCTATATAGGTAATTCATGGCGAGATCCCGACAATATTATTCTTCCCAAGACGAACCAATGTCACCAACTTCTGTGAAAACGAGGGAATGGGAGGGTCCTTCGAGATGGACAGAGTATTTAGGGCCTGAAATGGCTGCAACTATGTCATCCAGGAGCTCGAAAAATATGGGTTCAGATGGACATGTTCAGAGTTCTGGTGGTTCCACGAAGGCTTTGAATATACAGTGGGTGGTTCAAATGATTGAAGTTGCAGAGGGTCTCATGGCCAAGATGTATAGACTAAACCAAATCTTGGATTACCCTGACCCTATCAGTCACGTATTCTCTGAATCGTTTTGGAAAGCAGGCGTATTTCCTAACCATCCTCGGATATGTGTATTGCTCTCGAAAAAGTTTCCTGAGCATTTTAGCAAATTGCAACTTGAACGTGTAAGGAATGATTTTATTTATGTTATTGTTTGAATTTTAGTACTTTTGTTTTCGCCCTTATGGATTATACAATACTTGTTTAGGTTGATAAGTTTGCTCTGGATAGCTTGCATGATAGTGCTGAACTTCACTTGCAGAGTTTAGAGCCATGGATACAGGTAAGTCATAAACTGGAAATGCAATGCCTTCAATTTTCTCTTTTGAGTAAATGTATGAGTGGAAATGTGAGTATGCTGTAACTCCGGTATGATGTAATTTCTTATACTCACTTTTTTCTGCTTTTTCACTTCATGGATCAGCTGCTTTTGGACTTGATGGCATTTCGGGAACAGGCACTACGGCTCATATTGGACCTTAGCAGCACTGTCATTACCTTGCTGGTGAGTGAAACTCTTCCCCTCTAGAAAGGATTCTATCATGCTTCACCTTTGAATAAAATTGTTTTAGTTTTGCTCTTGTTTGATTTTGACGTGGTATTTTGTGAACTTGTTTCGGACTATAAACCTTTTGTGCAACATGTGAAAAACTGGCAGGCCTTGTCAAATATTTTCCAATGAGGATAAGGATAACCTCGTTGATGTTAATCAGGTGTCTTCATGATTATCTCTTAACTCATGCAGTATTTTGCAGCCTCATCAGAATTCACTTATACTGCATGCATTCATGGATCTCTTTTGCTCATTTGTCCGAGTCAATCTTTTCTCTGAGAAGGTATGCTGAGAGCTGTTCCTACTGTCTTATTTTTGAGCTCTTATATATACATTTTCTTTTTTTTTTAACTGTTACTCTGTGTTCGATCTGTAAAAATGTGTTTATTATTTTGAAGTAGATGCCAAGGAAAATGATGCTTCAAGTCTACAACCTTTTGCATGCTCTATCAAGAAATGACCGGGACTGTGACTTCTATCATCGGTAAGGATATTTCCTCTTCGATGTCTTCTTTTAGTTTGTAATTGTCAATTTGCCATGTTAATGACTGACATTTGTTGCGTTCATTCCATTGTTTTCTTTCTGCATTCCAGCTTGGTCCAATTTATAGACTCTTATGATCCCCCGTTAAAAGGATTACAGGAGGATCTGAATTTTGTCAGTCCGCGAATTGGAGAGGTTCATTACTACTTTAGTTTCCTTGTACAGTGATTCTTTTGTGTGATTTTGATGGATGATCAGAGATAATTTTGCACTTATCATATCCAAATTACGGATAACTGTATATTTATGTATCTGATACTTAAAACAATGTAGAGGTGTTGATGAAAGCTCTCTCATTCTTTTCAGGTCTTGGAGGCTGTAGGACCTAGTATCTTTCTCTCTGCAGATACAAGGAAGCTGAGAAACGAGGGATTTTTAAGCCCATATCATCCTCGCTACCCAGATATTCTTACAAATTCTGCTCATCCCATGGTAAATATGGTGAATTGGAGATGGCAAAATGAATTTTTGAACTGCTAGATTGCTGCAGGACTTCCATTAGGACCCCTCACATGAGGTGTTTAATTGCATATGTTTTCTTCTCGTGTTTCCTGCAGAGAGCGCAAGACCTAGCAAATGTTACTTCATACCGAGAATGGGTGCTTCTTGGGTATCTTGTTTGTCCTGATGAGCTTCTTCGTGTTACAAGTATTGATATTTCCCTGGTATAAATCTATCTTCTTTGGTTATTGATTGAGATTTCAACTAGAAATCGTATATAGCCAATCATTTGAGGATCAAGTTCGCATTGGTACCTCCTCAATATATTCAGTCTATAGAATCAGTTTTGATGAGCAATGATAATTTTGAATTGGAGATGTAAAAGAGAATCATTAGTATTTTAGAGTTAGCCTATGGATCATAGGATATGATGTGCTGGACAAACTACATCCTCTCTTTCTAAAATTGCTTGTGATGCATGATGTTGTTCTTATCGGCTTTATTCTTCTTTGGGCTTTAGGTTGTGCTGAAGGAAAACTTGGTTCTGACGCTATTCCGTGATGAGGTGAGATCAGATGAGTTATAATAGAAGGATATAACTGTTCAGTTGTTATTGTCTGGTGCAGCAGCTGACTCTCTTAATTGTGCAGTACATACTATTGCATGAGGACTACCAATTTTATGTATTACCCCGTGTACTAGAATCAAAGAAGATGGCAAAATCTGGTCGGACTAAGCAAAAGGAGGCCGATCTGGAATACAGTGTTGCAAAGCAAGTTGAGAAAATGATCGGGTAATTTTAAATTTTGAGGCAAATTGTTATAGTTTCATGCTGTATCTTGAACCTTTATGCATGTCATCCTCAATTTATTGTAAGTGTTGGGGTTGTAAGCTCTTGATTTCGAGGTATGTTTTTGTTTTGGTCAATGGTTTCAGTGAGGTGCATGAGCAAGCGCTGCAAGCTTGTGATGCCATACATCGAGAGAGGAGAATATTGTTAAAGCAGGAAATAGGAAGGATGGTTATATTTTTCACAGATCAACCGAGTTTGTTGGCTCCAAACATTCAGGTTAGCTGGATGCAGTAGTTAATTCCCTTTGTGACTTAGCTACTCGAGTTCCTTCGCAATTAGAATACCTTCATCTCTTCTATTCAGACTTAAACAATTTTCTCTTTTTTATTCCCCACTTAGATGGTATTCTCTGCCTTGGCTTTGGCTCAATCCGAGGTTCTTTGGTATTTTCAACATGCTGGTGTCGCATTGTCGAAGTCAAAAACCGCCCGAGTGATACCAGTTGACATAGTAAGTTGAATGCTTAAATTTTTGGAAGCCTGCCTAGTGGACTTTAAACTTTATTTAAGCGGAAAATTGTGAACATTGCTTAACTGGAGTTCTTTGTTTCTTCAGGATCCAAATGATCCAACCATTGGCTTTTTGCTTGATGGAATGGACCGCCTCTGCTGTTTAGTGCGGAAGTATATTGCAGGTTTGTCACTTTGACATACTCTAATATAGGTTGTAGGATGACCTGTGACAACTAATTGAAATCTCAATGTCTCCATTTCCTATCAGAATCATTCGTTGATCATCACACAAGCTAGAAGTTTTATTTAATCTTTATGGCACTTGATATTTGAAATGCAGCTGTTCGAGGTTATGCACTATCTTATCTTTCTTCCTCGGCTGGAAGGGTCCGCTATTTGTTGAGCACTCCTGGAATTGTGGCTCTGGACCTAGATCCGACCTTAAAAGGTCTTTTTCAGCAGATTGTGCAGCACCTTGAAAACATTCCAAAATCGCAAGGAGAAAATGTTTCTGCAATCACATGTGACCTATCAGTGAGAAAACTAGACCTGATTTTCATTTTGGTCAGAATAGGCATGATTGCATTTTGGATACACCCTAATTTCAGATATGTTTTTCTTTTTATTTATAATTTGGTGTTTCAGAGGTGTTAATATTCTGATGTTTAGCCATCCAGTGCATTATCAAAATAATCTGTATTTGTGACTGTGCAGGAATTCCGGAAGGATTGGTTGTCCATTTTGATGATTGTGACTTCTTCTCGATCATCAATAAATATCAGACATTTAGAAAAAGCTACCGTCTCTACAGGGAAGGAGGGCTTGCTATCTGAAGGAAATGCTGCATATAACTGGTCCAGGTACTATTCCCGACTTTACATAAACTTACTAGCCTATCTTCTCGCCCGCAAAACATGATGGTTCCCATGACCATTTATGACATTTTGGTTGAGTTCTATAGAAAATCATCATCTCTAATATATTTCAGAAGCTTCGCCCACCAAAGGAGATTGTTATTTTGTATTGTATATGAACTTGATTTCATAAGACTCATGAATTCCCTTCAAGTGTCTTAAAGACTTAAATAATCAGAACACACAACACTGATGTATTGTCAATGCAGGTGTGTTGATGAGCTGGAGACCCAGTTATCCAAGCATGGAAGTCTGAAGAAACTATACTTCTACCATCAACACCTTACAACTGTATAATTCTCGTCCCTGTTCATCTTTTTTGCATTTTCCTCGGACATTCATCTCATACATAAATCATAATCTGATGTTTAACTGTTGTAAAAGGTTTTCAGAAATACAATGTTTGGACCAGAAGGGCGTCCCCAGCATTGTTGTGCATGGCTCAGCGTTGCTAGTAGTTTTCCGGAATGTGCTTCTCTGATAATTCCAGAGGAGGTAAATCCATAATTCACCCTCATTAGTGAACCATTTACTACATCCCTTTTTACAAACCTTAGCATGATGCTTAAATTTTGTCTTGGATGAATGTTTCTTCTTTTGCATGGAGCATGAATTCACACTTATTAGTCTAGCCATATCTTTCGAATCACCGTATAAAACGAAGGCATCTTTATTGTCATCTCCCTCTAAACAGGTAACCAAAATTGGGCGAGATGCAGTGTTGTATGTGGAATCTCTTATCGAATCAATAATGGGAGGACTCGAGGGACTAATAAACATTCTTGACTCAGAAGGCGGGTTTGGTGCTCTCGAGTCTCAGGTTATAGATCCGAAAACATTTCAAAGTATAAATATTGAGGTTTTTCTGTACAACCATAGAGCTCAAGTTGATTTCTTGTCCTTTATCAGCTCTATCCAGAGCAAGCAGCAGTATACCTGAATAATGCGTCACGGGTTAGTATTCCTTCCGCAAAATCCCCCAGGATTGCTGGTGGATTTCCTTTGCCTGGCCATGAGAGTTATCCCGAAAATAATAATTCCGTCAAGATGTGAGTGCCCGAACCTTATTCTCTAGCTGCTTCTCGTGAAACTGAAGCTGGTTGAATACAATAATCTAACGTACCTATATATATACCGTGGCAGGTTGGAAGCTGCGATTCAAAGGTTGACCAATCTGTGTTCAGTTCTCAATGACATGGAGCCTATATGTGTCTTAAACCACGTTTTCGTGCTAAGAGAGGTGAGCTTTCGATTCACAAAACCGCAAGAACTCCTTAGAATCTGTTTTCTTGCGTTACCTGAAAACGCTCGGTTTCATGGAATGTCCTCGATGAATCATCTTGCGTTTGCGTTTGAAGTTTCACTAAAGCTTTCGAAATGTTTTGATGGTTTAAGTGATTAACGTATTGCCCTTGAATTCTTGTAGTACATGAGAGAATGCATCCTGGGGAACTTCAAGAGAAGGTTTCTTGCTGCACTTAAATTCGATAATGATCTTCAAAGGCCTTCAGTTTTGGAGTCTTTGATCCACCGACATATGAGCATCGTTCATTTGGCCGAACAGCATGTTAGCATGGACCTAACCCAAGGAATTCGGGAACTTCTACTCACGGAAGCCTTTTCGGGACCCGTTTCTTCTTTGCATTCTTTTGAAAAATCCATGGAACAACAGCAAAACACTGGTTCGGCTGTTGAAGTGGTGTGCAATTGGTACATGGATAACATCATTAAAGACGTGTCTGGTGCAGGAATCCTCTTTGCTCCGAGACATAAATACTTCAAAAGCACTAGACCCGTTGGAGGGTATTTTGCAGAGTCGGTGACGGACTTCAGAGAATTACAGGCATTTGTTCGTGTGTTTGGTGGCTATGGAGTCGATAAACTTGATAGAATGATGAGAGTACATACCGCTGCGCTGGTAAACTGCATTGACACGTCTCTGAGATCGAATAGGGAATTAATTGAAGCCGTTGCGGGAAGTATGCATTGTGGTGATAGAGTAGAAAGAGATGCATCCATCAGGCAGATAGTGGATTTGGATACTGTGATAGGATTTTGTATTGAAGCCGGTCAAGCACTGGCTTTTGATCAGCTCCTGGCGGAAGCATCTGGATCCGTTCTCGAAGACAACGCTCCGTTGATTCATTCTTTGCTCTATGGCACGGTTAAACACATACACGAGGAAATACCTGAGAAGAAAGAAATCAGGAGGATCAAAGGCGTGGCAAACAGCATCAGTGTCACCGGAGATCATGATTCTGAATGGGTCAGATTGATTCTCGAAGAGGTCGGGGGCGCAAATGACAACTCGTGGGGTCTGTTACCTTATCTCTTTAGCTCGTTCATGACGTCAAATATCTGGAACACCACCGGCTTCAATGTTGAAACCGGAGGCTTTAGCAACAACATCCATTGCTTGGCACGGTGAGTTATAGTTGAATTCGTCTTGGATCTTAAAAGATTCAGAAAAGCATATTTCGTTACGATTGTCGTGTATGCAGGTGTATCAACGCAGTGGTTGCTGGAAGCGAGTATGTACGGTTGGAACGTGAATATCAGCAGAACCGATCCCTTTCAAACGGTCAATCTAATGAGAATATCGACCCAGAGTTTCACACCCGTATATCCGCTGAGGCAAGCATTAAATCCGCAATGCTTCTTTTTGTGAAATTCGCGGCTGCAATCGTGTTAGATTCCTGGAATGAAGCCAACAGGTAACTGTTTATTTCCTCTTCGATATCGACTGAATGTTAATTTTACGCTCTCAACGTCGTCTTTGGTAAAAACGCAGATCTCATCTCGTAGCGAAACTTATTTTCTTAGATCAACTATGTGAGATCTCACCGTACCTCCCACGAAGCTCACTCGAATCCCACGTCCCATTCAGTATCCTCCGTTCCATCTACAGTCAGTACTACTCAAACACTCCGTCCACTCCCTTATCGATACCGTCAGCTTCCCCTCACCATTCCCCGTCTGTATCACTTATCCACGCTTCACCTTCCACGAAACAATCCCGTGGAGACTCCACGCCCCAACGTGGTAGCGGTAGTAGCAGTAGCGCGACGGATTCTGGTTATTTCAAAGCCTCATCATCCTCTTATCCTCACGATCATCATCATCATCATCAGCATCATCTCTACGATGCGGAAAACTTAAGGAACATGGAGAACAAACAGCGGGACCGAGGCAGTTCCCGTCGGTCAGGACCATTGGATTACAGTTCAAGCCGGAAAGTGAAACAGGCAGGAGGTGGTTCAGGGTCAAGTAGCACTGGTCCTAGTCCATTGCCGAGGTTTGCGGTCTCAAGGTCTGGTCCCATATCTTATAATAAACACTGAGTTTCTTCTTCATTCTGATTCCTTTCTTTGTAGAAATTAGAATGTATAAATTACCGTATGACCCCCAAGATTTGTATTTCTACTTTCCACGAATCCTTCATAACTTAATTATCTTTCTCACTCTATGGTACTTTTTTTTTACATACCATTATCTATTATTTTTTAGTAATAATAATATATTAATTAATATGTTATTTTTAAAATAATATATATTTTACGATTTAATTTTATTTATTATTTTTTAGTAATAAATAAATTAAACAAATAATAAAAAATAGTTTTTACATTTTATATCAATTTGAAAAAATGTTGAAAATTACTATGGGTGTATATATATATATATATATATATATATTGTAGAATAAATAGGTAAAAAAATATGACATTGCGTTTGAATTTGTTCAATTTTCATTCGTTTATTCATCAAATTGTATCATATCATGCTATTATTAATATTTGAGTATAAATCATATGTTTTATACAATTTTTAGACTGATTTGTCTAACAGATTATTATATTAAATTGTATTTTAAATTATTTCTAACAAACATCGTGTGTGTGTATATATATATATATATATTAATAGCATAATGGTTATATGTATATATACATATTTAGCATAATGGTTATCTAAGACGTTTATCTAAGACGACGTCGTATTAAATTGCGTTACCTAAAAACCTAAAAAAGACAAAGACGATTGAACTAATGGTTATCGGAGTAAGCTCCTCTAATGGCTGGTACTACCTCCTCCATGCTGCTTCGGTACCCTCTCTCTCTCTCTCTCTCTCTCTCTCTCGATATTTTACATTCTTTGGGATTTAGCAGTTGGTAATGGAGATGAAGCGTTAGATTGCTTTGTTTAACTCGAAATCAGGAACATCGCAACGGCTGGTAGAGCTGCTCCGTTTATACAAGCATCGTCGAGTGTCTTTTCTGCCGGAAAATTGGTTAGGGTTCTCCCTAGTCTTCGTTCTCGGAGGTGAGTATTTTCGATTTTTCTGCGGGAATTTCAAGTCTTTGGCTGCCTGATGGAGAAGGAGATGGTGTGAATTTGCTTGGTATAGCTGATTGGTTTGGTTTTGATTGCTCTGGAAGATCTTTGTGTTCTGTTCGTGCCGCACACGACGAAGAGGCGGCTGCTAAGGCTGCCTCGGCGGTTGCTGATACCGGAGCTCCGACCATGTACGGTTTCTCCTGACACAAAATCTCTTGGTTTGATCTCTCTCATTCTGGGCGTTGTATGATATTCATTTCTTACATTTTGAACAAAAAGAAGGAAAACCATAAGAGATGCATTTGAATGATTACTCCTACAAGCCGTTTCTTTGATTTCTCGTTTGCATTGCTGTTCCACATTACTTTTCCTCAAAGTTTGATCTGGAGAATCCATTTGTTTCCGAAGAAAGTCTGAATTTCATTCTTGTTACCAAGATTTGTTATGGTGTTGGAATCTCAAAGCAAGCTGTGCTTGTTTATCAATGTTGTTTGTGGAGGATTTTGATATGATTTTGGAATGTTTTTATTTGATCAAGTGACATGATTTTGGAATGATCTTCTCATTTTAGATTTGACAAGATCATTGCTAAGGAGATTCCTTCGGCCATTATATATGAAGATGACAATGTTTTGGCATTCAGAGACATAAACCCACAAGCTCCTGTTCATGTTCTGATCATCCCTAAGGTCAGAGACGGTTTAACGATGCTTGGAAAGGTGCGTTAGAATTAACACTCTCCTTTTGTTTATAGTGTATATGTTGGGTGTAGTATGTGTCATTACTCTGTAGATTCTCCTTGTTAGTACACAAAACCCCTGCCTTATGTTTAATTGTCTCATTATCCAAAACTGAGAACCGACTGAAGCGGGGTTTTCATGTCGTTGCATAACCCGTTTCCATAGAATACGATGAACAAGGAAGCCTATGGACGTAACAGGATGCCTTTTATTTCTTTTTAGAGCATAGTTTGCTTGTATTTCTTGTTGCTTTGTTCAACCAAGAACATCTAGTCTTGACATCTCCCTGGATAGCAGTTTATGCTTCTATAAACAAATTTGGTAAGAATGGGTAACATTATCTATCACCCGTCAAGGATATGCAGTAAGCATTCGTAGTCGTACATTACGTGTAAGGAAGCTCATGCGTCCAAACCACCAAAAGGCAGCTTATTGGAGGAAGAAAGACCATGACCTTATAGATGTCCACGGTGCTGACGGTCCACTTTGGCCCCCCAGGTCGCTCCTTCTCAGGTTATCCCCTCCAGACACCGTGAGCCGCATAACCGTTGAACTGCTCTGATACCAACTGATAAAAACCTATCTCATACTAGACCCAAACCAATCCCAAAAGGCCGTGAACCCAAACCACCAAAAGCCAGCTTATTGGAGGAAGAAGTATCATGGCCCATATATAGCCGACGTGGGATACTAACTAACATTGATCTTTTAATGAGTCATGTTAACACTCTCCACAGGCTGAAGCAAGACATGTAGAGATTTTAGGCCAACTTCTCCATGCGGCCAAGATCGTAGCTGAGAAAGAAGGTATCGTAGAGAGCTTTCGTGTTGTTATCAACAACGGTCCCGAAGCCTGTAAGTTACATTCCATTCCTCAAACCCTTTCTCTTCTCTGAGTATCGTCTTTATACACTTTGATTTGTTCTTATTTCGATCTCCAGGTCAATCTGTTTACCATCTTCATCTGCACGTCCTCGGTGGTCGTCAGATGAAATGGCCGCCCGGTTAGAAAAAAGATATCTTCAGTTCCGAACATCTGGGAACTTTGAACTCGGACAGTGGAACATCATGTCCGAACATCTGGGAACTTTGAACTCAGACAGTAGCCTGAACAGAGCAATCAATTGTTGTTCCATGGTCTCATTTAGCCTACCTTTGCTTCTTTATCCGTCACCATATCTCAAAATATTTAATTTTTATGTATAAATTGAATTTCATAAACTATTTTAAAAAAATAAACATATAAGGATCTGCAGTGTTTAGTACATGGGAATAATGAATAGTTAATAAATAAAATTTATGTATTACTTAACATGGAAAATTATTTATAGATTTCCATTCCCTTCATAGTTGGAGAAGATGTGCTGAAAGAAAACGAACCTTCACCTGAAATCAAACCCTAATCTCTTCCATTCATGGCGCGTAAATCTTCTCTGCTGAAGAAAGTAGCGGTCGTCATCTTCTCCGTCATCGCCATCTACATCCTCCTCAACGCCTCCGTCAACTCCTCCCTTCCTTCTCAGACCTCTCCCTCCGATCTCCCCCGCTTCTCCATCTCTCGCTCTCGCCAGCTTTTCCGTGAGGAAGGAGACGAAGTTGAATCCAATGGTCCCGTTTCGCCTACGGTTAGGGTTTTCATGTACGATCTTCCCAAGAAATTCACCTATGGCATCATCGAACAGCACGCCATCGCTCGCGGCGGTCTCAAGGAGCCTGTCGATGATGTCACCGAGCTCAAGTACCCGGGTCATCAGCATATGCACGAGTGGTACCTTTTCTTGGATCTGAATCGACCCGATAAGGATCGATTTGGGTCTCCGATTGTGCGCGTCATGGATCCTTCCCAGGCCCAGGAATGGTGGCGGAGGAACAACGGACGTGACCATGTGATCCCAGCCGGCGATCCGAATGCGTTGTACAGGGTTATCGATCGAGTCAAGAACTCGGTTCTGCTGGTGGCGGATTTCGGGCGGTTGAGGCCTGACCAAGGATCGTTCGTGAAGGACGTGGTCATACCTTATTCCCATCGGGTCAATCCCTTCAATGGAGATATTGGAGTGGAGGAACGCAACACCTTGTTGTTCTTCATGGGAAATCGGTTTCGAAAAGATGTAAGTTGTTCCGCTTTGCTCTTTGTTCTTGGAATTGTAAACAAGTATTGCTGAGAATTTCTGCCAATTTAGGAATTTCTGCGGGTTTTTAGGTGGTAGATTGCTGAGCTAGTATCATTATTACCTACGGCTGTTCATCATAGAATTAGTTTGGCTTCCATTGAACCACCAAGGACATTCCATTAAACTTTTTCCTTGGTATTCAGCAGTTTCATTGATGTAAATTGATGAACTAAGGTGGGTCAAGCATTTCATAGTTGAATCTTGAGTTACATAAAGACATTTCCCGGGGAATTCAATATAGGGACATAGTATGTCTGCCTAATGATGCATTTCTGCATTAACAATATGTTCTTTATTGGTGGTGTTCGATAATTTTAATTCGAAATGTAATTCATGTTTCTATTTGTAGCTTCAATAGCTAACAATAGCCCTTGATCTTCTTTGTCTTATATCGATGGATCGATCATTAGGGTTCAAGTCACAAGAAAGGTTACACGCCATTGTAACCTTAGTGACTCAAGCTTGCATCAAGTTCCGTCTTTCTTCAAATGTTTTCTATTAAGTGATGCTATGGATAAAAGGATAATGGATATATCTTTCTGATTGCTTATTGTGTGTTTTTAGGGTGGCAAAGTTCGTGATTTGCTTTTTCAAGTTCTAGAAAACGAAGAGGATGTCATAATAAAACACGGAACTCAGTCCAGAGAGAATCGCCGAGCTGCAACAAAAGGAATGCATACTTCGAAATTTTGTCTAAATCCCGCAGGTGATACCCCGTCGGCCTGCAGACTCTTCGACTCCATAGTCAGCTTGTGTGTCCCCGTGATAGTAAGTGACAGCATTGAGTTGCCTTTCGAAGATGTTATAGACTACAGAAAGTTCTCAATTTTTGTGGAGAGCAATTCAGCTCTACAGCCGGGATTTCTAGTTCAAATGCTGAGGAAAATAGAAACTGAAAAGATCCTCGAGTATCAAAGAGAAATGAAAGCGGTACGCTATTCTTATTACATTTATCCACAAACAACAAACGATAATCGAAGGCATCTTTGTAACACGTTTCACGATCCCCGTTGATGCAGATAAGACGGTATTATGACTACGCAAACCCAAATGGAGCAGTGAATGAAATCTGGCGTCAAGTCTCGCAGAAGCTACCGCTGATCAAGATAATGAGCAACCGTGACAAAAGACTTGTCGTAAGAAACTTAACCGAACCAAACTGTTCATGCCTCTGCACAAACCAAACTGGCCTTATTACCTCCATAGAGCAATGATCCTAGAAACCCTTTTTTGTCTATATGACTGAGCTTGCCCTGGAATTTCACGAACCCATTTCCCGAGCTGCGTTGGCCGCCCTTAGAGGCGATGATCGAATGCGCTAAGAGATATATCGATAGAAAGTAGATTTTATAGATTCTCTTCATTTACAATGTCACAGGGAGAGGAAAGGAGATTGATTTACTATGTACATCCCCCCCCCCCATCATATGGAAACTCTTGTAAGTCTCATTCTTTTGTTTCTTTGACAGTTTCTGCTTTTTATTCATTCTTACGTTTTGAATTCTTAAATTCGGAATTAAAAAAAAAAATCGAATTTCTTTCATTCTTTAAAAAAAGCTTAATACGCCTATGAGTGGTAAACTAAACTCTCTTGAAAGATATATGTGAATTTCAAAAATCTTGGCAAACTAGTTTCCTGTCAAAACATTGATACAATACTCTTTGTTTCAAGCACAAATGGGTTTTCCGCCTCAAACGGGACGGGATTGAGCTATAAAATTTCCATTTTAGAATATAATCTACAAATATTAATAAGCTTTCATCTTTCAGAATCTACTTAAAATGTCGTCATGTGATGTATTTTAAATCCTTTTATTTTTAAAAAAAAACTTATCACAAAACATTTTGAACCATATATGGAAATTTCGTCAAATTGACGAACAATTTAACGTTAATTTTTTTTTTCTAACC
Organism: Gynandropsis gynandra; assembly: GCA_036759665.1. Lineage (NCBI taxonomy): Eukaryota > Viridiplantae > Streptophyta > Magnoliopsida > Brassicales > Cleomaceae > Gynandropsis > Gynandropsis gynandra. Next base: position 957,551 of record CM071866.1, on the reverse strand, counting down.
TAAACTTCATATACCACATCAAGGAATTTGACATATAATATTTAGTTGGAAGAGATTTAATCAAATTTGACTGCGATTTTAAGAATTCTTTTTAGGAAAAATAGTCTATTATTCCCTCAAAAATATTGTTTTAATCATATCCTTTATATTTTGATCATCATCCGATTCCTTATTCGATTTTTAGTTTTCATCTGATTCCCTCAAAAATATTATTTTAATCATATCCTTTATATTTTGATCATCATCCGATTCCTTATTCCTTATTCGATTTTTAGTTTTCATCTGATTCCCTCCTCAACTATAAAAAATCTGCCTAAAAACTCCTCCGTTGTTTATTCGTTAACCGGTCCGATTTTGACCCAATTTTTATCCGAATTCGACTCAATTTTGATTCGAAATTGACCCAATTTTGACTTTAACGTTGACCTTAATTTTGACTTGGTTCTAACCCAAATTTGTATTTAATTTTGATTCGAATTTTTACTTAGTTTTAACCCGAATTTTAACAATACATCAATTTAATTATTCAATTTAATCGATTTACTTGATTTAATTGATTTCGAGTAAACTTGAGTATGATTTTTGTAACACCTCATTCTGGAACTACTCGGGACTAGGAGTGTCCACTATCACTCCAAGAGATGGTCATATATATCAACACTCAAACGCATTTATAAAACAAAATAAATGATTCTTCAAAATAAAAGTGGTCCGGACCAAATAGCAAATGAAATACGTAAAGATCATAGTCACGTTAAATAAATAAAATAAATCTAAAATGCAAAATAAAACTCATAAAGACCTCTTGCACGCGTCAACCTCATTGTTTTTTTCTCGCCGCATCATGTCCATCCACGACAACCCACAAAAAGGGTGAGTATGAAATACGCACTCAGTGAGATCAATATGTGTACGTACTCTGTGCCACGTATTCTCCCGCTCTAAAATAAATAATATAAAATAATGATCTATCCAAGGTCTAAACTATAGACATACATAAAACTATATCCAACCCGACTGAGTATCCAAAGTCTAAGACTAGTATCACACCGAATCATAACACACAGAGTCCACATGACTCTAGCTCGGGCATATGCTCGCAAAGTCCAAAGGACTCCATCACATTGAAGATCTCGCAAGGTCACAACGAACCCTAGTCACCAGTATAATACAACGCTGTCGTTCGAAAGGTTACCACAATCGCAACACGGTACGACGCTGGAAGATCCACTGATCTGACTAACTCGACGCTCAGTCGCTTGAAAGGTTACCACGACCCCAGCACAGTACGATGCTGGCCCAGTACCAAGTGTCACAATACTAACATCGTCAACCCGATACTCCTCACTGACACGCTCGCACACGCCTTCTTCCGAAGGTTCGAGTGTTAAATCACTCGATCGAGCATACTAACAAGATGTTCACTCGGTTTTAACACCAAACCAAAATATTGATGTTCTCCGAACCCAACACTTGGTCGCACGTCACTTATACAACTCATAAATTTGTCATCAATTTTCATACAACAAATCTAGGGTTTAATCCAATTTCACTTGTAACGTCTCACTTTTTCCATTATGATCCTATAAATCCTATTGTGATAATGCCTTGTCTTAAAAGTAGAATCTCTTCCATAAATCAATAACAAATTCGAAATTAGGATGAAGAAAATCATCACCTTAGTTTCTCCGATGACTTGACGATTCTTGATAATATCGCTAACAACAACACCAATCAATTTTTCCCTATTATAGATCCATTCAATTAATCCATTTTTATAATATAAATCTTCGAATTAAGGAAACAATCACAAAAATATTTTTTAGAGAATTACCTTTATCTTGATAAGAATTCACCCACGAAAAACACGATGAAAAATTGATGTGTCTCCAATTTCTCCCATCTTTTCTATTCTTCTCTATTTTTCTTTCTTTCTTTGTTCCTCTTTTTCCTTTCTCTACACCGCACGGCGTTCTTGCGTTCAGTTTCTCTCTCTTTTTTTATTTACTAACCTAATATTATTAATGATTATATGTATATACATACATATATGTGTATCCACCGACTCATGATGGGTGGGCCATATGAGCCTCACAATTCTTTACTTGAAATCAAGTAAATCGATTAAATTGAATAATTAACTTGATTTATTGTTAAAATTCGGGTTAAAATTAAGTAAAAATCTGGGTCAACATTAAGTACAAATTCGGGTTAAACTTTGACTCGAAATAAATTAAATTGAATAATTAACTTATTTATTGTGGATATTCGAGTTAAAATTAATTAAAAGGCGCGCCGCTGGCGATTAGGTTTCAGCCTTCAGGCAAGAGAGGAGGTGGGCCGCTGGCGATTTGGATTTCGCAGGAGATGAGGCGCGTCGCTGGCGAGATGAGGCGGTGTGAGGAGAGGAGGCGGAGGCGGTGTGAGGAGAGAGGACAAGAGGCGCTGAGAGACTATGAGGAGAGGAGGCGAAGTCATTGTGAGAAGAGAGGAAATGAAGCGGAAGTGCTGTGAGGAGATAGGACAGGAGGCGGAGGCATTGTGAGACTGTGAAGAGGAGAGGAAGCGCGAAGAAGGAAATAGGAAAAGATTAGGTTTAGGTTTGATAAAAGTTTATTATATTTTTTAATCAATTTTTTGTTGTTGTTTGGGTTCCTCGGGTTATCCTGAATCCGAATCCGGACCGACCTGAACCCGTATGAATTTTGGATATTGAGTCCATATAGGTTTTCTAAATAATCTATATGACTTATGGGTTAGGTTATTCGATTTGGTCCGGTCCGAATCTATTCGAATAACTCGAAATACCCACCTCTAAATACAATATAATATCTTTTATGTCTAAATTTAATTATAAAACAAACACATTAGTTATAACCAAGATATTTATATCAAGAACGCATTAATTTTAATATCATGTCAAATGAATCTGGATTTAATTCAACTAAAAAAATATTCAAAAATTTAAATTGTCTAATATTATATATAAGATTATCTCATAAAATAATATAAAACTAGTTAATTTTAAAATAAGCAAAGAATACATTAAAATTAAAAAAAATAAGGGTGTGAGCAGATCAAATTTTCAAACAATTCGTAATCATCAAATATTCGAATTTTTATATTTATATTTTTATTCAAATTTCGAATATCTAAAAAAAATCGACTTTTTGTATTCCACCCTAAAAATTTTAATATATAATTTTTAAATATTTTTATATTTTAGATTTTCATAATTACATTATTCACAATTTATTTTTATCTTGGTGTGGTATTTATATTTACATTATACATATTTTTGTATTTTAGAATTTTAAGATTTTTATTTTTAATTATTTATGCTTTATTCATTGTATTTAAAATTTAAAATGTAATATGTATTTTTCTACATATTTAATAAATAATTGTTACTATTTTGGTATACTAATAATTTTGGGTCATAATCTATTACTAATATTTGATTTTAATTTTTATATTTGATAATTGAGATAATTAACTTGGTAAATTGGTAATTGGTAATTGATGATGTCAATTACCAATTAACATTTCAAATTTTGATTACAGAGAAACCTGGCCGAAACAAACACTGCTTGGCAAGTGCATTAGGCCCAAATTTCAATAAGAAAGCCCATTAATAAGCCCATGAAATGGCCCATTCAATTTTCTCAAAGGGATCCTACAAAAATCTCAAATTTCAAAGTAACCGCATAAGTTTATACGATTTCAAAATTATACCTCTAGGTTTTGCTAGGTGTATGTCCAAGGCCCATGTATATGTAGAACAATCAATTTTAACCTTTACAAGGATTTTTTTACTGAGAAATGTCCAACATTTTAATAATTGAGTGTTTTTTTATAACAAAACGAAAATGCTTTAAAAATTTTGTAATTTTATCATTTTTTTTCTCTACAATTTAATTATCAGACAGTTAAATTGAATATATGATAAATTATTTTAAAATCAAATTAATAATCCAACACTTAAATATTTTACACAAAAACTGAATACACTCTTATTTTACATATGCAAAAATACTTAATAAAATATGGGTAAGTAGAGCAAGTGGTGAAAGCTAATATCATATAGACAACTAATCAGGGTTTGTTTTAGTTAAGGCATCTTAATCACACACAATTTAAAAAAAACAATTAATTTGACAATACATGTTCGCCACGGGGCCAAAATTAGCCAAAATATAATAAATATTGGAGATTTTAAAATAGATTATATTGTATAGAAAATGGACTAATTAAACAATTGCAATTAGCTCTCCTTTTTCAATCAAAGGAGACATTTAAACATAATCACGTTTCTATGGACCCTATTATTAATTTGTTTATGTCTAACATAACAACAAAATATAATTGACAAAAATCATTTACCTATCGGTTGTTTTGTACATACATTCAATAATACCATTTATTGCTATTTTGCTAAAACAAAAAATTTAACATTAATACCAACTTTAACTAAGTAATCTCATGTTCCATTTTTTTCTTGTAATAATCAATTAATTGACTGAACGAATTAACCTAAAAATATAATTAACATTAAGAGACCGACAACAAGCATCTCCGAAAAGTTTAATTAACTTTTAAAAAATTTAAACGATTTTTAAAGTCTTCTATGGGTGACATAATTAACGTCTACATATTTTTCTTATTTTATTAGAAATATATTTATATTTTTATAGCTACTGGTGGTAATAATGTTAATATATATGTATATATATATATTGTGTATAGGTTGTTTGTAGTATAGTTTGTACTTAAGATAAACCCTTTATTTCTTGTTTTATTTTTCTTTTAAATTGACCTACTTTTATATATTTCTTTTAAGATTTAGTGAATAAATATTTATTTGAAATAGTTGTTTTAAAATATATTTTTTTAATAATAACAAAATTAATATATATATATATAATGTACTATTTATTTATTTTAAAAAATTCTTATAAAAAGTATTGTATCTATAACCTAATTCTCAACACCTTTTCTATTAATTGCTCTACCTAACAATTGACTAATAAGGTTAAGAGTGAATTAAAAATTTTCTAATCAAATTAGTTTAGCAACTTAATATTCATCACTTAACATAAAATTCATATATACTAATAGAAATCAATGGGAATATATATATGGGGAAACAAGAACCCGTGAACCAAAGCATTAATGAAAATCAAAATTTTTTTTATAAAAAAACATAAGTATAATTGTATAATTTTGTTTTTTTAAAGAAAAAAACTAGGGTACCCATAATATGTAATTTGTCGATATATTTTGCTAGATATGCATTTTGGCTCAACATTTGCACGTGAAATAATATATATTTATGTTTGTACAAAAGAATATATAATAAGAATAAATTTTAAATATTGTCTTAAAAATAAAGAATTTTAATATTGAATTTTATGTGAAGTGAGTGGTTATGAACCACAAAGACACTGGAGATAGGGATGGAGACAAGACGTTACTCAAGACAAATGCATCATCCAACCACGTACTTATAGAGTTTTATATATTTGTGTATATATATATATATATATAATTTTTTATTAAATGAATACACGTATGTACTTCTTTTTATAAATAAATTCCAACAATTTTTTTGTTCATGTTGATTGATATAATTTCAAACCTGTTTGGTTCTAATTATTTTAAGAAACATTTTTTCAATCATCGAAATTGGAAGAGTACTTAAGAGTAAAGAATAAAAAGAGAAAAAAAACTATTTAGGTTAAAACTTCTATTCCCATCTAAAGTTTGGGTACTTTGTTTATTCCCTTTATATATCATATTCATCTTATTCTTCTCATGTATCACCCCTAATCCTATTCCCTCAAGTTTTCTAATTCAGCCTATTGTCCCACACTGTTTAAAATTCTGTTAAATAACCAGAATTTTGACCCAAACCCTAAAAAACCATCAATTTTGACCCGATTTCATACCCAATTTTGACCCGACCCGACCAAAATTAAAATTGAATTAAATCCGGTTTACCTAATTATGAACCCGGTCTGGTTTAATATAATTTTGACCGGTTTACTCAATTTTGACCC
>CM071866.1:922961-951390 GCA_036759665.1 Gynandropsis gynandra | reverse complement strand
CGGTTTGCTGAAATTGATCCGGTTTTGACCCGGTTTTGTTGAAATTGACCCCGTTTCGTTGAAATTGACCCGGTTTTCTCCCGGTTTTGTTGGAATTTTTATCCGGTTTACTGAAATTGATCCGATTTTGACCCGTTTTTGTTGAAATTGACCCTATTTTGTCGGAATTGACCCAATTGTTTCCCGTTTTTGTTTTTTTATTCAGTTTGCTAAAATTGATCCGGTTTTGACCCAGTTTTGTTGAAATTGCCCCCGTTTTGTTGAAATTGACCCGGTTTTCTCCCGGTTTTGCTGGAGTTTTAAATAGGTTTGCTGAAATTGATCCAGTTTTGACCCGGTTTTGTTGAAATTGACCCTGTTTTGTAGAAATTGACCCGGTTTTTTCCCGGTTTTATTGGAATTTTTATCACTATTGAATTAGGTTTGTTGAAATAGGTGAGATTCAGATTAAACATGTCTATTCATGTAATAATATTTTGTAGATATTCATGTAATAATATTACATGTACATATTTTGTACATGTAATAATATATATACGATATTATAATTAATATATCAATATGAAAAATAATAATTTATGAAAATAAAATTCGCGATATCTTTAAAAGACATTTTGAACCCGAAACCGAAAAGCTGTAGAAGCGCCAAGTAGTTGTTATATTTCGAACTATGGGTATCCAAAAAAATATATGGTTACCCGAATATTCGAATATATATATATATATATATATTATTTAGGAACAAAATTTTATTTACGATTTTCGACCGTCTCTAAATTTAATTTTGATTCCAACAAATTCCATAGTGATAAAAATTCTAGCAGTTATTTATGACTACTACTTTGGGTGGGAATAAGAATTATTTATGGTGTAAGGACCAAAACAACAGACAGAGACCATCTTCAAAATAATTGTTTGTATTCGCATTGTATAAAATACATACCTACAATATAAAAAATAATATATATTTATTTATTAATTAATTAAGCAAAATCGGTGCCTAATCAGTTAATATATAAATTCTTTTAAAAAAAATAAAATTATTGTATGTTTAGATTAGATTTTATTTATTTATTTTATTTATAACAGGTAATCAATACATATAGTATATAACCATAAATAAAAACTAAATTATTATAATCTATAAACTTAAAATTCCAACAATATGATATTATAATATATATATATATATAATGAGAGTACATTATTGGTGAGGGCAAAACGTATTTTATATGACAGACGAGGCATGCAACATCATATTTGGTCGTATCATTTTCATTTCTCTCAGCCATTGAATGGCTATCATCTTGTTTTTCTTGAATTTTATATTTTTAACAAACAATTGTTTTGCAAATGAATACGTATACATAATATAAAACACCATTTTATTAGTATTTATTTAAACTTTTGGTATTCTAATAAACCTAAATAAAAAATATTTATTTTTAAATATTATGAAGATATATATTTTTCAATATAATATTATTAAAATGTATAAGAATTACGATGGATTTTTATCTCTTATTTCTCTTTGTAATCGACTCTATTAGCTATATAATTTAACTCCAACCAATTAAAACAAAAATTCACCAATAAATTTGACTTGAACGTAAAATGTTGATTTAATAGTGTTTTTCTTTTAATTTTGGCGTCGATTATTTACGCATTCTAATTCGAGAATGTATTAAAGATATAATGTTTGTGATTGATACGGATATATTCTCGAGATCTCATTAAAATATAATAATTATATTATCCAAGATACTTATAATATTTTTCGAAATCTAATTGAATATTTCGAAATATTATTCGATATACTAATAAAATTCTCTAGGTCTTTCAAAAGAAACCTTTTCTACGGTTATATATATATGTATATATTAAAATTATATAAATTTTATTGATAATTACAGTTCTCTTATGCATAAGGATAGAGATAGGCAAATAGCGAATATCTGCAAATATCTAAGTATTCGTATTCGTATTCGTATTCTTCGAATATTCGATTTTACTATTCGTATTCGTAAATTCGGATATTCGTTGGATATTCGTATCCGCATCCAAATCATTTTTTAACAAAAACAATTAATAAAAAATCCTTATAAAAAAAGTTGATAATTATCAAAAGATAATCCATAAGTAGTCTTCAAATTGCACAAATACACAAAAAAATATAATATAAATAAACAAAACACTAATCACATACACTCATTCCATGGTTAATCAGTTGAAGAACAACATTTTTAATCCAAATTCAATGTTTCCTATCATATGACAGTTCTTGATCAAAAGCCATCCACAATTCACTAAGCCCTCGGATATAGCAAATGGCGTCTTACGATGTGATGAATACAATACTCTCATTCAAAATGGTACTTTGAAAGTTGCTCCAAAAATTGATGCTAGAAATGTTGTTAGATGCAAAAGGATTTTTATATCAAAAGGAATCCCAATTGATCTGTGGAATGTTACAAATCTCGACTTGTTGTCAAAGGTTTTCAACAACACTCAGGGGTAGACTTTCATGAAACCATTAATATTTTGGTCAAACTTGGTATTATTCGCGTTGTTATTAGGATTGTAATTTTCTAGGAATGTAAAATTAAAAAACTAGATGTTAATAATGAATTCATTCAAGAGCATCTACGAGAAGAGGTCCACATATCTCGGCCATTGGGTTTTATTGACAAAGATCTATGACATCATGTATGTAAGTTTTTTAATTTTACATTCCTAGGAAATTACAATCCTAATAGCGAATATCCGCAAATATCTAAGTATTCGTATTCGTATTCTTCGAATATTCGATTTTACTATTCGTACGTATTCGTAAATTCGGATATTCGTTGGATATTCGTATCCGCATCCAAATCATTTTTTAACAAAAACAATTAATAAAAAATCCTTATAAAAAAGTTGATAATTATCAAAAGATAATCCATAAGTAGTCTTTAAATTGCACAAATACACAAAAAATATAATATAAATAAACAAAACACTAATCACATCAATCGATCTCTCAATCATTTAAATTTAACTTCGTGGATGACTCCACTAGCGTTGCCAATTCATCTAAAACAACATAACAAATTATAGATTATCAGATTAAATATCAAATATAGTAAAATAAAACTAGAATAAAAGATATATACTTATGAAGTTCTGTTTTTTCGATTTCTTGCAATATGTTCATATATAACATTATCCATTCCACATGGATTACGAATTCAATCTTGAGTGCAAATGAAAGCTTCTATCATATTAGCAGTCATACAGCTACGATACGGACTAATCACATGATCTCCCGTAATAAAAGCCGACTCTGAAGCAACTGTAGATACCGGAATAGCCAAAAGATCTCTTGCCATCAAAGAAGGAGTTTTATATTTAGAACCCGTAGTCTTCCACTAATACAAAATATATAAATTACCAACATCTTCTTCACATTCTTCTGACAAATGCTTTTCCAATTCAGATTTCACAACCCCTACTCCTTGATTTTTACGTTTCAAATAATCTTGAAGCAACCAATAGAAGTTTGTAAATTACATTTGTAGTCCTCCAAATTTTAAATATAGTAACTATTTGTTTATGTATTTTATATTTGGTCTTAAAATAAAATTAATAATGTTTTTTATTTATAATTTGATCCTTAAAATAAGTTTTATTATATATATTTGTATATTAAATAAATTATCTATTTAATACTTACAGATACGAATAATTTCGAATAATTAAATATACTATTCGCATTTTTATTTGTATTTGTCGAATATCTAATTTTTTATATTTTTATTTGTATTTGTCCCTTCAGATATTTGTATTTTCGGATCGAATACAGTTCGAATACGAATCGGATACGAATACTTCGAATATTTTGCCCAACCCTACGTAAGGATAATTTGTATCTATTTGATGAATGGTTTTGGTAAAGCTACATTGTCTTAACCATTGACTCGTTAAGTGTTTTTTGTTTGTTTGTTAATATCTAATTATCCATAGTATTTTAAAAACATTATTTCAAAAGGTATTGAAACATGACATCTCGACATGAAAACTAAACTAATAGCATATAGAAATTTATTTTCAAATAAAATTATCTATTGGAAAATTTTACAATGTTTTTTTAATATTTTGATAAAGAAAATTATCGTCTTAAAATCCACTATGAATTTGTCGTCCAGATCCAATTAATATGAATACAATCATCAAGACGAATATTCGAATTCAAGAACCAAAAGTCAAAAACACGTTTTATCTTATAAATTCTAGTTAAATTAACAATTTAAAAAAAATTAAGTCTGATTAAAGTTATACATTTTATGTTTGATGAAGAAGAAAATGTATAAATTTAAGTTCAATTTATTATCAATAAAAAATAAGATTCATTCTCATTTGTACATATATTAACGTGATGTAATCAATACATATATATCTCCATCATCCGAAATAATAAGATTTTCAGATCATAAATAAAAATAGAAAACAGTAAGATATATACATCTATATGCATAATAACGGGAGAGAAGATATATATATATATATATATATATATACAGAGAGAGAGGTCGTCATCAATAGCTGTAAGATAACAAAGGACCATCTACAAAACAAACAGAGACACGGCACTGGTCCATATATATTAACACACACAAATACATACATTTATATATATATATATATATATTCATGTATATACAAATGCACATAAATATGTCATAAACATGTGTGTGCGTCTATATATATATATGATGATGATAATGATGATGAAAAATCATAATTAGGTTTGACATCTTTTCCTTTGTCTCCATCTCTTCCTCCATAGCTAAAACTCGAACAGATCTCATACGACTCTTCGCCTACACACATATATATATACATATATATGTGTGTGTATACACACACGAAAAAATCTTTTTTAAATTTTAGTTTTAGTGTTCATATCTCTCATACGTATGAAGATTTATGTTGGTTTGAGAGGCTGAAGCTGCCAGCATGATCTGGTATAACATATATATATACATATAATATATACACACATATATTTACATGTGTGTGCTTCATATGATGCATCCGTATATATATGAATATGTATGATCTAGTATAACATATATATATATATATACATGTATGTGTTTTCTTTTTAATTACAAACTAGGATCCTTCGATTAGATGTTATTAATAATTACCCATTTCATTTTCTCTGTGTTCATCAGTACTCTTGCAATTTTTCTGTTTTAAGATAGACAAACACTTTTTACTGATATATATGTATATATATGTGTGTTTGTATAGTAAGAATATATATATATATATATACATGCATGTATTCGTGTATGTGCATGTATATATGAAATATATATCAGGTCATCTAGCAGCTTCATTCACTCAATTACCAACAATGGCAAAACAAACGACTTTGTCGCGTTGACTTTTTCTTTTCTTGGTTGACTCTTTTTCTACCATGATTTCAAGGTAACCATTTTTCTCTTTCCTTTTTTTTTATTATAAAAAAGTTATCGAAATGATGAAATATTTCACATAAATATGTATATAGATATATACACTCATGTTTTATACTCATACATACCTTGTGTACATGTGTATATATATATAGATATATAGATATATGTATCATATGAAACAGTGTATACATGCTCATGTTCTTTTTTTTTTTTACTAAATGAGTGTCAAGCAGAAAATTTGTTTTCACTCTCATGACACGTAATTAAATTTTATTTATTTTTATATTTTCGAAGAAAAGTTATAAAACTATATATATTCAAATATACTTCTTATTGTATCATACCATTATATATGAAAAACATCTCAAATACTAGTGTTACATTTTTTCCATCAATCTTTTTGAGAATTTAACTAATAAAGGTTTTAAAAAGATAAATATTCAATATAATTTTGATAGTGAGTATTATAAAAAGATCACTTATTAAATATCTTTTATTTTTCCGTTCTTGAATTATCTATTTACATTTTCCTATTTTCTTATATTTAATATCATGTTATTATCATTATATAACTATTAGCATTCCTATTTATTTTGCAAAATAGTATTTGAGTCTTATTTAAAATAGAAGAAAACTGTTTTTCAAGATTGTTTACTTTTAGCATTTGACTTTAAGCCGACCAAGTAACCTTTTGAAATAAATCCACATTTTTCTCTTAGTCAACCAATGTGTAATTGATTTGATTTCAAGCATAATATATACATATATATATATAATCACATAAAAGATATATAATAATGTTAATGTACAACGGAAAGATAGATTATTTATACATTTATTGTACAATTCGTATTGTCACGTAGTTAACTATTCAAAAGGTGGATTATTATTATTTTTTGTGACATAAGAACTATTATTGAAATAAAAATTGTGCTATCTTCCTATATTTCTATGGAATTTTCCATTATATTAAATTCAAATTTCCACAGAAAATTAAATTTTGCAACTAACCGGTGGAGTCGCAATCTCCGCGTTTGCGGTGACTGCGTTTTTTGGCGTTTCCGGACGATATTAGTGGAGGCGCAGTCATCCGTAAATGCAGCGAAACGTAGAATTAAAAAATTCAGAATTATATGTTGTGTTATGTTTGCGTTTCAGTGCGTTTTTTTATAAAATTACGAAAAATACCTTCAAATTTTGTTTATTATATAAAAACAATTATACGCATTTAAAATTTTGTTTCAATGATTTGTTATAGTTTATATTTATCGTAAATATATATAAATATATATATATATATATGGGTGTATGAAAATATTTGATTATGTTTTGATAAAATTATTTAAAGTTTCTCTTATAATTTATATTAATCGTAAATATATATATATATATATGCATATGTATTGTTATTCAAATATTTTAATATTTTTAAATTTTTAAATTTATTTCAAATATTTTAAAATTATAATTAAAAAAGTATAAACTAAACAACAAAATTTTAATAAATTCTTTTATTAATAATTGTATATTGTGGTACTTTTGGTCAAAATGCAATCGCAATAGTTTTCTGTCATTCGTTTCTAGTCGCAGTCGTCTGCAAACGCAACGTTTCCACTATACAGACAAAATGAAACAAAACGTTGTTTATCACTGACAGAAACACCGCCAAACGCAAACGCAAACACAAAGTTTTCACCAGTTAAACCCTAGATTTAACAGAATTGTTCAAATATATACGAAAAAAATGAAAATAAACAAAATTATCAAAATTTAAATTTTTTCATATAAACATCGCATTTTATACTCACCATTAATTTATTTATTTTATACCCAACATTATAACCATAGATGGAATTTTAAATAATTCAAAATCACATTAATGCGAGCAATCCCATAATCTTTTACAATATTATTTACTTAATGACTTGCATGGATAGTAGATTATGTATTATATAACGTAGATGAATATCGTGTAAAAGATGATAATTGATCGAGTTGTGGTTGATTGAATAAACAGAGATATGATTAAATTTTGCAACTAAATTTAAAAGAAATGTTCAAATATATACGAAAAAATGAAAATAAAACAAAATTATCAAAATTCAATATTTTTTTATATAAACATCTCATATTATACTTACCACTTATTTTATATCCAACATTATAACCATAGATGTAATTTTAAATAATTAAAAAATCACATTATAATTCGAGCAATCCCATAATTTTTTACAATATTATTTACTTAATGACATGCATGGATAATAGATTCTATATTATAGAATGGAAGGAATTTGGTATTGAGGACATGGATAAAAAAAGTTGATGGCCACCATAAAGATCATTTTTAGAAATTGACATAACCACATCCGGATAATCTAAAATATAATGTAGATGAATATCGTGTAAAAGATGATAATTGATCTGAGTTGTGATTGAATAAACAGAGATATAAAACGAAGATCACTACACAATTTGAAACCCCTTTACATATAGAATTGCGAATTTTACGACTTAGATATTACATTGATGATCCACGAGATTGATTGCTAATTATAAGGAGTAATTTATTGTTCCCATCTGAATAGCCGAGGTTCAAAACTATCTTATCATCTATTCTTGTTTGAATTCTTTTTGTTAGAGGGTGCAAATCATCCGAAGAGAAGTGAATACGTGTGATGACGTCATAAATAAATACAATTTAAAACATTTTTGAGTTTATATTGTATTCCTTTTTATTTTCGTCTTGGTTGAGAACGAATGTAGACAAATATTTGTATCAGAAAAGTTTTATAGAATAAATAAGTGTCTTAAAAATGGTTAGGCTCTAATCGAACAGTCTATGAACATCCATCATCTATATTAGTCGAGAAATTCGACGTCCAATCGACGTTTAGATTTTATTTATTTTTTAAAACTGTTAATATTATTTTTTACGATATTTTAGATTTAATGTACAAAATTAATACATTTATTTATTTTAAATTTATTATAATTTTATAAGATGTAAATATTAAAATGACAATTTTTTAAAAATATTCAAATTCTCTAGTAGATAGATATTTAGTAGAAAGGAGGGGAAAGTCTAGTACCTACGTAGAGAATTTTTAGAGCATGGAAATAAATAATCTTTTTAATAAGAAAAAGAGAAAAAATGAAATCGTTAACCGGATGAAATTTGGGTGATAAATGTTTCATAACCATTTGGTATTTAATTTTCAAAAGTAGCTTATGTCCTCACATATCTCGAAAACATTATTATAAACCCCTAAAGAATAATAATATTTATGCACAATTACAACGTGGCATTTGACGATCTGATGGTTACGTAAGATGTTAAAATACCCACCAAACCAAACCAAACCAAACCCGAATTAACCGGAACCCGGTAAGTTGTAACCGGTTTCCGGTTTACCTCTTCATAACTTCCTTTTTGGTTTTGGCTTTGGTTTACAACTTTGGTTTCTTTGATTTCGGCTCTCCCAAATGCAATGATACATTAAGCTCATCATCAGAACCGTTCTTTAACGAAGAAAGACTCGCCAATTCGACGTTAAAGAGCGTTTTTACCGTTGAAGTAGACGCCTTTGCTGAGCTAGGAACGATAAACAGATGTTCCTCAATGTTGGACGTTCGTTTTATGACGTCTTCTACGTGGAATTCAGTGGGTATAAATGGCTCAAAGGTCTCGTCCGCGTCTGCTTTATCTCGTGATTGGATTGGATCGAGTGGGGATGACTCGCTAATGGTTGAATCAAGGGCTGTAGCCGATACATTTCTTTGTTCTCGGGCATCCGCTGAAAGTATATCAGGCAAAAAACAAGCAGTCAAGAACTTAGAAACGATTTCAAAACGCTAGAAAATACGCAGAAACGTTAAGAAAGAACGATCGGAGACACCAAAACCTTCGAGCCCTTCATTAGATGTGATGAGATCGAGCTCCAAGAGATCCAAAAGGCGACCAAGATCAACTCCGCTAGTCCAATTCTCGGGTTCTTGTCCAGCCTTTAGCTTCAGTCTTCCCCTGTTGGCTGTACCTCCCCAAATGATCCCAACGGGTCGTGGTTTTCCCCTCTCTTCGTCGGTTAAGAGTATAAGACTTCCGCTGTCACCTTCAAGATCAAAAGTTTGTTGGTTCTCACCAATGACCAGAAAATCCGTGAGGAAACAAATCCCTTTCTCGTCATTGTATTCCAACGCGTAAGCCATTATGGTTCCCGTAGTCAATCCCGAGCTTCTTCCAACTTTGACAACTTGCTGTCCTATAAGACTACTGATCGGCGATTGCAAGTCTATGATATGCACATCACCTATATCGCCTATACCCTTTACTGTCGTGGTTACGTTGTTCATGTTGAAATCTTCTGCGAACGGAATGAACGCACCATCGGCTCTCACAAATGTTTCTGCAACAGATGTGTACAGAAAGAGGAGCATTCATACAACCGATCTAACATCATATGTACGGTTAACAGGCACATATACGTAGCAAATATATACAGCGAGTTGTAACTGGACTACCTGGATTGATTCCAGCAAATATCCCATACCAAAGATCATCTGTAATAAACGACGTTGCTCTCTCGACAGCACCAAGGTAGACACCCGGTCCAAGGCTTGGAGGTAAAGGATGGAACATTTTCTGGCTCGGATAATCCAAATCAACCGCTACATGACGATTGGTAAGGAAACCAACTTGATGATTACCCGTTCTGCTTTTCACTATAGCACCTAAGGTTCCATAGGTTTCTTGGCTAGCAACCTAAACGAACCGAGGAAAAGCTGAATGATTGTTGTTAAGAATCTGAATAGTACAATGCCCAGGTTGCATTACAGAGGGAGAAGGGTGTTGTTTACCTGAGAACCAGAGCCAATGCATGGATCACTTCCTCTTAAGCCATCCACAAGTTCATTATACACTTGCTCTTTGGGTGTGGCAGCAGGGGCACCGTAATATTGGAATTCCACAACGTCCACATCGCACCATACTCCTCCAGGACCCTGTTTGGAGCGAAAGGAAGAGCCTTTGTTACATTGAAGACATGATTGCATTCAGTTTTCAAGATGATATATCTCACCTCAAGGGCAGTGGGAAGACACTGCAATGGATTAAGCCACTGCCTATGAACTTTTCTAGCCACGAAGACAAGGATAGCCGGAATATTCGTAAGAACACCACGGCGTATCCTAAACCCAACTGCTGTACCGAGGCTGAAGCGACGTAATATTTTACTATGAAATGCTCTTATTGTCATTAGTTCGAGCAAAGTGGTGGCTTGTTGTCCAGAAGGCAAGCGTCCAATAGTTTCAGGTAAAACCCCTTTTTGAAGATTTCCAAAGTAATTTGCTCGGTCTTCGGCAGAATCGTTGAGTCTGCTTAGAGTAGGCCATGAGAAGTACGGTGCATTGCTTTCTGCATGTTGGGTGTTGGGTGTGAATGGCTGAGTGGGAGATGGGCTTGAAGATGATGGAAGACTTAAGTGATTACAGCGATGATTTCTCTCTAAATCCAAAGCTGAATCCTCCGATGGAGATGAAGCTAACGGAGTGAATCTTTGCACCCATCTGCTCGACGCCATGACTCTCTGAAATCTTCCTGGATTACGTTACTTGATCTACTTTTCTTGATAGAAAAACCGAATCTCTTCAGCTCTGTCGAAATAAGAACAAGGACAGAACACAGCTCAGCTATCTCAAATACTACCAAGATAACAATGACAATCGAACCGACAAATCAATAAACCAAACACAATCCGAGAATCGGCTCAAAGATGAATCCAAAAGACTGTATATGGACCATAATTTCACATACAGTGTGATTGAGATGCGAAAGAAGAACTTAGACTTTATACTGAAACAATCTGCATAATTATCTTACATCTTTGAATTCTCAGACAGAAAACACACGAGATAGACAGAGGAAGTAACTCAAACATTTCAAACCGAAAAACCCTAGGAATCAAAACCCAGATTTCATATCACGTTCAAAAACCCTAGATAATCCAATCGTGAAAATCTCGGATTCCAATTTGAAATTATCGAAGATAAACACTCACCGACAAGAGAATTCGTCAAAACTTCGCGCCAAAGCAGATGCGTCAAGGAGAATTGTAGAGATGGATAGAGAGAGAGAGCTACATTGAGAGAGAAAGAGGGAAGGAGAGAGAGAGAATTGCAGAGAAGACTGGAAGAAGACGACGAAAAGATAGCGATTGCTTGCTGCATTATAATCTCTTCCTGTTGCTGGTGGTTGTGTATACAGTAACCCAATATATATTAATTTTTATTTTTTTATTTAAAAAAAACATTACTTTTTAACGTTTTCTCGTATCATTTTTCTTTTTATTTCTTTTAGGATTTCCATTCTTTTTTATATATTATCTTTTTATTTCCTTTGTTCTTTTACTTATATATATAAATATAAATCATTAAACAAAATTAGAGGTTGATTAGTGGCTTAATCATTTTATTATAACGTGTTTGGTTTCTATAAAGAAAGTTAAACCGATACTCTTCACCATAATTAGCATATTGTATTAAAAAATCAAATTAACTACATCTGATGGAGTAATTAGATTATTTTTTATATATTTGAGTTAAATGAAATTTTAGATATCATCTATGAATTTATTCTGATTTTAAGAATTTGTAATTGAGTAAAATAGGTATTTGTTCATCATATGATTTCATATTATATAAAATAATCTTATGATATACAATTGTACCTAATAATATTATCCGTGAATTAATGGTCTAGACTATTAGATAAGGACACATAATTAATAACACACAATATTTTTTATAAATAACTATTTTTAGTGGATTATATTCTCTTTCAATAAAAAAATTATTTTGCGACAAGGTAAATTATTGAAATACAAATTAATGCAGACCCCACCAAACCTACCAATATTATATATTATTTTATTATAAATTGAATAAAAATCGATGTAATAACCAATTGTTTTTTAGTACCCACTAAGTTAGAATTCAGCAACACTCAAAAACTGATTAATAATAATAATAATAATAACAATAATATAATAATAATAATAACAATAATAATAATAATAATAATAATAATAATAAAAAATAAATAAATAATATATACCCCGCACGGTACGGGCCGCATCCAATAATTGATCGACAATATCTTTTGCTTTTGTAGCAAACAAACAAATTGTCCACCATTTTAAACCATAATTTATACATATATATATATAATATTACAATTTATAACCTTGAAAAATATTTTCCAATCATATCTATCTAAAAGGTCATTATAATTATGTTATTCTGATGCAATGTGAATTCTAAAATATTTCAATTACTCGGTTTTGATAAGTTCTTTGTTATTTTCTTTCCCGAAGCTGGGCTGGTTGTTGTGATTACGAGTTGATAAAACACGTGTGAAATAATATATGTGGATATCATTTTATTATTTAATTATTGGTCCAAATATGCATTATAATCTTTATATAAGAAAAATAAATAAATCAAGGTGCGGGAGTATATAATCTCCATCACATAATTTATCTTTAATTTTCAATAATCAAATCATTGTCTATGGACCTCTTGTCCCACCTACAATTTTTAAATATTAAATTATAAAATCTCATTGTGTAATATTTTATCTGTCTATATATATAATAAACAAGGTACATTGAAAAAGTATTACCCCTTTATATTTTGTCTATTTTTTTAAAAAGTAATTATATATGTTAATCCTTTAATTAACTTTTTTGTTGTAATTGAATTAACTAATATTAAGAGTGATAAAAAAATATAGATAATCTTTGAGTGAATTGGAACAATATTAATTTAGTTGATTAGATTAAAATAAGAGATGAAAAAAATCACCGACGTAAAGAAAAGGAAGGAGAAGAGGGAATCGAATCAGAGGATGCGATCGTGCGATCGGCTACAGGAGGCGTTAATGGAATGTCACCGGCGGATTCCGGCGGCTCCGGCTCAGAGGAGGGCGTGTGGCCACCTTAATAGGGCGTTGGCAGAGTGCGTCGTGGCGGAGGCTTGTCCGGAGGAGTCAGAGGCGGTGCGGTCGCTCTGCTCCAGCGCCGGAACCCACCTCAAGCGCCGCCAGTGCCAAGACGCTCAGTTCTCTCTCTCTCTCTGCCTCTCTCAACATCAACAACGCCTTGAGGACCAATGATTACGGCGAAATTCGAAGCGGTTGTTCGTCGCCAGTCTGTGATTCTGCGATCTAGGTTTCTTTACTCGTTTTGCTCGCGCTCCGGTGAGTAATAGAGTACTACGGCTAATTTTTTAGAGTTTCTCATTACTGAATCATTGTGATCTATTGGAAAAAAGAAGATTGGAGATGAATCTACTGGAATCGGTATGGATGCTCCGGGGTTAGATCCTTGAGAAATTGCAATGCATATGTTCTGTACTGGTGATTAAGCTCATTTTGCCTCTAATCTGGGAGAATGTATATACAATCTGCGCAGGTGAACGAGAACAGTTGATTTGGTTCTTCCCCTTCTTGATGGAGGAATGGTTGAAGGGATGGAATTGGACTTATGAATTCTCAAGGTACTTGATAAAGTCATTGATAATTTTACCAATTTGGGAACAACATTTCCTTTCTGATAATCGGATAGATGCTTTCTTACCTGTTACATTTCAAGTTGGTTCTGCCAGTCGAACATACACACGGTTTTGGCTAATGGATTGATCAGATGTTTGCCCCGATTGAGTTCATGGGTGAATTGGATTATGCGCGACTGTTAGATCTTTCAACCGTATTTCACGAATGCGGAAAACTGAGTAGCCAAACCATGGTCAAATTTGGTTGTAGAGTTGGTGTTTTCATGGTGGAGGATTAAGTATATGATAGAGGAAGATTAACATAAGTATATTTAGAGTTTGATATTTGGCGGCGTTTCTGTCAGCGATTGGTGGTATTTTGTTTTATTTAGTCTGAATGATGGAATCGCAAACGCTACTGCGACTAGAAACGAATACGAATGGTTGAAAACTGTTGCAATTACGTTTTGAACAAAACTACCAAAACAGACAATTATTAAGAAAAAAATTATTTAAATTTGTTTGTTTAGTGTATATTTTTGGTTGTCATGTCTTCAAGTGAGGCAAATGCATTGCCATGCCGATTGTGGTGTATCAAAGCATCTGATTAGATCGATTTTTGAGTGATTTCATTTATATGCTTAGAATCTCAAGGACGAGAGTTCAGAGTGGACAACAAATTCGTCATCACATTGAGCAAGAACTCAATCTTTTATGATCAGAGCAAACACATCGACGTAAAGTTTCAGTTCTTCCAAAAATGCATCAATGATGGGAAGATCGTCATCATCGAGTTCATTTCGATCAAATCACTCGCAATCTTACAAAGCTATCGGGCATGTAAGATTTCACGAGTTGGACGCAAAAATCGCCAAAGTCGAGATTCCAAGTATTAGAAGGGCAAATCATAGATAAATATATCTTCCATTTGTTCTAAAATAATGGGACATGTCTCAAGTTGAATGTTCTAATTTCTTTCTTCTTCAATACACAAATCAATTTACTAACATTCTTATAATAGTGAATGTGTATAAAGATGATCTTCAGGATAGAAGAAGCATACTAAAATGGAAGAAGCTGGAGGAG
This sequence comes from Gynandropsis gynandra, assembly GCA_036759665.1. Taxonomy (NCBI): domain Eukaryota; kingdom Viridiplantae; phylum Streptophyta; class Magnoliopsida; order Brassicales; family Cleomaceae; genus Gynandropsis; species Gynandropsis gynandra. Next base: position 936,292 of record CM071866.1, on the reverse strand, counting down.
GGCACCGCCATCCCAAAGTAAGAGCCATAACCTTGTTCCGGTAACCACCGCACATACACATATATATATATATATATAATATAGGCCAAGAAAGAAATGTTTCCAATTTGCATACAAAATGTGTTAAATTCGCTTCAGGAAAACCCCAATTCTGTGTTCTTCTTAATAAGCAAAAATACCGGACCTTTAGACATCCTTCAATTACTCACAAACTTTCTCCCAGTCATCCACCACGTCCTCCTCTTCACCTGATCCGTCCACCGGCAAGTTTCCGATGGCTTTCCAGCTGCTGCTTCCGCCAAGTCCGGTCACCGTTTCACGAGCCGAGTGGTCCAAGCTCCCAGCAGATGTAGAAGTATTAGCCTTTTCTGACTCTAGAACACTCCATCGATTAACGGAAGCAGCGATTGGTGTATTGTCCTTCGGTAGCTTCCAAGCTGATGCTTGGATATTATCCGTCAACGACGCAACGGAAGATTCATCGGTTCCCCATGAATCATCATGAATCACCGCTTTCTTCCATGGATTTCCTCGTTGACCTTCTCTAACCGTTCCACCAGGTACTCCCCAAGCGTTACTGGCTTGGGATGTTTGTCCGAGGTTCTGAACGACCACAGCTCCTTGGTATACAGAACCATGATCCAACCGTCTCATCGCCGTGGCTGCTCGGGCTGGGTCGTGAAACACAGCTATTGCATTCTTGTCATTCAGCCAAACAAGTTCGCATTCACCTCCAAATCTCAGAACCAAGGCACTGATATTTGCCTCCCTTGGCAAATCAAGAAACGAAACGACAAGCCTCGGGTCCATATCTACCAGTGAATCAAAAGGCGGTGCGTGTGGTGCACCTACGGAAACAGAACCCTTCACTCCGATGATTCTCGGTGGTGGTTTCGACTTAGGCGTGACATGAACAACTGTAAACCGTCTAGGCTCCCACCCTGCGTTACTAACGGTAAGTTTCCACCGCTCAGCTATCAACCTGATGGCATCTCGTTTATCTTTCTGCATCGGGCAGAATACGTGAAGCTTTAACGAACTTGCACTTACTCTCGTCTTTCCAAGCACCAAGAACTTGCACCGCTCCTCCACAGCCAGCACCCATTTCGGGTCACGCCTATAAAGGTCTGAAATCATTTCTGTCATCGCATGATTCTCGCCAAAATGTAAAGCATCCAAATTTGGGGGAGAAATATCAAATGCATCTTGTAGAACTCGTTTTCGCTCAAGCTTAGTGCATTCATCATCACACGTAAGTTTCCTCTGTCCAAGAGGAATTCGGTTTCCGTTTGACTCAACGGGTTGAAGTGGTACAGGAAGCTTTTGCAGAACAGAGGCTTCATAGAGAGAATCCGCACTAAAACCACCCGTATTTCCTCCAGCATCACAAGGAAGTGTTGCTGTTATGCGGCTACAGGAACAAGTAATTGTGACCGGAATTTCACATCTCATATCAGGGCAAGGAGCAGATGGATGACAAAGCGCTGCACAAGTATGCCTGCAGTCTCTTCTAGGGGCACCGCATGTCTGTCCACACGACACACGAACACCTGCTTCAGTTTCATGGCCAGCGTCACACGGTTCAGGATGACAAGTTCTGGCACAAGCATGCATACCACAGCGCCTGGTTTTTCCGCAGAGCTTGGTACATCTAATATCCTTCAATCCACAAGGTATGTTCCTAAGAACCACGTGACCACCGATACACTTCTTTTCTACAGGCACTGAACAAGGTGGGCAATCTCCAAAATGACAGGCATGAGAAGCTGCATGGCCACATGGCTGAGGAACCGAACACGGAAGCTGACAGCTAGGGGGAGGCGTTCCACAAGGTAATGGAGGAGGAATCGACGTTTTTCGACATGCGCAAGTCAAATCAGTGAAAATCATCTCAAGGCAAGGAGGGCAGTGACCACTATGGCATAGGGACTCACACGAATGTTGTCCACACCTTAGCTTCTTACCACACGGGATTTGACAAAAGTGTGGATCCCAATCCACAAGGGTCGGATCGTTCTTTGGATTCAAGAGAGGACAGCAACGCTCGCTACACCTATGCCTCCCACAGTTCTTCTTACGACCACATGGTTTTTCACAAACAAAAATCTCTGTCTTTGAAGTCGTTTTGTAGCATTCCACAGTCCGAGAAGTTGATCCACATCGACATTTCTGATAAACATGGATCAAACAAGGTGGACAATCACCCGCATGGCACATTTCATTGCAGTTGTGCACCCCGCAAGGAAGAAGCTTCTCACAAATGTTAGAACAGGAAGGAACGGGATCCAGGCAACTCTGTCTATGCTCTTGCAGACTAGTTTTCCCGCAATAGCATGTCTTAATCCTGCCGGGAAGTAAGTCACAGTCCCCACAGGGACCAGGATGACACACCTCACGACAGTTATGATTACCACATTCAAGAAGTCTTCCACAGGTCAAACTACATGAGAACACACCATCTTCTGCCTTCACCACTCCCTTGATGTTCATATCTCCACAGATGACGACCTCGGCCTTTTTCTTGCAAAAACAAGAAGCATTAACAAGCACCTGACAAGGATCACATGGACCAACATGACATGTCCTTTCACATTGGTGACGCCCACAATCTAGAAGCTTATTGCAGCGTTGCCCGCACGTCAAAACAGATCTCCGCTCTGAGCATCTTGTCGTAATCATCTTCTTCCCGCAAGGACAATAACAAGGCGGGGCAAACGCCTTACAAGGAGGGCATGGACCTGGGTGACATTGCATCACACAAACATGAGGACAACGATCTTCTTCACTAGTCTCAGCCCCTGCAAATTCCTTCTCCAGCGGCTTCCCACATGGTTCTCCACATGAATGTGGTGTCAAGTATGGATCAGATGGTGGGTCTTTCCTCTTTCCACAAAAGCATCGATAACATATCTCTTTTGTCGACGTTAACTGTACAGATTGGCAACCTGGGCATCTCCAGTTAAAACCCTGGTTTTTCTCCACTGCCAAATCAACAGAAGTTGGTGCCCGTGCCCATCTCTTAATACAATTCAGATGGAAAATTGAGTAACAACTGGAACAAGACCAGATGTTTGCAGACCGCCTAACCATATCATAACAAATCATACACTCAACAGCTCCTTTCATCAACTTATCTTGTATTTCTTGCACAAGTTGAGGCAAGTTCGGGTCCTTCAACCCGCCCATCTCTTTGTTACCACTCCTCTCAGTAGCTCTCTCCTGATTTGTATTTCGCGCAAAGTGACCCCTCGGACCACCTCTCTGCCGATTATCAGGCTGTGGTCCTTGTCCTGAACCATTATTCCTTCTCTGGTTGTTAACATGAGGTGGGCGCAACGCACTATTCCTGTGATGATGACCCACATTGTTGTGCCGCCTCGGTCCATTAACAGGAGAAGGCGCAGAATTGGCATCGGAACTCGGGGGATTTCTATCAGGATTAGAAGGAATGGAGGGTTCATTCACCACCACTGAAGTAGAAGCTCCTCTTGGGACCCATGTTTGCCGAGAACCTTGAGGACCAGATCTAGGCCTTTCCCTTCTATCTCTTCTTACTTGAGAACTCATCCTCTGTGATTCCAAGCACGCAGAACCAGACCCCGTATCCACAATCACCGTCGGAACTAACGGCAAGCACGCAGAACCAGACCCCGTATCCACAATCACCGTCGGAACTAACGGCAACCAAATTAACGACCGAGATCTGTACAGACGAAGCCCAGGATAAAATGTTCAGATCTTAGCTATCAGAATCAATCAAATCTATTAAGCAATCCTTTCAATACAAAACTCAAAATGAGACAAAAGATAATACACTGTTACGTTTGTTTTATACCAACGGAAGACTAAAACCGAACATCCTAAAACACTATTCATTCTTCGAGAAGCCATAAAGAAGGGGGCAAAATCAAAGACTGACCTAATATCATCCCTAACAAAACTCCGAAATCCAAAACATAAGACTATAAAGAAGAGAAGGCACAAGCAAGATGATCAAAATCAAGAAGTAAAAAAACGAATACCTGAAGCAAGGATCGAGCTGAGGAGATGATCTTTCTCACCTAGATTCCTAATGTATCGATTTCTCGATGAGATAGAGAGAGAGAGAGAGAAGAGAGTAATAGGAGAAGATGAAGGAGAAAAGGTATATATAGGAGGGAGAGACCGCCTCGGAACCAGACGAAGGAGAGAGACGCGTCACTGAAATCGCACCACTTTCTTCTCTCTCTCTATCTTTCTTTCTCTCTCTTCTTTTTATTTTTTTTATGTTATGACTTGTCAACAAGTCTATGCTTGGTGAACACTCAAAACCGACTCATTATATATGGGCCTTAATGGGCCTTAATGGGCCTTAATGGGCTTTTAATTGGCCCAATGGGTTTAGCTCATATTTTAGTCATCTCTTTCACCGTTAAGTAGCGTTTATTTAAGAATGACAAAATCGAGCTCGGCAAGCAGGTCTATTCGAAATCCGTCCGAAAATCAACGAATTAAATTTTAAATAATAGATCCAAATGAGAATAGATTTTCGAATTCGAATTTTATAGTAATCCGCAAAATTATAGTCTAATCCGTCGGGTTTAAAAAAATCCTAACATTTGAGAATGCCTCTTCTCTTTTCCTTCTACTGTTATGCAGCTCCTTAAATGTCTCTCTTCTTTCATTGTCGTGTCCTCTGTTCTCTTTGTGGTGTTGTCGTAGCTGCGTCGACTGGCTCTCTTCTGAACTGTGTTGGTCTTCATCATCGAACGTAAGAGAGAAGATATATTGATCTAAATTTTTCTTTTGTTTTTTGGTAGTTTCGTCGATTTCATTTCAATTTGATCGTGTGTTTATTGTCCTCGTCGATTTCAACCGTTGGTCGTGTGTCTTCGTCGATTCCAAACCGTCGGTCGTGCATCATCGTCGATTTCAAGCCGTCGACCGTGTGTTATCGTCGATTCAGAGATGATAATAGTTACCAAAATTCATCCATTAATTTTTTTTTGGAGTAAATTACAAATTTTTTGTGTGATTAAAGAAAATTTTCTCCAAAATTGTTGTTATTAAATTTAGGAACGAAACAAAATTTTGTATGTAGAATTTTGTTTGTAAACGTAATGTTACACAAAAAATTATCTTAAATTTAGAGATGAACCAAATTCAAATTTTAAAATTTGTCTTTAAATTTAGTCCAAATGTTTTTTTCTAAATTTTCGTAATCGCTAGTAATCGTCGGTCATCTAATATAGAAAAAAAATGTCTCTAAAATTTTGTTTGTAAAGTTAGAGGTATAACTAAAATTTGTTAATAAATTGCAATATGAACCAAATAAGTCTCATACATTTTTCACTAAATTTAGCAACATACAAAAAAGATTATTCATAAAATTATGTCATTAACTAAAATATTATATAACATGTATATATAATGTATTTGTGTGTTGTTAATACGTTCGAATACTCTTTCATAAACAAATATTTTACGGATATCCAGAATTTAAATAATCTTATCTTTCAAAATCGATTTTGGATGCAAAATATTATATCAATTTGAAAAAAAAAAAGAATTTAGATACCTTAAAATTTTCTTTTATATAATTAACATTAAATTATAATTTATTATATAAAATGTTATAACATATATATTTAAACAATATAATCTATATATTATTTAATAACCTATAAAATACATTTATATATATATATATAATTAAATGAATTGGACTTATGAAATCCACTATTTTATATATATAACCCAATTCATTAACATGTTTAACGAAAACCATTGTTTTTATCAATCAAAATGGTTTCATATCGTATTCAGAAATGAAAAATGACAAATATTTACCTCTTATCTTCTATAACTCGATTTTGTTTTCTTTATTAACAGATATAATATGTTTGATTGATACGAAAATATTCTTCGAGATCTTATTTAATATTCTGATAATATTCTATAATATCTTCTAATATTATCTGATATCTTATTAAATACCGAAATATTTTCGAAAATTGTATGATTATTCTACGATATTATATTTCTTTTTCCGTATGATATTGTATATTTATATAAAAAGTATTTGTGATTAATAAAATAACGGTATTTAATTCGACTTTTTCCAACATGTAATCCCATATTTTATCATTCTTCGTACTCAAAATCTAAATACATTATAAATTTACTATTGTTTCGTATAATAAAAGTAAAAATCTAAATATATATTATAAAAGTAAACGGCATGCCGTACTGAAGAAAGACGGAACAGCTACTCTGGTCACTTCCTCTAAATTTTGTTTCAGTCAAAACCTCGGTTCGAACCCGAGTAGATTCGATTTTTTAACTTAACCGGGAAATTTATAGACCGACCGGTTCAGACTCGGTTTATTGTATGTCATCTCCTTTCATCTTCTACACGCGCCGTCGCGCGTCTCACGACCCTTTTTCCCAACTTAAAACTCACTTTATCCTTCCTCTCCGACAACTCGCCGCCGCTGCTACCTCCACAACCGTCGTACTTTGCAATCTTCCGAGGAGTTTCACCTTCGGAAAAAATGCTGTTTCTCACGGGATCGGAGTCTTCCCAAAGGTGATCAGACCTCTGCTTCGCACGAGAGCTACTTTCCGAGTATAAGCTCGTATCAGGGAACGAAGGCAACCAAACCGGAATGTGACTCACTTGAGGTGGTGCGTGAGGGACATACGAGATAGCTTCGCCGTTTCTCCGCCGTGGAACTGGCTTGGCGAAAGGAATCTCCGGGAAGGTGTTGACAAAATCGGAGAGGTTTCGGAGAACGTTGGATCGGATCAAGCAAGTAGCGTCGGTGGCGGAGCAGCCGGAAAAACGGTTGCAGGAGGAGGAAAGATCTCGGAGGCCGTTGGCAACGTCGAAGAGGTTGGATTCGGTTCGATTGGAGGCGTTTGAGAGAGACGCGCCTGCTCCGCCGAGGAGTTGTATGAACTTGGTCGCAATTAGGGTTAATGTCTCAAGGGCAGAGAACTCGGCGGTTCTTAGTCCGACTGACCTGCAAACCTGTGCGACAGCGACTTTGGTGAGCGCAAAGGAGAACTCCGCCTCGGACGGCGGCGATTCTTCGACAGTGGTGGAACCTGGATTCTTCGTTTTGGATTTCCGCCGCCGCTTCATGGCGGCGGAGACTTTTTCCCCTGGAGAAAGACGGATTTGGGATATGTTTAAAACACGGGAAACCCTAATTTTGTTGGAATCTGGAGTTGAAGACGTTAACAAAAAAAACGAACCAATGTGAATTTTATGAATATTTTTAATTTTAAAATTAAAATTTTAATTTTTTGTAGAGAAGAATTGTGGGGTTATGATTTTTCTTTTTTAATCATATTTAAGTAAATCACATTTTCCAAGTTTTAGGACTTTTGCCCTTTTAATAGTAAGCTTTTGGTTTTTTTCTTTCCCAAATGGTTACTTAATCCAAAAAAACATTTCATTCGTTCCTCGAATCATACAAATAATCCCACAACTTAAATATATTCATATAAAAATACACACATAAAAACATTAATGTATATCATTTTTAATATGTTTGATAAAACTTTTAAAACATGCTATTATAGATAATATATTTTTAAGTAATTTTTTTATAAAAAGTTTATAAAAGATTGTAAAATTCGAAATCATCTAACATTTTCTGATATTATTTTCCATATTGTTTTTATCCAACTAATCATTTGAACTAATATAAAATGCTTATTCAAATTCAAGTTTCGAATTTGTTATACAACTTGAGTATTTTGATTAAATTGAATAATTTCTGAAAATGTAGTTTAAAGTTATTACAATTAATTAATCATTATTTTGATTAGTAATATTAATGGATATATTACACAATTGATAAAAAAATATTCTCTAAAATCTCATTTAATATTTTGAGAAAATATTATACTAAATTCTCAAAATATTAAATGAAATTTACATATTCTATCCGTTAAACAAGTAACGTATAATAAGAAATAACTCATATATTAAACATGATTGTTGTTTTATATGCAAAATATATGTATTATTTATTATAAAAGAAAAAAGCATATAAATGTTTGGTAAGCAATATTTGGTTGGACAGGTTAGTTTAGTACTTCTGAACTGGGCCTACATTTTTTCTACAATGATACATAAATCTCTTATTGCTAATGGGCTTAAGCCTTCTGATTTATTATTTGTTTTCCTTTTTATAAAAAAAACATTTAATTTAATTGTATATTGATTACTATGTTTAATATTTCAGAGCTACATTATATTCTCCAATAATAATTTATTTTTAAAAATACTATTTATATATTAATTAGATATAAGAAATGCATAAATATAAGTTTTCATGTAACATATTGAAATTTTACATCGAAAAATAATTAAATATTGAAGTAATAACTATATTGGATGAAATATCCTATTGCAACTAAATTAATAGATATATTTTTTAAGATTATATCTTGTAATTGAATAAAAGGATCCAACTGGCCAACAAAAATTAAATTTATCATTCTTATATTTGTAAATATTTTTTATAAATTTTAAAATTAATAATTTGTTATGATAAGTTGTCTCACATCGTTTAGGACATGAACTTTGAACTTATATATATGGTATTGGACAACCATAAACTTTTAAACTAGTTTTTGGAATTAGTTTAGACCCAAACCCATGTTAACATGGTATTAGAATCTGGTTCGTCTTGATTTGAATATAACGATGTTGGTCCCACATCGGCTAGAACATTAATTCTGGATGGACAATCCTAAACTCTGAACTAACTTTTGAAATTAATTAGACTATAACTCATATTTGACATCATTTTATATATTTTTAAACATAAGCAAAGTAACATTATGTTTTATATTTATTTACTCCATTTAGACTGAGATAGGGGTGCCAAAATATTCGAGTTGTATTGAATATATTTTAAAGCTGAAAATTCGAATATTCGAAAGATTAAATAAAAATAATAAAAATAAATATTTATCAAATATAAATACAAATATAAAAAATATTAAATATATAATTTATTAAATATAAATATAAAGCAATTTAATTTGTATCGACCAAATTATAAATAATAAATTATATAAGCCCTAAATCTACCTATCACGTAAGTCTACCCATCAACACATATCCATGAGCGTAGTTTGAAAACTATTTCACGATAGTCTTTTTACCCATTTTACATCCATCCATCCAACAGATAACTTAACGCCCATCTGTCGTTCACATCTTTTCCCGCTCGCCTTTTCGTCATTGCAGCCCACGCCTTCGCGCCTCTCCCCCCATTTGCCCACGTCCTTTTTGTCCCCGTTCACATTGCTTTCCCACATCTTACTACCGAATTTCTTCTCCTTTCATTCTCCTTTCGTCAAAAGGTTAGGTTTCCCTTCTTTTAAAAGGTCGCCTATTGTTAGGTTTTTAGTTGGTATTTAGTATAGAAACATGAATTTACATTAGAAGTGTTAGGTGTAGAAGTGTGTAGTTCTTGTATAATTCGGTTATTAGGAAATTTAGTTTTTAGATATTGTATCAATCAAATTTGTTTTGTAGATACATTATGTTGTGATTTTAAAATTTAGTTATGAATTGTATTTGATGGTTATTGTGATTTGTTCGTTGATTTTTATGTTTTTATATTTAATAAAATTTTAGGTTTAGATATGGATATAGATATTCGACGAATATCCGAACTTTTATAATATTTGTATTTCTAAATACGAATACAAATAATAAATTCAAATATTTGACAAAAACGAATAATATAAACATTTTAGATATTCAGCAGTTGTCCAACTCTAACTGTGGATATGCAATTGATCATCATACGTAATGATCGAACCATTAAAAAAACTTAATCAAACAATACACATCTGATAATACACATGTGATGGTCGAGATTCACATGCAAAATCTTCTTAAGTAAATAGTAGATAAAATATTCAAATATAACAATAATAATAATAATAATAATTTGTTTTCAATAAAATCAGAAATAGTTTGTGTATTTATAGAAAAAGTATAAAAAGATGTGAAAATATTTAATTGTTTTCTAAAACCCCTAGAAAGAAAGCTCGGCTTGGTGTGAAAATAGTATATATTAATATGCAATAAAAATATTTCAACTTGTTCTTATAATTTATTTAAAAGTCATATATTTGTGTCTCTCTACAAACTTCAACTCCTATAAGTCAAGATCCAAGAGAAACACTATAATTATGTAACACTAACGTCCCACTTGTATACCATTATAAAAAAGATCCATACAAATTTATATGTACATTAAAAAATAAAAATAAATCTAATTATAAGAATATCGATCACATTTCCAATGCTGACTTTATAACCAGCGTGGTCCTGCTAAAGTTTAGCTCAATTATAAACTAAATATTAATTGTATATTACAATAACACATTGCATGTGTGATGAGTTGTATATTTCAATCATTCTCTCTATTTTTTTTATTCATTTTATTTGTTTAAACTATCACAAATAATCGCATTTTCCTAAACTATCAATATTTAATTTATCAGTTAAAATATGTTACTTTTTCTATTAAATTTGTAATATATATTAATTTAATTCGTAAATAAATAGAATAAATGTATCATATCTTTTACCCGAAATTCAAATTATAATTTTGGATGATTTTTTAATTAATAACGAAAAAATCTAACAGAATATAAAATTTTAACTTTAGATAACATATTAAATTTATATATTAAAAAGGAAAGTTTTTCCTCATCTCTCAGCCATTCTCACTTCTTAGCAAAAAATCCCATATCACCCTTTACTCGGTTCTATTCTTACCTCTTCCTCTTCCAAAAAAAAGTCCAGATTTAGTGACTCTTCTTCTCATCTTCCAAATCTTTGGTGACTCTCCATATTCTTTTCTCAATAAAGGTAGCTTCAATGATCGTTTAGAGCTTCCATCGTCGATCTCCAATGACTAAAGGTGCTATCTACTCTCGCCTTTTTCTTTCTTTTAGGGTTTTGTCTTTCTTCTGTTACGGCCAACGATGGTGCCCATGTAAGCAGAATTTTTTATTTATTTAGTTGGTACCATGTGCTTCTTTCGATCTTAGCTTAAAATTCAATCTCCCATGGATCGTCTTCTCTTGCCGGAGTTCCACTTTCCGGCGATTACTCTCTGCGGTTTCTCAGCTTCAATCCCTCATCTTCCTCCGCCTTCGGTCGCTGATCTCCGCTTCAATTCTCCTTCGTCGTCGACTCCGGTGGTTCCACCCTCGCCTGAGATGGAAGATTCTGTGGGATCCGTGGAGAAGATCGTCACTTACAAATTCACGAACAAGCGGCTTCTCGAGCAGGCGCTACTCACTCGATACTATTCCTACCGCTTCCTCTTCCAAAAAGTTAAAGATTTAGTGACTCTTCCTCTCCTTTTCCAAATCTTCGGTGACTCTCCATATTCCTTTCTCAATAAAGATAGTATCGTTTAGGGTTTTTGGAAGAGGAGAGGAATTACCCTCGAGGATATATTACTCGCGGTTTAATGGACTTTTTTACATCTTCACGCTCGAGACCCTCTCGACGTCCAGGAATCTAAACACCTCCATGGAAACGTCATTTGATTTCATGTAGAAGAAACCTCCATTGCCATCTACAACTAAATTTTTTTTATCTCCTCAGGCTCTTCAAACCGAAAAACATGGTGAACTTGCTAGGGCTTGACCCTTAGTATCATTTTTGCCGTTTTGAGTGAGTTTGGATTGGAGTAAGGATTTCGTGGTAGGGCTTGTGTGCGGTTGGGGTTTAGGCATACACAAATTCATAAGATATGTTTCTTCAAGAGTTTATATCTATGTTAGGAGATTAGGGGCAGAAAGTGGGCACAGAAATCCATTTCTCTAAGCCTGCTTGCCAATTCCTTGGTTATGTTTAATTATGCGGCTTGACAGAGAATTCATATTTGGTGGGACAGAGTTTTCTGTAGGCATATATTTTGATTTTTTTCACCTTAATGTCACATTGTTTCTTCAGAGGTTTCTGGGCTTGGACGAGAAAACGGAAGTCTTGATAATGCAACTAGATATTCCGGTGAAACAATTAAAAAGAAGGTTACAGCTACTGAAGGAGATGCTTCTACATCTGGGATTGTATCTCAGACAGCTTCTGGCGTACTCTCGGGTTCAGGCGTTCTTAATGCTAGACTTGGAAGTGCTACATCATCGGGTTTACTTGCCCATATGGTTTCAACTCTGAATGCAGACGTTGCCAGAGAATATTTTGTTTAATGGTCTTTGGTTCTAACTAACGCATGTCATGTTTTGTCTTGTTCAGATACTGGAGTGCATCAACCACTTATCCACTGATCCAAATTGCTTGGAGAATCTTCAGCGATCTGACGCGATTAAGCATTTAATTCCTAACCTCGAGGTTAAGGATGACCCTCTTGTCTACCAAATTCACCATGAGGTTATTACCTTCTTGAGTTGCATATAAAGCAGTATATCTGTAGGTTGGAAAGATTGGAGCTCGAGTTTTTCCTGTTGTGGTCTTTTGATCATCATTAATTCACAGGTCTATTTAGAAATAAGAGGAATCATGCATATAAAAGACATTGGAATATGAGTTTAAAATGAACTGTCTGTATTACTGTTTTTATTTATTTATATTCCCAGACTGATGATTCTAAAACCCTTTTTTTCTGAAGGTTCTTAGCGCACTATTTAACCTGTGCAAGATAAACAAGAGGAGACATGAACAAGCGGCTGAAAATGGAATCATTCCGCACCTGATGCATTTTATCATGACAGATTCTCCTCTGAAACAATATGCATTACCACTACTGTGTGATATGGCTCATGCATCCCGTAATTCGAGAGAGCAGTTAAGGGCCCATGGTGATCTGGATTTTTACTTGCGCTTGCTCGACGATGAATTTTGGTCTGTGATAGCCTTAGATTCAATTGTTGTTTGCTTGGCACATGACAATGACCACCACAAGGTGGAACAGGCTTTGCTTAAAAAGGATGCAATTCAGAAACTGGTTAAATTCTTCCAGAGCTGCCCACAGAGGCACTTTCTCCATGTTCTTGACTCTTGATTGTGTCTAAGTGATATATTGGAGAAAACTGATATTGGTGTACTGATCAAATTGTAGGCTAAACGAGAAAATACTCATCCTTGTTCCCCCTACAACAGCTACGGTGCTCATAAGTGTATTCTCTCTTTTTTCGTGTTTATTTGATTCGTGTTGCAGTGCTAATCTTTCCGCTTCTGGAGAAGATGCATGGAGGTATGTGTATTATGAAGGTCTGCCACAGAATCAAAGCGGGCATGACTGTGGTGTTTTCTCCTATAAATTCGTAGAAGCCTCGTT
>CM071866.1:764009-921244 GCA_036759665.1 Gynandropsis gynandra | reverse complement strand
ATTTTGTCTCAAGGTTTAGCTTCTATGCATAATGATGTATATACAACACCACTTGAGTATGGAATAAGAGGAAAGGGGTTATCGGGACTGTTGTTATCAGCTTCACAAGATGACCCAAATGTTCTTCAACCCTTGATTTGACAGGTTTATTCGATCAAAGATGGTCATGTGGGAGGCATTTGGCTGAAATTAGGAGTGCCAATCATGATTCTTGATCGTTATCATGCATCAAATTGTGGATTGCAGCTGAAAGACATAGTGTCACGATATCATGGAACATGGGAAGAAGTATACAAAAGTGCGAAAAATGGCAAATTGGAGTAAAAACGGTCTACGTGAGATGGATGAAGAGGGATGAAGGGGAGCTATTAAGAACAGGTCAACCTTTATGCATTTACTTCGAGTTCGAGGGATTGGTTTCTCATGTGGGAGTAAGAGGTTGTCAATGTTCTCTGAATGTTTACGAAATATATATTGTCTTATTCTTCAAATACTTTCGTCTTTTTTTTGTCAATCTTTTTCTCTTTTTTTTTGTCTAAGTCGATGACAATTACCAAAACATATTATTACATATATATTAATATATACTAATATACATTATAATGGAAATATTATTACTAATTTAGCTTAATAAATTATATATTAATAAATATGATCTATAAATATTCACTAATAAATTTTGTTATAACATATAATAATAATAGATTTCGCAGAACATTTCTTTTTACCATAATTTATTTTGAAAAAGCTAAACATTATAATACAATATTATTTTTACAGAAAATATCCACAAAATAATTTTTACTAAAATCTTTTTCATCTTTGCAAAAAAACCATCGCGGGGCTATTACTAATAAATTAAAAAAAGTCATACAAACTAAACTAACATAATAAATACATAATTAATAAAAAAGTCTAAAATCCATAAAATGGGTACCAGAACATAAAAAAATATATTTAAAATCACAGATAAAAAAACAAGCTGAAAAGAAAAAAAACACAAATAGGGAAAAAAATAACTTCAGTTCATGTCTCCATCTGGGCCCTAAAAGCAAAGTCAGGTTCTATATGTATCTCTATATTTGTATATATGTTAAATCAATATATGTATATATATATATATATAAATAGATGTTACAGGCGTACTATCATCGCCGAAAGGATTCCGTTCCTTGTCTGGGCCTGAGAATAAAATATTGGAAATTTGTTTCCCATGTTACTCATATTTATTTCTATATTTACGCATATTTATTTATTAAGTAACGCATGAGATTATAGAATTTGTTGTAAAATTAAAATTAAACACAAAACAAAATCGAAACCCTAATTTCGATCATTTTCTCTCTTTTAAATTATTTAATTTAAAAAAAAAGTTTATTCTCCATCTGTCATGACGACGATTGGTGTTGGTGTTCTTTTCGTGAACGTGAATCCCATAGCTTCCCTTCTTGGTCCCTTTTGCTTTTTCATAAAGCTTTCTGCAACAAAATTTCAAGCGTGATCATCGATTTGATCGATCAGTTCCTCCTTTCTATTGCTTTATGTTTGTATCTGTTTCTCAAGGTATGAATCAATTTTTCAATGCAATTTCGCTTTCTTCATCTGTTCTTCCTTTTTTGTTTGGATTATTCGTGCAATTTGACCTAATGCTTGTATCATCGATTCAATTCTCCCATTAATAGGTTGGATTTTGAATTTGAATTTGAATTTTGGTATTTGGGTGGAAATAGGGTTCATCTCTTTGCATGTGAATTTTGGGGACTGATTAATCTATCTGAATAGTCTCAGACTTGTTCTTCTTCAGTTCATGCAGGTTTCCAGTATCTTTGACTCAGATCAGATTTCGCTTTATCCGAAAATTCTGCTAAGTTTTGAAGATGATGGATTCAAATCAGTAAATCTCCGATGGATTCTTCTTCGAATTTGAAGAATTTGAGATTTTCCAGATGCATCTCCAAGCCTTTCGCTTGCAATTGTCTTGTTCTATTGAGTATTGCTCTGTTCTACAGAGCTCTATTGTTTCCATATCCTTCGAGTAATGGCTTGAACTCTTCGATTCGAAGCCGATACATATATTCCGATTCTGATGTTGGAATTCGTGGCAACAAGTTTCTACAGATTCCACAGATTGTTTGGGGATTGAACAATCAAAAGATTGCATTTGCTAGAGCTTGTTTAACTGCAAGAATGCTCAATCGAACACTTCTAATGCCTAGCTTAAGTGCTTCCTTGTTCTACAAGGAAATAGATAAGTTGAAACCGATATCTTTCGATAAAGTGTTTCAATTCGATCGGTTTAATTCGCTCTGCAATGGCTTCGTTCAGCTTGGTCGGTTTTCTGATGTGAGAAACAGATCCAATGTGTTTGATTTGCAGAAAGGTAGCGGTAGGAGATGGACGGTGGAAAGAGATTTAGAACAATTGAAGGAAGCAACTGAGAAAAAGATGGATGATTTCGAAGTGATTCGAATCGTGGGGAAGAATCCGTTTATATGGCACGATCATTGGCCCGTTAAGGATTACGCTAAAGTGTTTGAATGTATGTTTGTGGTAGATGAAATTTCAAGAGAAGCTGATAAAGTAGTGATGAAAATCAGACAAGAAGGGGAAATGGCAATGACAAAACTCAAACCTGAGTTTGTTCCAACAAGTTCTAATAAGCAAATGCCATACGTAGCGGTTCACATGAGGATCGAAATCGATTGGATGATTCATTGTAAGAAGTTAGAACAACGAAAGAATGTTTCCGAAATCTGTAGTAGTAAAGAACAGATCATGAATAGGGTTGGGAATATCGAATCGTTGAAGACTCCTACGGTTCTTTATCTTGCCGTAGCAGATAATCTTCTTGAAGATTCATCCGTTCTAACGGGATGGAGAGACGGGTTAATCCCATTTGAGAAGAAGAAGCTCGGTATTGAAGAGATCTATTCGAAGTATCCGTATTTGATACAATCGGCCATAGATTACGAGGTTTGCTTAAGAGCTAATGTATTCGTAGGTAATAGTTTCTCGACATTTTCTAGCCTTATCGCCTTAGAACGAACGCAAAAAGCGATGCGTTTAGGCGTTACAAATTCTTGTGACGAAAATGACGAAGATTTTAAATGGCGATCGTATGCATATAATCTACAAGGGAAATCCATCAACGTTCCTCGGAAATGGATGACGAACTTGTCGGATTCAAGCTTGCAAGCCATTAGTTATGGATCTAATGCAATCTCTTGTACAAGTTGATAGATTTTTCGAAAATTCTTTTGACTCTCAAAGGTACGCACAAATTCATTCATTCATTCCCATTGGAAAAATTTTCGAACTTTTAGAGATTGTTTCGTCCTGATTTGGATTTTAGGAATTTTGATTCAATTGATTTGTGGATATTGAAAAACCCGGTTTACTATTCGGTTCAATCAATTGTAAATCATAAATAGACATTGCCATTTTTTGTACAAGTGTGTCAATATTGAGAGAAATAAGTTCGAAATTATATAAAAATATATGATCTTTATATAATGGACCGTGCTACATTTCCATTTTCAAACCTATAGATAAAATATTCATGTTTAGTATTGATTTTGTGACAATTTTGAGTTCTCGTCTCCTAGTAAGTGAATCATTTAAGTCAGCCAATTTATTTATTTATCCATATGGTTTTATACGGTTTCATTCTTGAATGGTTTTCATCGAGAGTTATTTCATCAAAGTAATGGCGTTCTAAAAATCATCTTTTAAAAATATTTATTCTTATTATAAAGTTATTATTATTTGAATACCTTAATTCATACATAAATATCATAAAAATGTTGCATTATTTTTATCTTTACTATTAGAGTTTTTTTTAAAGGTTTGGTGTCATCAACATCTCTATAAAAAAGATAAGAATAAATTCTTATCTTTTTAAATTCGTTAAAACTAAAAAAATAAAAATTTCATTTTGAATTTATAAAATTATTTAACATACAAAATCTTCAAAAAAAAAACTCTCATTCCTTTTTTATGAAATCTTTTAAATATCTCTAATTTGCCATTTTTTTTTGAAAAAACTTAAAAATCTCTATGAATTTTTTTGTAAAACTCTTTTAAATTTTTTTGAAAAAATTAAAATAAAATTAAAAAAATATGTATGAAAATGCACGTATGTTAAGTACACTAGGTGGGATAAAATGTGGCATAACCTAGTGTAAGACAATTATATTTCGTTTGGATTCCAAATGAATCCTGGATGGAGTGGGTCTAACAAATATATTCAATTATTCCAAATTATGATTGAACCTTTTAAATTATGTATTTTTGTTGGAACTACATTATAAAACATAAAATATAGAATTCACATTATTAAAATGAGTTATGCATAGAACTATAACTTCAAAGTTTAATCCATTAATTATTCTTTATTAATTGATATATATATATATAATTTAAGCTTGTATATGAACAAGAGAATGACATATTTTCAAGCTTTATGATGACAAATACACTTGCATTTATTATTTTCTAGATATCCATTACAACCAGGAGGGCATTCTCTTGAACATTCCCTCACGAAATGGCTTTGAATCTCCCGACGACAATTGCATATGCACTGACCATTTTCTATGTATCCAACACATCCAGGAGAACATCCGGTGGTACAATCTTGGTTAATACGGGTTTTAACCCTCATACGACAATTAGAATTACATTTTTCGTCATTTTTTGTATATCCTTTTTGGTATTTAGGGTCTTTTTGGTGTTTAAGATCTAAAGTATTACCTTTTTCGTCATTTTCTCTATATCTCTTTTGGTATTTAGGGTCTTTTTGGTGTTTAAGATCTAAAGGATTATCTTTTTCGTCATTTTCTCTATATCCTTTTTGGTATTTAGGGTCTTTTTGGTGTTTAAGGTCTAAAGGATTACCTTTTTCACCATTTTCTCTATATCCTTTTTGGTATTTAGGGTCTTTTTGGTATTTAAGGTCTAAAGGATTACCTTTTTCGTCATTTTCTCTATATCCTTTTCGGTATTTAGGGTCTTTTTGGTATTTAAGGTCTAAAGGATTACCTTTGTCGTCATTTTCTCTATATCCTTTTTGGTATTTAGGGTCTTTTTGGTGTTTAAGGTCTAAAGGATTACCTTTTTCGTCATTTTCTCTATATCTTTTTTGGTGCTTAGGAACTTTTTGGTATTTAAGGTCTAATGAATTATCTTTTTCGTCATTTTTTTTGTATCCTTTTTGGTATTTAGGGTCTTTTTGGTGTTCAAGGTCTAAAGGATTACCTTTTTCGTCATTTTCTCTATATCCTTTTTGGTATTTAGGGTCTTTTTGGTGTTTAAGGTCTAAAGGATTACTTTTTTCGTCATTTTCTCTATATCTTTTTTGGTGCTTAGGATCTTTTTGGTATTTAAGGTCTAATGAATTATCTTTTTCGTCATTTTCTTTGTATCCTTTTTGGTATTTAGGGTCTTTTTGGTGTTCAAGGTCTAAAGGATTACCTTTTTCGTCAGTTTTTCTATATCCTTTTTGGTATTTAGGGTCTTTTTGGTGTTCAAGGTCTAAAGGATTACCTTTTTCGTCAGTTTTTCTATATACTTTTTGGTATTTAGGGTCTTTTTGGTGTTTAAGGTCTAAAAGATTACCCTTTTCACCATTTTCTCTATATATTTTTTGGTGCTTAGGGTCTTTTTGGTGCTTAAGGTTTAAAGGATTACCTTTTTCGTCATTTTCTCTATATCCTTTTTGGTGCTTAGGGTCTTTTTGGTATTTAAGGTCTAATGGATTACCCTTTTCGTCATTTTCTCTATATCCTTTTCGGTATTTAGGGTCTTTTTGGTATTTAAGGTCTAATGGATTACCCTTTTCGTCATTTTCTCTATATCCTTTTCGGTATTTAGGGTCTTTTTGGTATTTAAGGTCTAAAGGATTATCTTTTTCGGCATTTTCGCTATATTCTTTTTGATATTTAGGGTCTTTTTGGTATTTAAGGTCTAAACGATTATTACCTCCTTTAGCACGTTCACATGCATATGTTTTTCCATTGTTTGTCAACAAAGAATCACTATCGGAAGGATATTCTTTCGAACAATCTTCCTGTGCCTCGATCATCTTGCTATTATCTAACAATAATATAATAAAAACATAGAAACGATTAAAACATGCACAAAAAATTATTAAATGGAAAACAAATAAACACATTCGTTTGATTATGTCTAAAAATAATATATAACAATAAACTAGATTATAACAATACAAGATAAATAATATTTGGATGATAATAATATGAAATAAAATCACTCACAAGAGAGAAAAATGATGAGGACAAAACTAAAAATCATCTTGAACTTCATGTTGAATATGTTTTTTTTCTTTAGTACAAAGAAGTTTATGTTATATTATCATAAAACAATTCAGTATTTATAGGATAAGGTTGTGATAAATCTTAAACATTTTGGTTGGAATAATCTTATATCACATAACTAATAGATTTGAGTTAGAGATTTTGTTCCTTATCTAAAATTGAATTAATGAATTTTACAAATATAGTTTTTTTTTGTATAAATGCAAAAGTAAAGAGATTTGTTCTAAAATTAAATGAATTGGATTTCATGGATTGAGAATTTTGACTTAGTTCATTATTATATATCTTCTATTAATTCGAATGTTTGTTTTTGTCCTGAATTTTTTAATAAAAAAGGATTTGAACATTAACTTTAATGTATAGTTCACTTTAATTTATTGTTGAAATTGTTTTTAAAAATATTAAATTAAATATTAAAATAATTAAGATTATATCAAAGATTTTTGCAACACTTTATAAAATGAAATATAAAAAAATAATCCGTACTAAAATACTTATTATATATTATGATTAAATTTTAATTTATTCTTTAATTATACAATTTTCTATATGTAACGTATTTATTAATCTCGTTCAATTTATAATATTTACATTATTCTAAGCTAATAAAAATAAGAAGATTTTAGATAATTTAAATGTAAATCAAATATTAAACCATTAGAAAAATATTTAGATTAAGTAAAAAGAAATTGAGGCATAGTTTAAAATAATTATAACATTTAATTTAAAATTATATAGGTTACTAAAAAAAATTCGGCAAGGGACCTTCGAGAATTATTTGATAAACTTGCTCACCAAGAATTCCTTGCGGACCCCAGAATTATTAAGCCACAAGTCGTCGTCCTTGTTAAAAAAAATCAAAATTTTAATTTAAAACATTTACATATGTTTAATTTAAAATTACATACAATTAAATTTGAAACAAATAACAAAAACAAATAAATAACATATTACACACTTAAACATCTAATTTCATTTCTATATATTCTTTATTGAATTGTTTTTCGTCGGATTCAAACTCTATGTTAACTTCTTCTTCTTCAGATTCAAAATCAGACTTTTTAAGTTCTCTAACCACAAGCAAATCGTCTACGTAATCTCTTGAACCTTCACACATCGTCGCATCTTCTTGGTTTGATTCTTCATTTTCTTCCCTTGATTCGTTATCCGTTTTTTCACTATCAACGATCCAATCTTGAACATGATATGAATCATCAGATAGAAGCACATCCAATGTCTTGTTCATTTATTTTTTCTGTTGAACCATCAACCTCGCATTGAATTGAACATAAACAAGATTGTTCAACCTTTTGGTATCAAACCGGTTTCGTTTTTTCGTATGTACCTACACAATACCATAAATGATTATTCATACAACTATAACGAAAAATAAAAAGATGATTTATGTTAATCACTTAATCCTTCAAAAGTATTCCAATTTCGCTCACAGCCTGATGAATTAGTTGTTAAAGAAAGAACCCGCGTCACCATTTTTCTCAAATGAGGTGTGCTCATTCCGTAAACATCCCACCAATCGACTACTATGTAAAAAGTAAAGTTAAAACATTATATATGATTTACAAAAATGAAATGGATAAATTAAATGTAGAAAATAAACCTGGATCATAGCTTTGTTCATTTTTCTCGCATCCTTTGATGGCATATGGTCTTTCAAAGTTGCCTTCCTTTTTTTGTACTTTGGAAATGCGACATTAATTATCGAACACTGAGCATCAAAATCATTTGAGAAAAAAGTTTTCACACACTTAAACATAGCATCTACCATGAGTGTAAATCCATCTAGCAATATATTCATGAAACTTTTTCAACCTCTATTTAGCAAAAGCATCTTGAATATTTTTTTTGCTTCAATGTCAATCCTAAACTTGCAGAAGATTTCAAATTACACATAGCATATCTATCAATATGACCTAATACACAAGGCTTCTTTTTCTCCAACCCTTCAATATCTAGCTCTTCTTCTTCATTTTGATCATCAATCGTCACTGAATGACGAATAATCCTATCTTTCACTAGCCGTTGTTTCTTCTTTTCTTGTATTTCTTTGACGGCTAACCTACATTTTTCTTGTTGCTCAGTTGTTGCTTTAAAACATGTAGAAATGTTTCCTTGTATTTTTGCTACATGTTTTAACCTGTAAATTCCACCCGAAACAACCTTTCCACATAACTTGCACTGAATTTTATCCAAATTATTCGGGTTGACTAACATACCAAATTCTCATCTGACATCATTTGATTTTGTTTGCAAAGTTGAGGATTGAGTTGTAGCTGTAGAAGTAGAATTTGCAGCCGAAGATGCCATAACCTAAACGAAGAGTCAAATGATATTACTTAACGGACAAAATTATCTAAACATGAATCAAAACTCAAAGTTATATGATCATCATTCTTCTTACATATATCATCATAAACGGGCAGAGTCACATGATCAAAATTATCTAAACATGAATCAAAAATCAAAGTTGCATGATCATCATTCTGCCACAAATTCTTCTTAACATTCTGCTACAAATTCTTCTTAACATTCTGCTGATGATCAACATTCTTCTTAACATTCTACTATTATCATAACTACAAATTCTTAGAAATTTAGCAAAATGAATTATGGGTATGGAGAATCTCGCTGCCATCTATCCTTCTCCTCCACATTGTCCCGACGCCGTCTGTCCCTCGCTCGGTCCATCCCGACACCATCTCCACGCTATCTCAACGTCATCTCCACGGAAATACCTTCGACGACTTTGTAATATATATCTATTATGTACGAATTTTAATAAATCATTTTTATTTAAAAACCTTTAAAATCTAATAAAAAATATTTTTATAATTTTTTATTTTTTTCAAAATTGCGGATCGATCCGGGCATCTGCAATTGCCGACGGATCGTGCGTCCGCAATTTTGAAAAAAATGAAATCTCGACTCGTCCATTAATAAGTGATTTTCCCATCGTTTTGCGGACAATGGTGTGGTCTGAAATTACGGACGGTTTAGGCACTGAAATTTCTGTCCGTATTTGCGGACGGATTACCGACGGTATTCATTTGGCGACGCTCATTTACGGACTACTTTTTCATGTCCCTAATCAGTCCTTAAACGGATTTGGGGACGGATTAGGGACAGATTCTTCATTCCCTAAATCTTCATTTTCTAGTAGTGCAATGAGATAATCCATATGTTTCTTGTATATGTCGGGTTATAGCCCTAAGATACACATATTCTCTAGTTATTTCATGGAGTTCAATGATTTCAGCGTGATTTGATAATATTACAACTCATGATTGCTTCTCCAATTATGAAATCATATCCAGCTTGTGATCTACCTTTTATGAGGATCTGATAAATAACCTTCATCTGTAAACCGATTAACTCATGTTTGGAATCTTTAGGATAAAAAAAATCCTAAATCAATCGTCTCTTGTAAATATCGAAAGATATGTTTAATCAATATCCAATGACGACGTGTATGGGATGAACTATATTGTGACAAGAGATTAGTAGCAACCGCTATATCAGAACGAATGCAATTTACTAAATACAAGAAAATCCATATTGCACTCATCTATGGTACTTCTGGTCCAAGTATATCTTTATTTTGTTTCACAAAGACGAAATTGATCTTTTTCAAAATTAGAGATCTACATACCATTGGAGTGTTAATGGATTTGTTTTCTCCATGTTAAAGCGTTTAATACTCTTTTGTTTATAATTTGATTGATGTACGAATATACCATTCTTTAGATGATCTATTTGTAAACCAAGACAAAACTTTGTTTGTCCAAGGTCTTTCATTTCAAATTTATTTTTCAAATAATTTGAAATAATTTTGAGCATTTTCAATCTCCTTTGAGGCCCCAATTATATTTAGATCATAAACATATATGATCACAAATCCACTTGTTGTTTTCTGAATAAATACACAAAAACAAATATGATTATTCATAAATCCCCTTTTTAATAGATATTTACTTAGACAATTGTACCACATACGCTCAAATTGATTCAATCCGTTTAAAGATCGTTGCAATTTGGTTGCACATATTTTTTTAGGATTTGAGTTTGATGTTTCCAGTATTCTTAATCCATGAGAGATTTTCATGTATTTATCATTATCCAGATATCCATATAAATATATCGTAACCACATCCATAAGTTATATATCTAAGTTTTTGGATGCAGTTAAACTCATCAAGTATCTAAATGTGATTGCATCCATAATAGGGGAATATGTTTTCTCATAACCAATTCCAAGTCTCTAGGAAAACCCTTGTGTGACAAGATGTGCTTTATATCTTATGACTTCATTTTTTCATTTCTCTTTCGCACAAAACCCCATTTGCATCCAACTAGTTTAACACTATTAGGAGCTTGAAAGATGGATTCAAATATTGTTCTTTTGTTCAATGAGTCAAATTCTATTTCAATAGTTTCTTTCCATTTTATCTAATCATGTCTCTTTTGACATTGCGACACTAACATTGATCTGGATCTTTATTATCATTTTCAATTTTCTTGGATATAAAGAATGAGAATATTCCATCATTGTCATTTATTTATTTTTTCTTACGATCTTTTCATCATAGATATAGTTAATGGAAATCTCATTATTTGTTGTGTGCTCATGATTATTTTCATCACTTTCATTCTAAAAATCATCTCCCTCGTTTGTTTCTTTTGGAATGTTCTCCATGATCTGAGAACTAATACTTTATAAAAAAATTCTTTTTCGAGGATTTTATATTTAGAACCAAATGGTCTTCCACGCTTTAACTGTGTTGTAAACTCATTTGAATTTTTTTCATCGTATGAACTTTTCGTATTACTATACGAGTAAGTGTATTTGCAGCCAGTATATGATTTTGTAACCCCTGTTGTATCATTGAATCCATATGAAGTTGATTTGCAATATTGTACAAATGTATGATCTTTTGCACTTCCAGATTGCATTATTTTGTAGGAGGATCAATATATACTATTGATTGCGCTTTCCATATTAAATCTTGTGAGGCTTGTTTTATTCTTCCTCCTAACGCTGAGAATTTATTCTCATTAAAATGAAAATCAGCAAAACGAGTTGTGAACATATCACTCATTTGTGGTTCAAGATATCTAATGATGATTGGTGAATTATATCCAACATAAATTCGTTATGAGCCCATTTTTTCATTGTGGAGGAGCAATTGGAACATATAACGCATAACCAAATACTCGAAGATGAGATATATTTGGTTCCTGACCATTTGCTAATTGTAATGGAGAATATTTATGATAAGAACTTGGACTTATTTGAATTAGTGCTATAACATGTAAAATAACATGTCCCCAAGCAGAAACTATGAGTTTTGTTCTCATTAGTAATGGTCGAGCAATGAGTTGGAGACGTTTAATCAACTACTCAACCATACCATTTTGTGTATAAACATGTGATAGGAGATATTCAATCTTAATGCCAATTGATGTACAATGATCATTGAAAGCTTGGGAAGTGAATTCACCAACGTTATCAAGCCTCGACTTTTTAATAGGGTAATCGAGAAATTGAGCTCGTAATTTTGTTATTTGAGCAAGAAACCTCGCAAATAAAATATTACATGTTGATAATAGACAAACATGTGACCATCTGCTTGAAGCATAGATCAATACCATAGAGTATTGAAATGGTTCACTTTGTGGATGAATGGTCCACATATGTCCCCATGTATTCGTTCTAAAAACGATTGTGATTCATGCCCAACTTTGACTGATGATGGTCTTATTATCAATTTTCTTTGAGAAAAAGAAGTACATATGATCTCAAGAGATTGAAATATCTTATCATTTTTCAATGGATGACAATTGGAGTTTTCAACGATTCTCCTCATCATTATCGAATCAAGATGACTCAGTCGATCATGCCAAATCTTAAACACATCTTTATACTTTGGAGTTAAAGGTGACATATAATTTAACCACTCTTATCTTTATGAAATATAATCCAAAGGATAAAACTGATAATTTATCCATAATATGTTTCTTTGTAGAAACCATTGTCGTCACGATTTTCATCATTCATTATTTCAACATGATAGTCATTTTGGTGAATATATTTGAAACTCAATAAGTTTTTTTTTTTGGGATTATTAAGAGAATAATACATCTTGTATAATAAATTTTGTCCCTCCATGCATTATAAAATTTGTTTCTCCATATCCCTCAATTATTTTTGTATTTCTAAATATCGTATTGACACTGGATTCATGTATTTTTAACTTCGAGAAATACTTTTTATCTTTCAATGTTATGTACGTTGTAGCAAAATCCACGAGAAATATATCTCAATCGTTGATATTTGATCGTAACTTGTTTTATGTTACATTGATCTGATAAATATAGTAATGAACCTGAAATATATGAAATTATAGTGCATATAATGTAATGTACAAAAATGACAAAATAATACAATAACAAATAATATAATAAAATTTAAATTAAAAACCAAAAGAAAATACATTTTAAAATAAAATAACAAGCTAAAAATAAGAATACAAAAACAAATTCATAAATCACTTTTCATTTGTCATTATGGTCCACAAAATCTGCGATGTCAAGAGTCATTTCACCCTTATTGTCATGAAGGAAATCATCGAGATCATCAGAGACAAAAAAATTTTGAACAATTTTTTCTTTATCTGTTTGTGACTTTTGGTATAAATCAACAAAATTCTCGGTGTACGACACATTTTAGACCAATGTTGAATCATACCATACCAATAACATATTATATTTTTCCTCTTTTTAGTCATATTTTCATTTTCAGTCACTCGATGATCCAATGAGGTTTTTGCCTTTTAGATGCATTTTAGTATCAAGTGTCCATGTCATGTAGTTTTTTCCAAAGACATCAAGTGTCGCGATTTGATAGTGATCATGGCTGACATGATAACTACATTCAAAAACAAAATTCAAGTTATTCATTGTCATTAGGGGTGGGCACAGATCGAGTACCCGGATTTTTGAGGGTACCCAAACCCGAACCCGAACGGGTAGGTAATTTGCTACCGAACTCGAACGCGAGGGATGCAGGTACCCGGGGCTCGAGTACCCGAAGAATGAGCCGGATACCCGCGAGTACCCGAACCCGAACCACAAAAGACGTGAAAGTCAAGAACGACACCGAAACCTCCTCTAACTCCGGGAGGAAAAGCCAACGGACACAGGCAAAACGACATGGACGACGACGAAAGGCGTCAGAAAGTGAGCGCACGAGAAGAGACGAGAAGCGTCGCACGAGAAGAGGTGAGAAGCGGCCGCACCAACCACGTGAGATGGAGAAGCAGTCTTCAGGAGGAGGGGAGCACCAGCCGGAAGGAGGCGAGCACCGGACGAAAGGAGATGGAGGGAGCGAGCACCAAGGAGGCAAGGAGATGGAGGGAGGCGTGAGGGAGACTGCAGGTGAAAGAGAAAAAGAAGGAAGGAAAGATGTAAACCCTAATGGTATTTTTGTAAATACCATGATATATATGCGTGTATTAGTATTTTTGTATATATATGCTCGGGTACCCGCGGGTACCCGTCGCAGAAATAAAAAAAAACCCGAACCCGAACCCGAACCCGCAGGTAATGAAATTTCATTACTCGAACTCGAACCCGCGGGTTCGAGTAATTTTTCGTGGGTTCGGGACGGGTTTCGGGTCGGGACGGGTTCTTCGGGTAATTTATCCAACCCTAATTATCATAATAATATTTAGAATTTGATATTAAATAAAAATAAATATGTTAATAAAAATAAATTGAAAATTAAATTAGTAAATGATATAAAATAAATAATTAGGTGGTATGATCTCTTTTATAAAAGTAAATAAAAGATAAATACAAAGGTATTCAGATATTATCAGGTAACCAAATTTATAAAATTATATAATATAAAATATATGTTTTATATTCATTATTTAATCCATAATGTTTGATATTTAGTCCATGATTTATTGTATTTAGTCTATGATATCGGAATTTTAGTCCATGATGTCCAATATTCAATCCAATGTCTCGTATTTAGTACATGATATTCACTCCATGATGTTCATATATATGTTTTATATCGAGTCCAAATTTGAAAATTAAAATTGATTGAAAATAAAATAAATAATTTTAAAGTAACTTTTTATGTATATATATGGTTTTTAGTTTGTTAAACGATCGTACTAATAACGTGTTAAAAAATTAATAACTAGGATCATATATATGTATATATGATATATATATATATTATAATTATAAATGAGCATATATATGATTATATGTATATATACATGCATGGAGCATTATATATGATATATATATAATATCTTATTATAAATATATATTATGTATATATAACTAATAAAATAAAAGATAAAAATTTTATTTAAAATTTGAATATAAAAGAATGTGGAGAGCATGTGAGATAATGATAAAAGTTTTGAAGATTGTAAATTATGTATTAAAGTGAATGATTATATTGTTTATTTATAAAAAAATAATTATAATTTTTAAATTATAAATTATAAATTATAAATTTAATATGAATATAAAAGTTATAATTATAATAGTCCTTTTAATATTAAATTTATTGTTAATTTTTTTTCAAAATATCAAATTAATTTTTAATATTAAAATAATTAAGATTCCATGCGTAACCTATTTATTAATCTCTTTCAATTTATAATATTTACACTTTTCTAACCTAATAAAAACAAGAATACTTTAGATTATTTAGATGTAAATTGAATATTAAACCATTAGAAAAATATTTAGATTAAGTAAAAAGAAATTAGGCATAATTTAAAAAAAATATAACATTTAATGTAAAATTATATAGGTTACTAAAAAAGAATTTGGTAAGGAACCTTCGAGAATTATGTAATAAACTTGCTCAGTAAGAATTCCTTGAGGAATTCTTTCTGAGCAAGCAACAGACAAATATATTAGTGTTCGTACCAGTAGTGTTCCTAAGTCAAGCTTTTTTCAAACTCTCCCGATCCGATCCAATCCAATCCAATCCAATCCAATCCAATGGAACGAGGCACTTCATGAGAGATTTTCATGTATTTATCATTATCCAGATATCCATATAAATATATCGTAACCACATCCATAAGTTATATATCTAAGTTTTTGGATGCAGTTAAACTCATCAAGTATCTAAATGTGATTGCATCCATAATAGGGGAATATGTTTTCTCATGGGGTCAGGGTTACGGTGGTCGCGGCGGTGGAGGTGGTCAGGGTTACGGTGGTCGCGGCGATCAACAGGATCTACGGAGCCGTGGTCAGTGGGGCCCGACTTCGGGCCAAGGTGGTCGTGCGGCGGCGTGGACACAGCCGGAGATGGTGAATCCGGGACGCGGTGTTACTGCGGTCGCCGGAAGAGGAGCGTGGGCACGTAAACCGGAAATTCCTTCTGAATCCGCTGCATCTCCTTCGTCTTCCAGCGTGGTGCAGGCTAAGAGAGCTCCGATTCCTGAGCCTGTGCTTGGTATGTGTAGAACTCTGTACCAAATTCAATTTAATACTTACTTGGTTTTGGATGGAAATGGAACATTGTTCAGATGAACAACATGATAGATGATCTAAACCCTAATGGATGATCATATGAAGATCTGTTTATCCTCTTTTTTCCAGGTTCTGAGTCATTACAGGTTGAAGCAGAGTCATCAATAAGAACTGTTACTTCCTCTTTTGAAAGACAAAATCTTGGTAAGAAGGTACCAATGAAGCGTCCTGATAAAGGTGGCATTGTAGCTATTAGGCGAGTAAACCTTCTCGTCAACCATTTTCTTGTAAGTTTCAATCCCGACAGTGTTATACGACAGTACGATGTTGACATCAAAGCAGATGTTCCTCCTAGGAATGGTCGTGAAGTTAAGATATCTAAATCCGAGTTAGCTATGATTAGAGACAAGCTGTCTATAGACAATCCAAAGGATTTTCCTTTGTCAATGACGGGTTATGACGGTGAAAAGAACATATTCAGTTCAGTTTCATTACCGACGGGGACGTTTAAGGTTGAATTTTCAGAAGCTGAAGACATGAGATGTCGTAGTTATACATTAAGTATCAAGCAAGTGAATGAGCTTAGACTCGTTGAATTGAAAGAATACATAACGGGTGTCTCCTCGTTTATACCTCGTGATGTATTACAAGGAATGGAAGTCGTAATGAAGGAGAATTCGTCAAGGCGAATGATCACTGTAGGTCGAAGCTTTTATTCACGTGAGACGGAACCTGATGAAGATTTTCAGAATGGGGTCGTAGCTTCCAAAGGATATCGACACAATCTAAAGCCAACTGCTCAAGGTCTGGTGCAATGTTTGGACTACTCCGTACTGGCTCTTCGTAAAGCTATCCCTGTAATGGACTATCTTAGAGAATTCTATGGCGGGTTTAATTTCCGTTCGTTTAAGCAAATGAGACGTGAGGCGGAAGATGCGTTGAAAGGGCTGAAAGTGTCTGTCACGCATCGGAAATCTAAGCAGAAATTCATCATTGTAGGATTAAGCGAACGAGATGCAAAAGATATCTGGTTCGATCTTATAGATCATGAAGGCAAGGAGCCACCAAGAAAAATATCGATTGTCGAGTATTTTAAAATGAAATACGGCAAGGATATTGTTCATAAGGATATTCCTTGTTTGGATTTAGGAAAGAACAATCGGCAGAACTTTGTACCGATGGAATTATGCGTCTTAATCGAGGGACAGATTTATCCTAAAGAAGAACTCGATAAAGATTCAGCCTTGTGGCTCAAAAAATTATCCCTCGTGAATCCCAGAAAACGGCAAGAGAATATACTTAAGATGATGCAGTCGGCCGAAGGTCCCAGTAGGTATGTGTGGAAAACATCTTTCTTGTTTAATGGCTAAGCAGTCATATGCTTATGTATATACTGATTCATTGCCATTTTACGTGTTTATTGCAGCGGAGACATCCTCGGGAACTTTGGTCTGAAAGTGGACAGGAACATGACTTCGGTAGAAGGTCGTGTGCGTAAGGCTCCTATACTGAAGTTGACTGACAAAGGCCGAGTTACCTCTGTGGAACCCGATCCGAAACAAAACCAATGGAACCTTATGAATCGAGGCGTCACAAAAGGGACAATAGTCAAACATTGGGGTGTTCTTGACTTTACGGCTTTTGAGAGACATAATAGGATGCCTGATGTCTTTATTGGACAGCTTATTGAACGTTGTCGGAGACTCGGGATTCAAATGGAAGAACCTGTTTTGAACAAAAGGGTCAAAATGAATACATTTTTCGACATGAATGCGATTGAAGAATTGCTTCGATGCAGCATTGACGAGGTTTATGATAAGCATAATGGAGCTCGTCTGCAGTTTCTTCTATGTCCAATGTCACGGAAGGACGACGGTTACAAGTCTCTTAAGTGGATTGCCGAAACCAAACTCGGTTTGGTTACTCAGTGTTTCTTGACAGGTGCTGCGATTAAAGGCGGTGATCAGTACCGAGCAAATCTCGCCCTCAAGATCAATGCGAAACTTGGAGGGAGCAATGTGGAATTGATGGATAGTTTTCCGTTCTTCAATGGAAATGATCAAGTCATGTTCATTGGAGCTGATGTTAATCATCCAGCTGCTCGGGACAAAACAAGTCCATCGATTGTAGCTGTTGTAGGAACGATGAATTGGCCTGGCGCTAGCCGTTATGCCGCTAGAATTCAAGCTCAGGTACACCGCAAAGAAGAAATTCAAGGGTTCGGTGATATTTGCTTGGAGCTTATCAAAAATCATGTTCAGATCAACAAAAAACAACCAAACAAGATCGTGATATTTCGTGACGGTGTAAGTGATGGTCAATTCGATATGGTTCTAAATACAGAGTTGTTAGATGTTAAGCTCACTTTTCAAAAAGCAGGCTACAACCCGCAAATTACTCTCGTTGTGGCTCAAAAGCGTCATCAAACCCGTTTCTTTCCGAGATCGAACCAAGATGGTAGTATGACGGGTAATGTACCTTCGGGTACGATCGTTGATACCAAAATCATCCACCCTTTTGAGTACGATTTCTACGTGTGCAGTCACCACGGTGGGATAGGGACTAGTAAACCTACACATTACTACGTTTTGTGGGACGAACTCGGGTTTTCGTCTGATGATATACAGAAGCTAATCTTCGAGATGTCTTTCACGTTCTCTCGTTGTACCAAACCCGTCTCGTTGGTACCTCCTGTTTATTACGCGGACATAGTCGCTTACAGGGGAAGAATGTACCACGAGGCGATAACGCAGGTCGGATTCCAGGGTCGTCAACAACGAACGAGGGGAAGTTCATCGTCCATAGGGACTGAAGACTTCTATAAACTGCACAATGATTTGGAGAATGTCATGTTTTTTGTCTAAATATGAAGATTGAAATGCCCTAAAAAACGCAATTTTACTCCTTTTTTTTCTAATATAGAAGGAGTTTGTGCGTGAATCTAAATTGGGTTTTATCTTTTTGTTTTGTTTTTGTTCTGTCTGATTGTTAGGACGAAGATCATATCAGTGTGTTGTGTGTTTTTGTTTTGTTTTTTTCTGTTGTGTTTGTGTTCCAATGTTTTGTTGTTAGCAGTCTAGTTGGGTGATTAAGTTTTTTTCGTTTTTTAATATTTTTAACATAATTCAATTTTTAAAATTATAAAATATAATATAAAATAATAAAAATAAACAAAAAATTATATATTAAATGTAAAGTCATATAAATCTATTAATTATATCATAAACATAACAAAATATTAATGAAAATTTAAATATTTAATATCCGCAGTATATTAGAGGAATTTATATGTCGGTATAAAAATGATCTTATCTGAGACGAATGGACGAATAGATGAAGATCGCGTACGCGGTAATGAAGACGAAGATGGCTAAGAGACGAATGAAAGCAAAAACATCAAATAAAGACGAAGATTGTTACGAAACAACGATGAAAGACGTTTGAAACTAGATGAATGACGAACGAAGACGACCGACACTCAAAATTGGAAAAACCGCATAGGAAAGAGAGAAACAATCAAAACGACGTCATTTTGGTTTATTTTTTAAAAGACAAAACAACCAAAACAACGTCGTTTTAGTTCAAATTTTTTAAATATATACATATATAGCCAAAATAACATTGTTTTAATATTTTTTATAAAAAATGATCAATTTTCTATTAATCAAACGGTCACACACCACCGAGCGTTTAGACGCTGACTAATCGACCGTTTAGGTCGACTTTTAATAGTACTAAATGTTTGTTAAAAGAACTGGTATGTATTATAATAGTTAATGTTTTGTGGGCTATTAACCCATTTAAACATTTTTCATATTAATTTTTTTATAGAGATCATGTATGTGAAATTTATATACACGTTAATGGAAAAATCTCATATTTGTCAATTTTTTGGTAAATTTTTGTGTTTGTATATATATATATATATATATATTATATTTTAAATTTAATTATTAATATATTTGAATCAATTTATAATTAAATCAAATTGATTTAAATTTGATTATTATTTATTAAAAATTAAATAATTAAAATAAAAGATGTACCACAATCGGAAATGACTAATGCTAATTTTATATAGAGAATACTTCACGCAGCATATCACGCATGACACCAACTTATTTTTTAATCAATTTTTAATATATTTTATTTTTTAATCAATTTTTAATACCATATGGTTCTGGTTCAATTTTTTGTTTGTTAAATTCAGAATGATTAGTATCTATGATCCATTTAATTTCAAATTTTATTCGATTCGTATTCCAATCGGAAATTCGAATATCCGTTTATACAAATATAAATACAAATATTAGAAATCAAATATACGACGAATATAAATATAAATACAAATAGTATATTCAATTATCTGAACTATTTGTATTTACAAGTATTAAATAGACGATTTATTTAATATATACATATGTAATAAAATTGAATTTGATTATCAAATTGTAAATAAAAAACATTATTAATCTTATTTTAACATTCATTATATAAATAAATACACAAATATGCAATATTATTATGATTGGAGGAATAAAATATCAAATACAGTAAAAGACTAATATTGTTAAAGTTTAATTTGCACTCAATAATGGATCTGAATTCAAATGGGTTGGATAATATTATAAAGACATTGCAAGATATCGAAAAAACATAACTCACTAATTATAACCTGAATGTAAATTTTTATTTTTATATATTAATTTGATGATCTAACAATTTGTTTAATTGTTTTACGTGAATTGTGATATTATTAGAGTTATCGACGAAACTAAATTTAAATGACTGATTTTAAGATTAATGTGAATATTTGGTATTTTGTTTTATTTGTATGTATCTTTATATTTTAGTTTTATATTATATTTGATTATTATTGATTTTTTTATTTTAATATTAATATTCATCGAATACAAATACAAATAGCCAGATATTCGTATATATTCGTTATCGATATTCGTTATTTATGTAGTCTTATTTATATATATCTATATCTATATATTATATATATTAATACACACATCTTTTATATCTCAAAATTTTGGATAATATATCTATTTTAAGATTACAGTTTGAATACAAACCGAAACCTAATCATTTATATCTCTTGTTCGTCAATATAAAAATTCATTTCATTTTTCTTTAATTCATATATCGATTAATATATTCTTTTATCAGAAATTAATATATATATATATGGTCAGTTTCTTTTTGGTATGTGTGGTCCGTTTTTTCTTTTTCTGTATGATATAATGGGAGAAATGTTTGGTATGATATTAAAAATATATATATACGTGTCAGTTTCTTTTTGTCATATTGGGTTCATCTCATTTCTCAAATATTAATCACCAATGTTTGTAGTGGTTTCATATGTCAGTCAATTATAATTATTATTGTTATTATTGAAATTATTTTATAGTTTGGTCCAAAAGTTTCGGTATGATACATAATGGGAGGAATGCTTAGAAATATTTTAGATATATAATAATAAAAAGATTATCGAAATTTACAAAAAAGCAACAAGTATTTATATGTACATGCAAATAATATCCTATGTATGTATATACATGTATGAATCTCCATAGCAATGGGGTGACATTTTGGTTCGGTTATATAAAACCGAACTGAATTATGATCATTTGATTAGGTTTAGATGTAGATAAAATAATCGATCGGATGTGGAAGTTAAAAACCAAATAGATTATGTTCGGTTATTAACCGGATAACCGTATATAACTGATTAATTACATAAAAAAAGTATATAGATAAATGATATTTATCAAACGAATATT
Source organism: Gynandropsis gynandra (assembly GCA_036759665.1). Lineage (NCBI taxonomy): Eukaryota > Viridiplantae > Streptophyta > Magnoliopsida > Brassicales > Cleomaceae > Gynandropsis > Gynandropsis gynandra. The sequence continues at coordinate 899,586 of CM071866.1, read as the reverse complement.
TATCTAATATAATTAATAATTAAAATTAAATATCAAATCTAAATAATCATATATTATATTGTATTTTTAAATATATGAATATTTTGAAATATTTTAAATAATATCATTTATTTGAAATTTTATGTGATAAAAATACTTGATAAAATCGAAATAATTGAATAATAACCGAATAAATTAGAGTTCGGTTTTTACTTAAATAATAATATTTTATTGATATAACTGAACTAAACCGTTCTACAAACCGTACCGAACTAAATCGATTTAAATTAAATTATTGTCTTTTAAAACCCGAATAATTCGTATCCATTATATATGAACCGAAATTCGAACCAAAACTCGAATGGTCAGATCTAATAACAATAATGTAAGTTAATATTTTAATTAATAACATCCATATAATCTACTCAAGGAGAAAATGAATTGATTAGGGGTGGCCAATCCTGGTTATCCGGATCGGACCGACCCGAATCGACCCGAAAAACTCGGATCATTTACAAAACGGATTACCCTAAAAACCCATATGGATTCAGATTTTAGAACCCGTTCGGGTTCGGGTCGATCTGATCCGGGTTCGGGTTAAACCCGAGGAACTCGAATTAAATTTTAGGGTTAAATTTTTTTAGGGTTCTCTTCTATCTTCTCTTTCTGTTAACAACCACTCTCTCTAGCCGCACCCTCTCTCCTTTCAACAATTTCTTCTCTCCTCACCCGTCGGCCGACTGCTCCCCTCATCCGCTGTGGAATCTCTCATTTTCGGCACCGGAAAAGGAAACACCTTCGTTGAGTCAACGCTCGTGTCTCATGTGCACAGTCTCTGCAAGCACGGGCTTAAGTCACTTGTTCGTGACCACTTTCTTAGATCATTAGAGATAACGATAGGCTTCTTCTCTCCTTATTAGAACCTGAAATTGCTTAAAATTTTCTGTTCTTACTCATTTTTTCAATTGAATTTTGGACTTTTTAGTTTTCTATTTTCTGTTCTGTAGTGTAGCAGTTGTAATAGTGGAAGCTTGTGTTCTCTCATTTGTCTAAAATGATCCAAATTTTTTATGCACCTTCCTTCTCGTGTAATTTTTTATTTTTGATTCATATTTAGATAATTTTGATCAAAAATTATATTTTTTTTATCAAAAATCTAGTGTAAGACAATTATATTTTTTCGTTTGGATTCCAAATGAATCCTGGATGGAGTGGGTCTAACAAATATATTTTATTATTCCAAATTATAATAGAACCTTCAAATTTATATATTTCTGTTGTAACTACATTATACAACATAAAATATAATATTCATATCATTAAAATGAGTTATGCATAGAACTATATATAACTTCAAAGTTTAATCCATTAAATTATTCTTTATTAATTGATATATATATATATATATATATATATTAAGCTTGTATATGAACAAGAGAATGACATATTTTCAAGCTTTATGATGACAAACACACTTGCATTTATTATTTTCTAGATATCCATTGCAACCAGGAGGGCATTCTCTTGAACATTCCCTCATGAAATGGCTCTGAATCTCCTGACGACAATTGCATATGCATTGACCATTTTCTATGTATCCAACACAGCCAGGAGGACATCCGGTGGTACAGTCTTGGTTAATACGACAATTAGAATTACATTTTTCGTCATTTTCTCTATATCCTTTTTGGTATTTAGGGTCTTTTTGGTATTTAAGGTCTAAAAGATTACCTTTTTCGTCATTTTCTCTATATCCTTTTTGATATTTAGGGTCTTTTTGGTGTTTAAGGTCTAAAGAATTACCTTTTTCACCATTTTCTCTATATCCTTTTTGGTATTTAGGGTCTTTTTGGTGTTTAAGTTCTAAAGGATTACCTTTTTCACCATTTTCTCTATATCCTTTTTGGTGCTTGGGATCTTTTTGGTGTTTAAGGTCTAATGAATTACCTTTTTCATCATTTTCTCTATATCCTTTTCGGTATTTAGGATCTTTTTGGTGTTTAAGTTCTAATGGATTACCTTTTTCGTCATTTTCTCTATATCCTTTTCGGTATTTAGGGTCTTTTTGGTATTTAAGATCTAAAGGATTACCTTTTTCGTCATTTTCTCTATATCCTTTTTGGTATTTAGGGTCTTTTTGGTGATTAAGGTCTAAAGGATTACCCTTTTCACCATTTTCTCTATATCCTTTTGGGTGTTTAGGGTCTTTTTGGTGTTTAAGGTCTAAAGGATTACCTTTTTCGTCATTTTCTCTATATCCTTTTTGGTGTTTAGGGTCTTTTTGGTATTTAAGGTCTAATGGATTACCCTTTTCGTCATTTTCTTTATATCCTTTTCGGTATTTAGGGTCTTTTTGGTATTTAAGGTCTAAAGGATTATCTTTTTCGTCATTTTCGCTATATTCTTTTTGGTATTTAGGGTCTTTTTGGTATTTAAGGTCTAAACGATTATTACCTCCTTTAGCACGTTCACATGCACATATTTTTCCATTGTTTGTTAACAAAGAATCACAATCAGAAGGATATTCTTTCGAACAATCTTTATGTGCCTCGATCACCTTGCTATTATCTAACAACAATATAATAAAAACATATAAACGATTAAAACACGCACAAAAAGTTATTAAATGGAAAACAAAAAAAAACAGTCGTTTAATCATGTCTAAAAATAATATATAACAATAAACGAGGATTATAACAACATAGGATAAATAATATTTGGATGATAATAATATGAAATAAAATCACTCACAAGAGAGGAAAATGATGAGGACAAAAATAAAAATCATCTTGTACTTCATGTTGAATATGTTTTTTTTCTTTTCTTTATTACGAAGAAGTTTATGTTATATTATCATAAAACAATTCAATATTTATAGGATAAGGCTGTGATAAATCTTAAATATTGTGGTTGGAATAATCTTATATCACATAATTAATAGATTTGAGTTAGAGATTTTGTTCCTTATCTAAAATTGAATTAATGAACTTTACAAATAATAATAAACCATATATAGTTTTTTTTTTGTATAAATGCAAAAGTAAAGAGACTTGTTTTAAAATTAAATGAACTAGATTTCATGGATTGAGAATTTTGCCTTAGTTCATTATTATATATCTTCTATTAATTCAAATGTTTGTTTTTGTCCTGAATTCTTTAATTAAAAAGGATTTGAACATTAACTTTTTACTCTCCTATTTTTCTCAAATCAATTTTTTTTAGTACAATAAGATGCTGATAATTTTATATTCATTATAAATGGGAAAAACAGAATTTTAGATTATAAGTACTAAAAAATTAGAATTCGAACAGGAATATAATTTTTTCTTTAAAATGTATATAAGAAAAATTATTATTCATTTATATTAAATTTTGAGTTAAAAAGTTAAAAAAACTAAACACGAGGTTGATAAAACGATATCGTTGTTATTGAGTTTATTTGGTGGATTTAATCTTCCCAGAAAATAATACATAAATCAATGTATTTCAGATTTTATTTATTTTCTATACAATAATATTTGGATTAGATGTGAATAAATTTTATAATCGTTGGATGCATTTTTTAGTTGATGGATTTAATAATGACCATTAGATTTGTTGTACAAACAAAATATATGTAGGAACATAGCTTTATTATCACCATTTATTCTCATCAAGTAGATCCACTTCTTTCTCTTTTTTTAATATTTAAAGTATGATAATATTATATATTAATGTTGATATATATATATATTTTAAATATTAATATCAGATGTATGATTTTTATAGTTCATTTTAATTTATTGTTGACATTGTTTTTAAAATATTAATTAATTTATAATATTAAAATAATTAAGATTATAGCAAAGATTTTTGCAACACTTTATAAAATCAAATATAAAAGTAAAATTAATCCGTACTAAAATACATATTATTTATTATGATTATATTTTAATTTGTTTTTTAATTATAAAATTCTCTATGAGTTGCAGCTGTAGAAATAGAATTTGAAGCCGAAGAAGATATCATAATCTAAACAAAGAATCAAATGATATTACTTAACGAACAAAATTATCTAAACATGAATAAAAAATCAAAGTTACATGATCATCGTTCTTTTTATATGATATCATCGTAAACGAGCAGAGTTACATTATCAAAATTATCTAAACGGGTTCAATTCAGGTTCAATTTTCGTAAACCCGAAAAATCCGAATCCGGATTGACGATCCGAAGCTTTTAAAATTTAAAACAAATAATGGTATTTTAAATATCCATTTATTCGGACGTCAAATGGCCCACAGAAGAACCATTCCATAAAGCCCATCAATAGCATTTTGGCACTGCCACAGAAAACCATAACAATATCACTAAATTTTACATTAATACATCAAACATTATTCTTCTATATCAATATATTAGGCGATATATTTAAAATTTATTTTAAAATATTAACATAATCCATCGCGCATTTTTTAAAACATAAATTTGTTTTTTATAAAATTATATACAAATATGTGTATCTATAAAAGATAACAATAAATGGACTTATACAGAACTCTAAAAACATTACATATTTAATTCACAAGTGTCTTATATATTATGATATTAAATCATAGTTATTATAATTTTATGTTCATGAAAAAATGAAATAAATATACTGTTTGAATAGTTTCTCATGTCGTGAATGTAAGAATATACACACGAAATGTCATAATTCTTGGATAGAAAAAAATAAAACATTATTATTATTATAATTATTATTGTTGTTGTTATTTACACGAAACTATCCGTTGCACTATTGTCATATTTCTTAGATATGGATTTATGTCGAACTAATCATCAGAATTAATTTAAAAGATTAAAACTGTCTAATATTATATATAAAAATCTATAGTTCATATTGTAGGGGTTGATTTAGGTGCGGAAACGTGTTTTATCAACTTGATTATAGATCTAGTCATGTTTAACGATTAGTTTTTCGGGGTTTCAACGACGAACACGATATAGAAACGATTTCGTAATACCTTTTCGTTGAACGTGCGATAGTCGGATGCAAAACTTGATAATGTAAGCCCTCTATGCGTATTCACGCCGAGATAGGATCTGTTTTGATGCGGAATTCGGGAAGAACGAAAACTGTTTTTCGTTCTTCGTTTTCTTTTCTTTCTGAGGCTACTAGGGTTTTGATTTTGTAATTCTCAAATCTGATAACGAAAACTCGTTTTCCGTTTATTTATAATTATTAATTTTTAATAATTACGACTTAAATCCAAACTATCAAAATATTAAATAAATGACATAATACTTTCACATATCCTATCCGATATATGATAACACATCATGTCCTATCCAAAACATGAACATCGTAATCGAGATCCAACATTGATATATTTAATTCATGACGAACCAAACTTTGATATCATATCAAATACGAATTTAGAGTTCTTTAAGATTATTTAATACTATATATATATATATTTATAATTAATGTTCTAACTAATATAAGGACACGTCATAACATATTAGCACATAGTTTATGTTTTTTTCTCATTATACTAATATTTCTAAAATTCAAAAGAACCATACTCCATAAATTGTATAGACTTGTATAGACTTGTCATTTTTTTATTAACGCGTAAGTAAAAAAAAATAAAATATGACATTAAAAAAAAGTGGTATGAAATTGGAATCTGTGAGGGATGTGTTGAAAAAGGACCATTTTGGTACAACACTACAATATCTTTTTACGGGAAGCATTATAGTATAGTGCCTACCATATTGGCCCATTATAACCCCTTTCTTCCATAGGTATTAGGTATAGGTCCTTTTTATTTTCCTTTCAATTTAAAAATTTCCAAAAGAAAAAATATCCTTGAATTTATTACAACAAAATCTCATCATATATATATATCCATTATTATATATATATATATATGAAATAAAGTATGATAAATCATATCACCGAACAATCATTCATATTGTTGATATGGTTGCTAGTAATTTCATAGGATCCATTATTAGTTATCTTTTTCCATCACACGAATGATTTTTTTTTATAATAACAAAGGTTTTTGCTATGATAACTTGTTTTACATCAGTTAAAATATGAATTTAAGACTCTTTTATATGGTATTGAACACTTATAAACTCTTAAAATAGTTTGGATATTAGTTAAACCTATAATTTCATATTTAACCTGATGTTAGAGTTAGATTCATCCTCATTTGAATATATTGATGTTGGATCCTCGATTGTGATGTCCATACTCTAGGATCGAATTTGAGCGTGAGATGAGTGTTATGATAAATTGTTCCATATTTGTTAAGACATGAATCCTGGACTCCTATATATGACATTGGACAAATATAAACTTTTGATATAACTTTGGGGATTAATTAGACTCAAACCCATATTTGACATGGTATCAAAGTCAAATTTGTCCCGATTTAAATATATCGATACACTACAAGAAATTCACAGATTAGGGACTGACGAATCAGTCCCTAATCCGTCCGGAAATGATATTCGGGACCGATTAGGGATTGGTACGCGCCGTCCGCAAATGAGCGTCGCCAACCAATTTCCATCCGCAATCCGTCCGAAAATACAAACGGTATATGTAGTCCGCAAACCGTCCGCAATTTCGGACGATATAGTTAGTCCGGAAATCGTCGCAAAACCCGACGATCGTAAAAAAAATTCCGGACGGCCCATGTCCCGTCCGGAATTTTTGTTTTAAAAAAGAATACAAACAAAAATTTTTAAAACTAAAATTGAAATTAAATAAATAGTATTCATACAATATTAAAATAGTTCATACAATATTAAAATTATCCATTTACAAACTAGTAGGTGGTAATTGAGAATTATTATCGTCGTCGTCATCATTGTTTTCGGTTGTATCCCAATTGATAGTGGGCATGTGTGCCTTCATCATTCTGAGCCACTACTCACGTTCCCTTCTTAATCGTTGAACTTCTCTTTGTAGAGCGTTGAACTGTGAGTTTTGTTGTTCTAATTGTGCTTTCATCTCCGAGATTGTGTTTTGTAATTCCTCGTTCGCGACCTTTTCCTTGCCTTTGGAGGAATTCACATGTTTTGATGACATTCCTCCAAGACCAAATAGACGACCTTTGTACGGTGTTACGTGCTACAAAAATTATTGACATTTAATTTAAATTTAAATTATTAATAAAAAAATTATTGTAAAAATGTACTAAATTTACCTCGAAATACATCTCGTTGTATTCTTCTTGAGAAAGAGTCGGTTGCGTCTCATCTTCTCTTGGCGGGATTTAGGCCCCGATTGCGATGTCCATGCTCCAGAATCGAGTTTGGGTATGAAGGGGAGTGTTATGATAATTTGTCTCATATCGGCTATGACATAAACTTTGGACGTATTGACAATTCTAAACTTTTGTGCTAATTTTTAGGATTAGTTAGATCCAAACTCATATTTGACAATTTTTTAGACTTTTAATCTATCATATGATCAATACTAACATACAAAAATAATTTTATTTCAACAATTAAACTGTGGGTCGAGTGTGTTGCAACACGTCTAATTGTTTGCTAGAGTAACTTGTCTACAAGTAGAGTATTCAATTAAGATTATCCATATCAACTATATCTGAATCGACATGAACAACCCAAATTGTTTGGAATTTATGTTATTTTAAGAATTTATGTGTTCAAATTTCAGATCTCGTCCGGATTCAAATCGATTCGATTTGAGTTCATATAAAACTCAGCGGAATCCGAATAACCAATTAAAAATTATATAAACACTAAAAAATTCTAATAGATTTATTTTGTATATATTTTTATGTTTCTAAATGTTATTTTGTATTTTAAATTAAAAAACGAACACCTCGAAAATCTTAAAACCAAATCATCCAAATTACATTTAACATTCTAAGAATCCAAAATCTAAATAATTCGAGCTATCCGGAAAACTCTACGATCCAAATGTAATTTAAGTCATTTCGAATCAAATTCTTCTGAATTTTAACAATGCGAACCGAATTTAGACCAAATACATTTGAATCTAATTTTTTTAAAATCCAAAAAAAAAATACAACCGAACCGAAATCCGAAAAATCCGATCTGAAATTCGGATTCGACATCCTTATATAGAAGTACATTAACATGAACACATCGAAACAAAACAAACCTAAATCGAAACGTGGCGAAATCTAGACTCTCTATCTGAATACTTAGAGAGATTGAGAGTTGTGGAGAAAATCTAAAAAGAAATCCAAGAAACCCCACTGCCCACAAGGGGCCTTCATGACAGGCTTTGGTGCAGTGAAGAGAGAATACATTATCAAAAATAAAATTAAAAAAAAATGACCAATAATACCCTCAACAATGGTCACAAACAGTACTCTCCCTTTGACCACTCTCTCTCTCTATCTCTTACCTTTGACCTCTCTCTCTCTCTCTCCCCCTTTGCCATCTACTCTCACTGTCTCTCTTTCTTGTGTAAATGTTCATCAGTTTCTCTGACTCTCATTCCCATTCCCCACTCGCTTACGCCCCTGCGTACACCCCACGCTCTCATCCTCATTATCTTAAAGTGCATGATCATTAGCACATTATTAGCCATTACTATATATATATAGATATATACTTGGACCCATATACATATATATATATATAACTCCGATTTGATAGTTGGAAGAGTGTTGCACCTCCATAAAACAATCGATGAATCGATAGAAGATATGATAATAACAGATCTTCTATCTATATATATATATATAACTCACTATTTGAATTGAACACCCATTAAATAAACCCTAGATTTAACCTAAATTATGAGTGAGGATATGTAGAGGAAAAAAACCATGAAACATTTTACTGTCATATAAGTCAGACAGAACCAAGACAAAATCCTACATTGACTGACCAATACAGATTACAGAACAATAAATTGGTTTGACCAAATTCAAAAAAAAAAATAGAACAACAGAGCATACAATACATATTGATCGATATATATATATATATATAAAAAAAACAAAAGAAAGTAATTAAGTGATATATATTACTTCCCATTCCCCACTCGCTTACGCCCCTGCGTACACCCCACGCTCTCATCCTCATTATCTTAAAGTGCATGATCATTAGCACATTATTAGCCATTACTATATATATATAGATATATACTTGGACCCATATACATATATATATATATAACTCCGATTTGATAGTTGGAAGAGTGTTGCACCTCCATAAAACAATCGATGAATCGATAGAAGATATGATAATAACAGATCTTCTATATATATATATATATATAACTCACTATTTGAATTGAACACCCATTAAATAAACCCTAGATTTAACCTAAATTATGAGTGAGGATATGTAGAGGAAAAAAACCATGAAACATTTTACTGTCATATAAGTCAGACAGAACCAAGACAAAATCCTACATTGACTGACCAATACAGATTACAGAACAATAAATTGGTTTGACCAAATTCAAAAAAAAAAATAGAACAACAGAGCATACAATACATATTGATCGATATATATATATATATATAAAAAAAACAAAAGAAAGTAATTAAGTGATATATATTACGCTTAAATTAGCATGCAATGACATACGTGGAAATTTTAAAAAACAAAGATTAAAATTCATAAATTTTATGTACCTGCATCAAATGAAAGTTTAGGGTTTCCTTTCTTCTCCCTCGTTAATTAATCACTTCTCTAAGTGTAACAAATCATGAACTAAGTAAATAACAATGATAATCACAGTGATTAATTATATGATTAATGCATATTATGGTGGACCTCCTTGATGATGATGATGAGAAGAAGCTAAAGCGACGATGGAATTAGCAAGCTTATTAATGGCATCCACTAATCCATTCATGCTTTCTCTGTTTATCTCAGCCTTTGATTCTTCCATCTTTAGCCTTCTCTCTTGCAAATTCACAATCTCTTTGTGTCTCTTGTCTTCTCTCTCTTCACACGCCTTTATAGCGTCTGCGATCACAGACGCGCTTCTCCAAATCGCCTCCCCAATCGCGTCGTTCCCACTTCCTTCCGCCGCAGTGTCGCCGCCGCTTGGCCCTGCTTCCGCTTCTGAGGTCTTCCTCCGCTTCACCGGTGATGACGTGTCTAAAGACTCACTCGTATCAGAATTTGAGCTACTACCCATCTTCAATAATGCCGAAAATATATGAACCCGATGCTTTTATTAGTCTATGTATCCATAAAGATGTGATATTTTCTTTTAATTATATCATACCAACAATGGTAATCACAGTGATTAATTATATGATTATGCATCTTATGGTGAAGCTGAAAATGTGAAAGTTTAAGTGCTCTACACACAAAAGCTTAAACCTTTTTTTAACATTGAACCGTAAAATGTTAAATTTAAGTGATATGTTACGGATCCATTCGACTGATTAGCATGAATTATCGTGTGGATTTTAATTTAAATGCTGAAAAAATTATCGAAAATCTCAACTCGGAGAAATCAAGGAGTTAAGGAGAGCGAGAAGATGAAGGTACCTACTGAGAGCAATATTGGCTGAGCATGGAAAGAAGGCCGTGGCGGCTGCGTTTGCGTCTGCGTCTGAGGAAGTGATAAGACGGTGAGTTGCGGCGGCGGAGGCGGCGGAGGAAGAGGTAATACAAAAGATGCGGGAATCTGATGTTTCGGTTGAGCAATAATTGGAGCGGATGGAGACTGATTTAGTAATCTCGGCATCTGGCCACCTCCACCGCCATCTCCGCCGTTGCCACTTCCACCGGCGGCGGAGGAAGGCAAAACCCTCTTCTCGACAACTTCGACCAACGCGTCGTATATTTGAGACAGCATATTACTCGGCAAATTCCTTTCTTTCCTCTCACTTCTCTCCATCTTCCAGTACGATGTCGGCGAGGATGCGGCGGCAGAGACGGAGGCTGAGGCGGAGGCAGCGTCTAAAGACGATTCTACCCTTCGCCTCTCGTACTCTCTGATCTTCTTGTAGTCTCTCATGAGATTGTCCCACTTGTCGTTGCACTGATTCTGGCTCCTCAAACACCCTTTTCTCCAGCAATAATCCTCTATCCACTTCCACCGGAGCTCCGCTGGCTTTCCTCGTCCTCCCTCGTGTTGCTCCGCCGTAGAGAGACCGATGGAGCGCCGGAGTCGCCGCTCATCGTCCATCTTCTTGGCCTCTATAAGCACCATCGTCTCGGTCAGCGTCCAGTTCCCTTTCCTATACTCTCTCATAACCACACCATGATTTCCTCCTCCTGAGGGATCAGTCATGTTCTTGAAAGAGATTTCAAGAAGTAGAGAGAGAAAGCTCAAAACTTTTCTTGAGAAAAAAAAAGGGGTTTATGGTGAGTGTTGGAGAAAGAGGAGAAGAAAGGGTTTGTGGGGTTACATGGGTCTTGTATATGTATATGTGTATGTATATATGTATGTATTCACTTTTGGAGGCTTGGATTTCATGTGGGTGTGAGGAGACCAGTCCAAGTCTTTTGTTGTTAGTACTAAGATTGTCACCAAGTGCAAATAATAAAATAAAGGACAATTGTTGCAAAAATGGGAACCAAAACTATAAATTTCATACATTAATTGACCTTTAATTAATTACCTTCCATTTAAATCTCCATGTCCCTATCTTTAATTATAGGGACAGAATTTTAGGTGAATCTAGCACTCTTGCCCTAAATCCTACTTTGTTATTGTCTTTGTTTATCTTATTAAATATGTGTTTTTATTTGTTAAATTAATGGGTCATAAATATATAGAAACTGCAATGAAATAGTGGATAAGTTGTGAGGTGATATGTAGTGATACATTATTGAGGTGGTTGGAGATTTGTGTTTGTCTCTCCAAGTGAATTTTTACCCAATTTTCAACTTGAAATTTAACTCGATTTTAATCTAGTTTTATACCAATTAAATGTTAATTTTTAGATATTTAATTATTAATTTGTTACAAACATAAATGATTTGTGTTAATTTTTCGGATGTCAAAATCGAATTAATCGGATTGATTTAATTGATTTCGAGTCAACAATTAAATTTGAATTAGGTCAATTACGTCAAAATTATATCAAAGTACGGTAATAAGATAACATAAATATGTGTTTTTATATTTGTTAAATTAATGGTCATAAATATATGAAAACTACAAAGAAATACACTACAAGAAAATTCGGATTTCGGGACTGATTTTGCGGATTGACATATCCGTCCTTAAATTTAGGGACAGATTAGGGACTAATTAAAGACGGATTAAGAAAAAAGTCCCAAAATCCGTCCCTAAATTTGGGGACCGTCGGTCAGTCCCTAAGTCGTCCGGATGACAGATGGTTCGATGGAAACTAACCGGAGAGTTGCTTCTCTGGCGGCATCACGAACCTATAATATATTAACTGTAATATTATATGTTTTTTAAAAAACATATATATTTAATTATGTGTGGAGTTAATACAATTTTAGTATGTCTCGTCGTGCTGGAAGAGGCGGTAATAATAGAAACCGTTCAACATCCGAAGAAAGCGCTAATGGACCACAACATCAGAGACAATCATCGGATCCAGTATATTCGGATTTTATGAATCCGAATTTATTTAACACTAGATCTGCGCAATATATGCCACCATATGATCGTCTAAGTTACAATTGGACGCGAACCGATCCCGAAGTAAAGGAACGATGGTGGAAAGCTTTTGTGGTATATTTTTTAAAGATTCATTTTCATTGTAAATTTTAAACTTAAAATAATTTTTAAATACATAATTATTTTATAATTTTCAGCAAAAATATTATTGGGATCCTGCAATAACCGGATATGTAAAGTTCGAATTTGAAAAGCATGCGGGAGAGCGATTGAAAAATCTTATATACGAAACGAGAAAAGAATGGGAGGACACCAATGTCAAACCCACTTGGATCACTGATGATGTCTGGGGACAGTTGCTTGCCCATTGGGACTCTCCTCAGTTTAAGCAAGGAAGTGAACACGCTAGTCGATCTCGTCGTTCTGATAGATCGGGATATGGTCGTAGTGCACATACTGCTGGTTCCCGCTCTTTCGCGGAGGTTTTCGAAGATATGGTAAGATTTAAAAGTTTTTTAAGTTTTACTAGGAGTGACATTTGTTTAATACGTAAAACATCAAATTTGTTTTAGAGGAAAGAGAAAGGATGTGAACCGTCGTACGTGGAATTGTTAGAACGTACACACAAGAAAAAATCCGACGGTTCCTGGGTAGATGCCAGGGCAAAACAAATTCACGACAATGTTGTGAACATGGCATCGAAACGAGTTTCCCAAATCCCGCCAAAAGAAGATGGGACACAACCGACTCTTTCTTAAAAAGAATACAACGAGATGTATTTCGAGGTAAATTTAATACATTTTTACAATAATTTTTTATTAATAATTTAAATTAATTGTTAATAATTTTTTGTAGCACGTAACGCCGTACAAAGGGCGCCTATTTGGTCTTGGAGGAATGTCATCAAAACATGCGACTTCCTCCAAAGACAAGGAAAAGGTCGCGACCCAAGAATTACAAAATACAATCTCGGAGATGAAAGCCCAACTAGAACAACAAAACTCACAGTTCAGCGCTCTGCAAAGAGAAGTAGAGCAAAATAGAAGAGAACGTGAGCAGTGGCTGAGGATGATGAAGGCACACATGCCTTCTATCAATTGGGATACGGCCGGAGACAACGATGCCGATGATGATAATTCCCAATTACCACCTACTAATTTGTAAACAGATAATTTTAAATATTATTGTATAAATGTTTTTTTTAATTTCAATTTTTTTTAATTTCACGTTTTAATTTTTTTAAAAAAAAAAATTGTTCCCGACGGCAGACCTCCGTCGGGAACTATGTTTTTTTTAAAAAAATTGTTCCCGACGGGCTTCGACGTCCGGAAATTTGCGACGGTTTTCGGACTACATTTTACGTCTGAAATTGCGGACTGGAACTGATTACCGACGCTCGTTTGCGGACGGCGCGTGCCAGTCCCTAAATGCCTTTCCGGACGGATTAGGGACTGATTCTTCAGTCCCTAATCCTTGAATTTCTTGTAGTGATAGAATATAAGTTGTGAAGTGAGATGTAATGATTAGGGGTGGACAAATTATCTGAGGAGCCCGTCTCGATCCGAAACCCGTCCTGAATCTGCGGGTGTGGGTTCGGGTTCGGATAATAAAATGTTATTAGTCACAGATTCAGGTTCGGATTCGGGTTTTGCTATCTCTGCGACGAGTATCCGCAATTACCGAATATATATATATATATATACAAAATATTAAAATATCCATATATATCATTTCATTTACGAAAATACCACTAGAGTTTTTAATACCCTTCCTTTCATTCTCTCTCCTTCGCTACACTCTCCCTCCCAAAACCGTGCGGTCGCTCTCCCCTCCTTCTCCTTTCATGTATTCCTTGTGCGACTGCTTCTCCATCTTACACGACGTGGCTTGCCTCTTGCCTCTCGCCTCATTTTCTGGTGTTGCTTCTCGCCTCCATAGTTTCTCGTCTCCATCGCTCACAAATCACCGGTAATCGCTAAAAATCGTTAGAAATTGCTCGAAATCACTGAAAACGCTGGAAATCACTTGAAAATGACTAAACAATCGTTGGAAATCGCTCGAAAATTGCTGAAAACGTTCAAAATTACTGGAAATCGCTAAAAAATGGAAAGGCACCGCTCGAAAATGGAAAGAAATCGCTCGAAAATAGATGAAAATAGCTCTCAACTTCGTTTCCTTCTCTCAAATTTGTTTTTTTTCTCCTCTCAATTTTGTCTTTCCCTCCTCCATGTGTGTTTTTCACTAACAAAATAAGGGCACATATATCTTTTCTTCAATTTTTTTTCCATTAGGTTTACGAAAATATTTTTGAAGTGTTTTAGTTCTACAAAGATATATGTGATATTCTTTCGTTAAAAAAATACTATATAATAAATATTTTGGGTCAGTAATTCAACTTGGATAAAAATGTCATATTGGAACATCTAGATTTTGTTAGGTTGGATTATCCTTCACATCATGGAAACTAGAGAAAACAATGGATACTTTTTTATTATTTTAAAATATGTAATAAAATAAAATAAAATACACACATGGGAGAGCAACTATTGATTGATAGTACTATATATATATATATATATATATATATATATATATATATATATATTGAACGATGCAAAGGCATAAAGATTGTATAACTTCAACACATGAAGATTTTGGAGGCATCCTATGGAGATCTCGAACCCTTTTAAAAACAAAAATGTAAAACTTTTTAATACGAAAAGGAAAAGCTATTATTGACTTTATATGTTTTTTTACATATATTTACGAACTTACACATTCATCATATATCTATAGATATATATATATATATATATATATATGCACGGGGCACTGCGTATACTTACTCGTGTTGTATCTATACAATACATGCATACACGTGATCCTCTACACAATTATGATCTAATCGATAAAATTAATATATACATATTATTTGTATTTTCCACGGTTTGAATACGTAGGTGCATATACATGTGTTTACAAATCTTTTGCATTATACATTCAGAAACTAGAAAGAATTACAAATCTTTTGCATTATACATTCAGAAACTAGAAAGAAAACAAATCTTATTCGAATTTCATATTAGGATTGAATATTACACGACAATGAGAGAGAGCGATGGCAAAACTTTCAACAAAGCTCTTATAAATTATGTGAAGCTTTTAAAATTTATTAATTTTATTAGAGATTTAGAAGATATAGGATATTGTCTTGAGTTTACATGTAAAAAATCATTTAATTGCGTATTCTATTAATCAATAAAATATTTTATTTCTTCTTCTTTACAAAGTATAATCTGTCAATATGAAAATTTTCAAGATCACAACTTGTCTATCATTTTAAAATGGATGAATGTTCAATATTGAACGTGTAAGATATGTTTGAGTTTGTGGGAAGTATTGGATATTTAAAAAAAATATTAAAAATTTTGTTTTTATATTTTATATACATATATGTTTAAATTTTATGTTATGTTAAACAAGATATTACTCTTGCAGATTTTTTTTAAAGATAAAGTCACTAAATTTATAAATTTGTTAGAACCAAACGAAATAAGTGTCTTTTAATTTATTTATTTTTGGTGTTTTAACAAAAGAAAAGAAAGGATATCTTTATTTCATATGTAAAAAAAATATACATTGTCAATGTATTTATACACAAAATACTCTAACTAACTATACTAACTAATTATTAATCTAACCCTATGGTTAACAACTAATTAACTACTATTAACAACCTAACAAAAAATTGTTTTAGACTTTAATATTCCCCCTCAAGATGAGGAGTAAATGTTATTTACTCCCATCTTGGAAGTGAGATTATAAAACTGTGCTGAACATAAAGGTTTCGTCAAAACATCGGCCAGTTGGTATTGCGTTTGAAGATACAAAGTCTTGACAAACCCCGATTGAATCTTTTCACGAACTAGGTGGCAGTCAATCTCGATATGTTTTGTGCGCTCATGGTAAACAGGGTTGTTTGCAATATGTATAGCAGCTGTATTGTCACAAAACAGCAACACGGGTTGTGTAATAGGAAAAGACAATTCACGGAGTAAGGATGATATCCATACCAATTCACATGTAGCATTCGCCATTGCACGATATTCTGCTTCGGCACTGCTTCTTGAAACTGTAACTTGTTTCTCAAATTTTCAAGAAATCAAAGAACCACTCAAATCAGTAAAGAAAACGCAACGGAAAGCATCGTCGGGACAAGAATCCGACGGAAAGTAAAAGAGACACCGACGTATCGAATAACGGGAAAATGAGAATACACCTCCCGACGGGAATAGAAGGAATCACCGAAACAATCACCGAAACGATCACCGAAACCTCACCGACTGAAACCTAATCAATCCACTGAAACCTCACCGAACAATCACCGAAATAATCACAGAATCAATTTCTTAAGTAAAGAGAGACAAGAAGATACCGACGATATATTGCAGGTCCGGTGGAAAAAGAATTGAGCAGATTCGGCGGACTGAAACCTCACCGACGAATTGAGCAGATTCGACGAACTGAAACCTCACCGACTGAGCAGATTCGGTGGAAAAAGAATTGAGAAGATACCGACGAGAGGAGCTCAATTTCTTCAGAAGTCAAGTTCGAAACAATAATGAAATTAAGGCAGAGAGGATGGTTCGAACGAAGAGAAAGAACTTGCAGAAATGCAGAAATTGCAGAAATGCAGAAACGAAGAGAAAGAACTTGCAGAAATGCAGAAAGGCAGAGAGGATGGTTCGAATGAAATTAAGGCAGAGGGGATGATTGCAGAAAGGAAGGTTACAGAAGTTGCAGAAATGGAGGCACCGGCGATTTCAAAGAAAATGAAGAAGACACCGAGTGAATCAAAAGGCCGTCCGGGTTGAATCAAGGGGCAAACAGAAGAAAAAGAGGAAAGAAATCGTCGCCGATTCTTGTCCCGACGATGCTTTCTGCTGCGTTTTCTTTACTGATTTGAGTGGTTCTCTGATTTCTTGCAAATTTGAGTTCGGTGAATATTTCAAATCAATCTAAATTGTTTCGATTAATTTGATCTTTCGAAATGTCGACCAATCCTTATCCCACAACCACAAATCCAATTTTTAGACCCAAAGATTCTTCTTTTCATAATTTCCAAAATAAACCTAAAGTCGTATGCTCTCATTGTGGTCTTCAAGGTCATTTGGTAACAAAATGTTATCGACTTTATGGATATCCAAATGGATATAAAACCATCAATCCAAAATCGAGACCTACTTTCATATCCAATTATCATCCTCGGATTAATATGTTACAACAAAATCCTCAACAAAGCATAACTCCAAATATAGGTAAAACTTTCCTCCTATCTACTTTTGCCTTATCCTTAAATATACATCTTAATATTCCCAAAAAGTCTTGGATCATAGATTCAGGTGCAAGTTGCCATGTTTGCAATGATATTTCATTTTTTTCAAATATTACACCAACTTCTAACATTTCTGTCATTCTCCCTAATGGTAATAAATTTTCTGTTTCTCACATTGGGAGTGTCATTCTTTCTCCCCTTCTTATCCTTCATTCTGTTCTTTACATCCCTTCTTTTCATTTTAATCTACTTAGTGTGAGTCTCCTAATCAAAAACACTAACTTTCATGTCCTTTTCGACAAATCTTCTTGTATCATACAAGATCCTATTCGGGACTTGATAATTGGGAAGGGTGAAGCCTCTCAAAATCTCCACTTCTTGGATCCTTCTAACATCCCTTTTCTTGTCGCCGTTACTTCTACATCTCTTTGGCATGATCGATTAGGGCACCCTTCATTTTCCAAAATAAAATTCCTATCATCTCAATCTTTAATAAAGACTTCTTCTAATGATAGTTCTATACCGTGTAATATTTGTCCTCAAGCCAAACAAAAACATCTTCCTTTTATTTCTTTAAACAATAAATCTGAGTCCACTTTTGATCTTATCCATATTGATATTTGGGGACCTTTTTCATTAGAATCTTTGGATGGGTATAAATATTTTTTCACTATTGTTGATGATTACAATAGGTGTACTTGGATATATTTTTTGAAGCAAAAATCTGATGTTAATTCTGTTTTTCCTTCTTTTTTAGCTTATGTTGAAAATCAATATAACAAATATGTCAAAATCATTAGATCAGATAATGCACATGAGTTACAATTTAAAGAACGTTTATCTAAAAACGGGATTCTCCACCAATTTTCTTGTGCTTATACGCCACAGCAAAATGTTGTAGTTGAAAAAAAACATCAACACCTTTTAAATGTTGCTCGTGCTCTTTTATTTCAATTCAATGTTCCTATTCCTTATTGGCCTGAATGTGTTGCCATTGATGCTTATTTGATTAATAGAACACCATCTTTTTTTCTTAACAATAAAACGCCATATGAACTATTAAATGGAAAGCAACCTACTTATGAACACTTGAGAGTATTTGGTTGTTTGTGTTATGTTTCCACCCTTACTAAAGATAGAAACAAACTGAGTCCACGGGCTAACCCTGCTGTTTTTTTAGGATATCCTCAAGGATATAAAGGATATAAAGTCCTTGATTTAACCACTAATCGTATTATGATTTCAAGAAATATAATCTTTCATGAAAACATCTTTCCTTTTCACAACCATTCTTCTAATAACATTTCTGATTTTTTTGATAATTCTGTCCTTCCTCTACCAATCAGTGACATTCCTTGTATCGAAAATATTTTTCTGCCAGATCATAACTCCAGCTCTTCTATTCTTTGTATCGAAAACATTCCTTCTTATATTCCTTCTTCTGTGACAGCTCCCCAAAATAACCATTCTAGTTCTTCCTTGGTTTCGAATGACACTCCCACCAGACCCAGAAGACCCCTTAATCCACCCAAATATTTGTCAGATTATCATCTTTATCATTTATCTCATTATAACCAACCTCCTATACATAAAACACCTTATCCCATATCTGATTTTATTTCTTATACAAAACTTTCCGATGCATACAAACATTTTACTTTAAATATTAGTACAATTTCTGAACCTAAAACATATAAACAAACTGCATTGTCTACTGTTTGGAAAAATGCTATGAAATTGGAATTAGATGCACTTCAAAACAATAAAACATGGATTGTTTGCTCATTGCCTTCTAACAAGAAACCTGTAGGTTGTAAATGGTTGTTTAAGATTAAATACAATGCTGATGGCAGTTTAGATAGATACAAAGCAAGATTAGTGGCTAAAGGATTTACACAAAAATAAGGTATTGATTATGTTGATACTTTTAGTCATGTTGCTAACGAACCAGACGGTAAAAGAAGAAGCCGTCGCCGATTTGAACCAAAAGAAGGAAAGCAGTGAACACGACGGCAAAGAAGAATCTGACGGGAAGAAAAGCCGTCGAAATTGAAATCGGAAGCTGTAGAGATTCGCTGGAAATTTACAAAAACACAGAAGAAATTTGCCGGTTTGCTGGAAGAAGGTGAAGAAGAAATCGGGTATGAGCTGGAAGAAGGTGAAGAAGAAAAGGAATTTTGAGTCCGTTAGGGTTTGGAAAGGGAACAAGAAAAGGAACTTGATATTTAGGAATTTTTATGGCTCTGATACCATTTTAACAAAAGAAAAGAAAGGATATCTTTATTTTATATGTAAAAAAATATACATTGTTCATGTATTTATACACAAAATACTCTAACTAATTATACTAACTAATTACTAATCTAACTCTATGGTTAACAACTAATTAACTACTATTAACAATTTAACAAAAAATTGTTTTAGACTTTAATATGGTGTAAGACGAAGAAAAAGGCCACTACGGACAATGTGGTGCAGTGCATTGTTATAATTTCTTCCCGTTGCAGGTTATAATTTCCCAAACCACATCACATATGTGTATACATATATATACACACATATATATATATGTATGTATATAATATATATGTATCCATGGGAACGTCGATCACGTAAGTTGCATGGTTTGGTAAGAAAAAATCATTACGTCTCATGACATTTTAAAAATATAACCTTTTCATCATTGTTTGGAATTACTTAATAAATAATTATATATTTATTATTATTTGATTTCATGGATGATAATATAAAGATATTACACATGCGTTAAATTTTAGAGAATATATACAAAATTGTAATTGTGGAACTCGCAATCAATACAATTCGGATGTATATTGAGTGAACTTTGAGTTTATAAAAATAAATTTTAACACAAATATTTTTTTCTGTGCATTAGTTTGTTTGAAGTGAAAAAAAATTAGACTTTGCACATTGATCTAAAATTAATAACACATAAAAAAAACAAGGGCTTAAATGACTTGTTAAACAAAGTATTCAAGTGTATGTTAATATGTAAAAGAATTATTAATGTGTCTTTTATTTTACAAATTGGTATTAAATTTCAAAAGTATGATAATATACTGTTATTCGTTTTCTATAATATATCAATTGTTCATCTAAAAAATATCTGCCTACGATTTTATTTGATATTATCCGTAAAAATATATTAATTTTATCAACACAATAAATTTAAATATAGATAAAGAGAAACTTTAAAAAACAAAAAATATAGGTTGAAGTACTATATATCAAATAATGTCTACTAATTAATATATTAATGGGTAAATTTATAATTCTCCATTAGGAGATTATCTTTGTACTGTATGTAAATTTTATATGATCGAAAATGATAAATTAGATAATTATTCATTGGTCGCACGAAACTTGCATGGGAGGTAGTGGATAAAATAATGAGCTCAGCTGCATTCGCATATGCTTTATCGAAGATCATATCTATTAGAAAATATAAAATATATTTCATGATAATATTCTCAAACTTCGATATGTTGTCATATATATATACAGAAAATCTCACATCAAAAGGATATATATATATATGAATATTATTATGAAAAAGGTTGCAACCATTATTAATCATTTGCTAAGTCTAATCTTTCTTTTTTCTCCTTTTTAGCCATGCATGCATTATATGTCTAACATTATTTAAATGGTTGACATGCTTGCTTTCATAATGACTCTCACGAACTCCCTACAAACATGTAAATAAATATATATTGCAAAAGTTTTTAAAATTTAATAGTGTTTAAATTACTCTAAATAATGGTATTTTAATTCATTATAATATTGTATTTTTAGTTATCAAACCTAGATTTGGATTTAACTAATATCAAAAGTTAGTTTAAAAGTTAAAGATATTCGGTATCATATATATGAGTCTCAAAATTCATGTTCTAACCAATGTGTGACAATTTATCATAACACTCTCTTTCACGTCTAGGTTCGTATTTGAAGTATCGAGAACGTAATATCCGTATATCCAAATCGGGACGAAACACGCTCTGATATCATATCAAATATGGGTTTAGGTCTAACTAAATTTCAAAAGTTAAAACGAAAATTTAGAGTTGTCTAATACTATATATATATGAGTCTAAAGTTTATATCCTAATCGATGTGGGACAATTTATCGTAATAGTATTTATATTTTACAAAAATCAAAATGTTTATATGTTTTAGTTTTTGGAGATTAATAAATTTAAGGATTTGTCTGTGTTTCGGGTATCCATATATTAATGGAATATTTAAAAAAAATTAATTTAGAGGAGACGAATCCGAAAGCACAAAAATGTTTATGACCGACACGACTAAAATTACGAAAATAGCCTCAATAATTGGACAAATACAAGTAGAGTTATTTTGTTTTTTCAAAAGAAAAAAAATTAAAAAAGAAAAAATATATACAGATGTCCGTTTCGTCCTTTGAGACAGGACACTGAAAAGCCTGTTTCGCCACGTCATCGTTTTTTTCCTTTGTGATTTTAAATTAATTCGCCAGCTTGGATGCCTTTGACCAATAGCTTTTGACTAAATCTCAAAATATTTTAGGACAATACCATTTTTTTTACCTCAAAATATAACGTTAATCTTATTTTTTCTCAATGATTTTACTTTAAAATTTGGTATTCTGAATCGCTTTCCATTATACAATTTTATCTATAAAATCGATTCCATAACTAAACATTAAAATGTATTAAAGATTTAAAATTTCAAATTAAAATTTTGAAAATTATATTTTCTAACTTTAAAAACATAAATTTAAGGGTTTAAAATAATTTACAATAAATACATAGAATAATATTCATTTTAAAATTATTTTATATCATATATATATATATATATTGTATTAATATTAGTAATAAAATTTTGAATATTTATTAAAATTGTATCAATCAATTATAAAACAAATTAGAAGACGTGGGTTTGGCTACTAAACGTGACATCACAAAGTAATTTACATTTACATATTTCACATTTTTTAATTTTCATTTATTTTTTATTGAGTGATATTATTTATTATAATATGTCATTTTTTTACTTAAAATATATATATATATATATATACACACATCAATCATTACCACATAAATTATGCACACAAAAAAACAATGAAAAAACAATTACATTATCATGACAATATAATTTCTCCAAAAATATGTTAATAGGATTATTGAAATCATTCAAAAAAGTTTTGTTCCTAAAACATTTTTCACGATATTCAAATATATTTCAAAACTACATTACAAAAGTTCAATAATTCACAAAGAAACCCAACCATTCGATTTCAAGATGCTTGTATTCGAACTTCAATGGCAAACGAGACGATGACAGGTTCGATTTACAATAAAACGATTTATGTCAAATATGGGTTGGACCTAATTAATTCCAAAAGCTAGTTTAAGAGTTTAGGATTACCCAACACCATATATATGAGTGCCAAAATTCATGTCCTAATCAATGTGAGACAACTTATCATAACACTTCTCCTCACGTCCAGACTCGATTCTAGAGCGTGGACATCACAATCGGGGGTTCAACATCGGTATATTCAAATTGGGACGAACCGGACTCTGATAGCATGTCAAATATGGGTTGAGTCTAACTAATCTCAAAAGTTAGCTCAAGAGTTTACTTATCTTTGATTTCTAAACCCTTTCATCTAACGATTCGACACCGAAGTCTAAGATTCAAAACTGCGTGTGTCATCGAATCAAGATTTTTACACCTTTGATGGACTTATGAAAAAAAGTTGAAGGATATTTGTAAAATACGAATTAGGTCTAATTAATCCAAAAAGTTAACACAAGAGTTTTAGGGTTGTCTAGTACCATATCCAAAGTTCATATCCTAGTCGATGTGGGATAAATTATCATAACATCCCCTCACGTCCAGACTCGATCCTAGAGCATAGACATCACATCGATATATACAAATCGGAACAAATTTAGTTCTGATATCATATTAAATATGTGTTTGGTCTAAATAATCTCAAAAACTAGTTCAAAAGTTTAGCGTTATCCAGTAACATATATGAGTTCAAAGTTCATGTCCTAACCGATACGAAACAATTTATCGTAACAAAATTGAAAATACAGTTTTTGACAATATCACATCATAATAAACAAATATATCTTAAATCGTCTCTCAAAGTGAGGAAATTTGATATATTAGTATGTATTCGTATTTTTTTTTTAATTTTGAGGAAATTTGATATACAGGATCCCGAAGAAGGCTTTATGGGCCGTTTTCCTTTTTTTAACAAAGACATTGGTGTGGGAAATCTTGCACATGGGCTTAATCTTATGTTGATGTTTTATTTTATTGGGGGCCCACGTTGGGTCGACGTAAACCGGGTCTTTACAAAATTGGGCTTTAGGATATTAAATTGGGATTTTTTAGTTAACCGGGCTCAATCGGGCTGTTTAAAGTTTGGTTTCCTTCAAGTCCTATTAAAACCGGTTATGTTTGATATATATATATATATAATATATTCTTATATACATGTGACACTAAAGAAAGGTAATTAATTATAAACTTTTATAGAAGGAGACCAAGAGAATTCATAAGGAATAATGTAAATGCAAACTATATTATTTAGAGAAGGGTGGAAAAGAAAATATTCTGATAAATTAAAAGTAAATTTTGATTATTTATTTATTTCTTATCAATATTTATATGACATATTATTATTATGATTTTGCATTTTCATTGGGCATCATGTCCCCTATGTTGGGCATGCCTTTCCATGGTTTTACCGACCAAAAGTGTGACTATAAATCCTTATGGGGTCCCTGAGTTTTTAAAATAATTTGTTTCAAATATTTTATATACATATTTTTTACAATTTTAAAAATGATTATTTATTGTATTTCATAATTTTGGGAGTTAGACCTCATCTTAAGCCAGTTTTTATATAAATAAAAGAATACAAAGTCTTGAAATTATGCGTATATTTATTTCACCCTGGTAAATATCGTATTTTCATATATAAACTTGGATTAGAGGATTTAATAACAAATACGAAATATATAATGGTGAGATTAAAATGAGATATATATATATATACACACTTATAAAACACAATACAGAAAGATTGGTATATACTTTTCTTCGCCTTCACGTCAATAAAAAGTAAAAGGAGTACTTGGCGTGAATGTGCTTGTGTAAGTATTTTCTAAAAAAAAATAATGTTTGATTAAGAAAACATGAAGAAAGTAAACAAAATAAGAAAAAGTATGATTATGACCTTAATTAGAATGATTAAAGATAATTCCAAATCGTTACCCTTTAATGACAAGATGTGATTAGATTTAGATTTATATCGTTTAATGACAAATTAAATGCACGTGCCGTCCACTCCCTATGAAACGAGTGGTGTAAATACCATTTATATTATATAATATCTTATAAGACCTCGTTTGACCATATATTAAAATTCGATTAATAACAATTTATATTATTATCGATACATTAGGGTAAAGCAGGATTATGTATATTCGTTATCGATCTTATCGTATCTTTTTATTGCTATAGATTAAATATATTGTCGGCTCGACGTAAAAAATAAATAATTACGTTAATGGTGTACAATTTTTTCTATTATATATATATAATGTATTTTAACTATCATAAGATAACATAAATTTGAATATTAGTTATAACTTCAATAGACGATGACTAATTTATCTATCGTAAATCTTGGCTGGTTTTAATTTGTCTGAAAATGGGTCGATATTATTTTGATTAAAGTGGACTGCTAAACTAATCATTGTGCTAATTCCTTTATGCAAGTGGGTTATATTGACAAATTAATTTTTTTTTATAAAATTGATTTTTTAAATTTAAATATTTTTGACATTTTCTTAAGAGACAAGGCACTAAACTCTCCAATGATGTTATCTTCCAATAAGCCCTATCACTCAAAAACTACACTCTTTTCTCTTTTTATTTTATTTTTCGTTAAATTATACAATTAAATTTTTAAAAAATATTGATATGATTTGCAATGTAATATTTTTGCATAATAATAATGATATATTTATTTAAACTTGTGGTGAATAAATTTGAAAGGTCAACGTCATCATATCATCCTTTAGATTTTGTTATTGTCAAGCACCCCGGGCAGGATCTTACATGAATGATCAGTATATATCTCCTTGATGCTACCCTTACTATTTATTTATTATTTTTATTATTTCTGAACAAAAAAATTTGATATAATTTAATTTTCATGGCTTATAAAATAGCTAGTGGGTGGAAATGATGGTAAGAAAATCGTGACCGTCCATTTTATATTGTAGGATGATATATGAAAATTACACAATGCGAGTATTATATATATATATATACATATATATATATATATAACATGTCTTCATGTATAACATATTCCATATCAATCATCAATTCAGTTGTTAATCGCGATAATACGAATACTCATATTATAAAAATAATAATTATATCGTATTAGTTGTATGTGTTAGTTCACCTATAACTTATTCAATAATATTTTTGTATAAGGCTGAAATTTTTGAATTTTCAGTTTAATAAATCAAACTCGCATGAAAATTCAATTCACTATATTTTTATTGAATAATACTTTCTAATTAATATTATTATTATTATAATAATTTTTTGTTTTATATATTTTGTATTTGAACCGTAATACTTTTGGTTTTATTGGTTGTTGTGTTGTTAGGCTGCAATTTGTTTTCTTGAACATATTTGTTTTTTAACAAAAACTGTGATTAAAAAAGAGAGAGTAATTAATGGCTATTAAATCTTTAAAAATGATAATATCTTAATATTATTAAAACAAAAACAGAGAGAAAAAATTAAAAAATTAATTTTTTAGTTTTTTCTAAATTTTAAATTTTTAGTTATATTTTAAAAATAAAACTATATTAAAAATTTTAAAATTAAAATTATAAATAGAATCAAACAAAAAATTTTAATATGATATTTTTTACATCCAAATATAAAATAATTAAATATTTAGTTCATTTCAAATAATATTTAATTCATTTAAAAATAAAATATAAAGCATTTTAAAATTTAATATAATTTTTAATCTATCAAAAAATAATAATTAGTTAAAATAATCAAATGATGTCCATAATTTAATTTAATTTAATTATTATAAATAATTAAGAATATAATTATAAAAGAATTTAATTTTATTTCAAAATTTATCTACATAATATTTAAATTTTTTAGTTTTTACATGAGTAGTAAATATAAACTATTTAAGAAAATTCTAATATCTTGAAAATTATTTATTATTTACAAAATATTATTAACCTTTTATATTATTTTTCAAAAAATATAACTACTTTAAAAAAATTTCAAACGAAAATGTCAAATAAATAATTCTTAAATGTGTTTCAAAACAAAATATAAATAATTTTTAAAATTTATATTATTTTTTTAATGCAAAAATTAATTTAAATTTTTTAATAAAAATCCGTTTAAAAATAAAATCAGTTAAATTTATTTCAAAAGATTATTTAAACTAAATTAGATTATTTAATTTTTTACACTCTAATAATAAATATATAATTAATTATTACTATATTCAAACATCTAATTGATGAAAGAGAATGTTGCTGTATTTTTAATTTTAATTTGGTTCTTAATCTTTGTTTATATAAGTAATCAGACCAACCATTTAAGATTGATTTTTATTCAAACAATTTATTTCAAAAATTATCTAAATAAAATTTAAATTTTTTAGTTTTTACATCTGTAGTAACTATAAACTATTTAAAAAAAAATATTCTGATATCTTAAAAATTATTTATTATTTTTCAGAAAATATAATTACTTTTAAAAAAATTTCAAATGAAAATTATTTAATTTATTTTAAAAATAGATAGAAAATCATTTTAAACGAAAATGTTAAATTAATAATTATTTAATGTATTTCAAACAAAATATAAATAATTTTTTAATATTTATATTATATATTTTGAATGCAAAAATTAATTTAAATTTTTTAATAAAATCTGTTTAAAATAAAATCATTTAAATTTATTTCAAAAGATTTTTTAAATTAAATTATATTTTTAATTTTTTTACACTATAATAATAAATATATAATTAATTATTAATTAGTTTAATAATTAATTTATTTAATTTAGTTAACCTCCAGAAAATAATAACTTCCCATTTTTATAAATAAATTTATTTAATTGTTATAAAATATTTTAAAATATTATTTTAAAATCAATTAATCAATTTATTTTAACTTGCAAATTAAAATTTTTTGTAAGTATTAAATAATTAATAAGTATATTTGTTTATTTTTTTTATATTTTTAACAAACTATTTTTTATTTTTGAATTATGGATGAAAAGATATATGAATTGTATACAACATATATATATATATATATATATAAAAACTCACGATATTCCAAAATTCAAGTATCTAATTAAATAAGGAGAATGTTGCAATATTTTCAATTTTAATTTGGTTTTTAACCTTGATTTACATAAATAATTAGACCAACGGTCAATTGTACATAACTTTGAATATATTCATTTTTTTCATCTAAGTTAAATATAGTTAATGTTAATATATATTTACTATAAACAACATAATTAACCACTACAACTATATATCTTTCATAATACTTATAAATTATAGATATTATTTATATTTAAACTATTTATTAATAATTTTAAAATCTTATTACATATTATATTATATTATATTTAAACTATTTATTAATTTCAATTTTAATAATTTTAAAATCCGTGCACGGATAATATCTAGTACATATATAATATATAAACCCGATTTTGCAAATAATGAAATAAAATCAATTCGTTTTATTGATACTATTATTGTGTATGTGCGCACAACAGATAGTGTAAGTATTATGTTGTCGAGGAAAAATTCAACAAGAGGTGGGGTCGATAATTATATGAAATTAATCTTATTTTAAATTTTAATTGAAAAATATAAGAGGTTAATAATAATAATTATTATTATTTATTTAATAATAGGTTTTTGCTTTGTGGGATGGCGTTGGTCTCTTTTCCTGCTCCTTCAACCGTCGAAAGCAACGTCTCTACTACTTCACCCAAACACTCTCTTTAACCTTTTGTTTTCTTTTTATTAAAAATTAAAATAATAACTTTCTAATTTTTAATTTATTCGTATATAAAAAATAGACTCGTCTAATATGACATTGAGTATGGCAATATCATTCGGATAGATGAATTGGCCATACTATATCCTAATTATATTTTGTAAATAGTTGATAGTATGAGTTGAATGGAATTTAGACTCACATTAAGTAATTAAAAATTATTATGTATTGTTAATATATTTTTGTAAAAAAAGATGGGCTATATAAATATGTCTAAAAAATTTTGTATACGTAAGATTTTATTGAATCTGTATACGGTATTTTTATTGAATCTGTATACGGTATTTTTTTTTGTTGTACATTTTAATTTTTATTCTTCATATTTATTATTATCGTTATCGTGTATTTATTTATACGCGTCTAAACTCGTTAGTTTTAGTAAATTCAATGTATTTAAGGTATATTATATACAAATAGTTTTTTTAGACTCAATAAAAATTTGATTTTTTAATATTAATTTGAAAATTCTAATATATTTTAAGATTGTATATAAAATATATTCGAATCTAATATATATATATAATTAAGATTTTTGTTTTTATCAAAAGTCGTTTTTTTATTATTCATCCGCGTTCTAATATCAAAATATACATAAATTTGTTAGGATTAACGTGCATGAATACCAATTAATAATTCTGAAACTATATAGTATACATTATTAATCAGAGTGTTAACATTTTAAAAATGAATAAATGGTGAATAATACAACTTAAATACATATATCCTAACTAAATTAACTGTCTATTCCGATATTTAAATGCTTTAGATGGTGGGAGTTTCCTTTTGACCATAACTACCTTCTAGGAATGAACAAAACCTTGAGATTTTCCACAATGGTTTTGGGTAAAAGATAATACACTCAATAATTAACCTAAATTTAAAATTTATTAATTTTCAATTTTTTTATAATCAAAATTAATTAATTCCTTTTGTGGGGTGCAAAAGAACACCTAATTTGTAATTAGTAGGGTTGTTGTTCTAAAGCACATTCCTTGACTAATTAACTACCACTATTACATTTTACTCCCAACAAGAGTTGACCATTCTTAAATTATCTCATTCAACGTGTATTACGCTTCTTGTCTTTGTTTCCCCCTTTTTCCATTCTAAATTACATAAATTTATTTCCCTATTTTTTTATGTTTTTTTGGAAGGGTGAAAACGACTTTTTTTTTATAAAATCAATCAATTATTAAAATTGCTATATTTAATTATTTAAAATGTCAAATAATATACAAATTAAAAATTATTGTCGATATATAAAAACATCAATTTTCACATTTAGTATGAAATTATCATCTTTCATGAATTAAAAATATTTACAATAAAAACTTTAAAATTATTTTAATATAAACGGAGATAATAAAATGTCATGATAAATTTAATAAACGATATTTAAGATAATTTTTAATCATCTTTTATATTTTTATTCATACAATTATAACTTTTCAAGAAATCATATTTAGAAAATATTTAAGAAAATGAAAGATTTTATTTTTACCATATACTTAATCAAATTAATTATTTACCAAAAACTTTCGCTTCCTGCTTAATATTGAATATATCACTTGGATATTTTTTTATTCTTACAACAAATATAGCACTTTATAAACGTATTATTTAAAAGTAGTTTACAACTTGAGTGATCATTTTTTATAGTTTAATGGAATGAAATACAAATTGAGTAACTATATAATATCTAACTAATGCATTATAAGTATTCACATCGTAACTTTACGTGGATTTTAATTTTTAAGGTTATGAGTCTTATGCATGATCCCATGCTCTAATTGCAAATGTGAAAATGATAAATAATTATTACGTACTGTTTATAAAATTGATAAATTATTTCCACGTCCCAATTATAACTCTTTCTTGATTTTGCTTAAGGTTTGGATATAAAAAGAAATCTATACATGATTCTTTCTTTTAATTTTAAAAAATTAATGTTTTAATTCTATACGAATTAATTAAATTGGTGAATAAAGGAAACTTAAATATGTTTTTTCAGTTCATATTCAAATTTTGAAAACAAATGTTCACATTGTAACGGAGTTTGAAATAGAAAACGAAATAACAAATTGTAATATCAATAAGTTTTTTGGATATATATATATATATAGAATATTTGGAAGCAATAAAAATATAAAATTGATAATCAAAGAAAAAATATTGACCTACGTACCACTCGAATTTTATTATATTAAAAGACAAAAGAAATACACACGTAGAATATTAATTTACATGTAAAATATTACCTGCCGACGACGCGTTTTTCTACATAATGAAAAAACAAATCAACGATTATAAAAGAAAATTATAGATTTGGGAATTGAAGTGAAAGATCTCTTGAAACCGACACGCACGGACCAAAATATTTTATATTATTTATTATAATAAGATTTAATTAATTTAATTAATGTAACATTTTGTCAATTACTGTTCTTTGGCTTGTGCTCTTACTTTACCATATTTTAATATTGATATCTTAAATTTTCAATTATTTAATTTTATGTAATCAATTTTTATTCTTTTGCATGCCCAATATAGAAGAACAATGTAGCCGGCCTATTAGTTAAGAGGCCATCGGGTTTAACTCACTATGGGGGACCGACTATGGATGTATTTTTAAAAGTTTTAAAATATTTATATCGGGTTTTGAGAAATAGATATAAAATTTTAGAATATATATATATATATATGAGAGTTCAACATAAAAATATTATTGAGAACCATAACATATATATTTATATTTACATAATATTTGAGAATCATATTGAAAATCATAACAGATTAAACTTATCTTGTTTAATTACAATTATGAATATGTTTATATTTATATGTTCCCCACAGGATGGAACACCTTTGATGACTCCAATCTTGTTACATAAATGAGTAAAAGTAGAGTGCGGAAGTGGTTTGGTGAGAAGATTCGCAAGTTGGTCAGCTCATGTGAAATTCGAAGAGTACATTCTTGAACTTGATGTCATATGAAGCGATAGTTTAAAGCAAGATGTTTCATCCTCGAGTGGAACACCGGGTTTGCACTTAGGTAAGTAGTTCCAATATTATCACAGTATATCACCGAAGGGCCATTGATAGAAATCCCGAGTTAATGAAGCAGCCCATCGAACTTTTGCGGATATGAGTGCAACAGAGCGGTATTCGGTCTCAGTTGAGGATCGTGCGAGAAATTTATTTTTCTTTGATGACCAAGAGATATGATTTTTACCATAGTACACGATGTGATCTCTCTTCTGAAGGACCAATCATCTTTGTCTCTGGCCCAGTCAGTGTCGCCGAACGCGTGGAGACGAGGTTCATTCACGGACGAGAGGAAGATTCCAGTGTCGCGATTGCTGCCAAGATATTACAGAACTCGTTTTACAGCTTATCAGTGATCCGTTGTTGGAGAATGCATGAAATGTGAGAGCCGATTCACCACAAAACTAATGTCTAGGCGTGTAAGAGTAAGGTATTGGAGGTTGTCTACCAGTGCTCTGTATTCAGTTGGGTCGGACAAGGGAGAGCCAGACCAAAAAGAGAGACGTGTCGTCGATGTCATTTGTGTAGGAACCGATTTTGTTTCATGCATATTTGTACGTCGCAGAATGTCCCAAATGTATTTGTGTTGCGAGAGGTGGAGAGCATGAGCCGTGTGTTTGGCTTCAATACCCAGAAAATATGAGAGATGGCCAAGATCCTTGATGGAGAACCGAGATCCAAGAGATGTGATGGTATCACCGATGAAGGCAATGTTGTTTCCGGTAATGATCAGATCATCTACGTAGACAAGGATGTACGCCAAGTTGCTTTTGCTGCGAAAGACGAAAAGGGGTGCATCGACGAGTGAGTTAATGAAGCCCCGAGAGAGTAGAAAAGAGCGTAACTCAGAGTACCAAGTCCAGGGAGCTTGTTTCAAGCCGTCCAATGCTTTATGAAGTTTGCACGGTTGATCCCGATCAACAAAGCCTTGCGGTTGAGACATGTATACTTCGTCATGGAGATTGCCTTGCATAAATGCATTATTAACATCAAGTTGGCGAAGTTCCCATCCGTGGGAGTTAACAATGCTCAAGACAATTCGAATTGTCGTGGGTTTAACAACCGAACTGAGAGTTTCATGAAAGCCAATGCCAGGGCATTGATGAAATCCCTTTGCAACTATGCGAGCTTTGTAGCGATCTATAGAGCCATCGGGTTTTCGTTTGATATGGAATACCCATTTGCAACCAACAATGTTCTGAGCTTGTTTCAGTGGAACAAGTTCCCAAGTCCCATTTCTCATTAGTGCATCAAATTCTTCATACATTGCTTGTATCCATTTGGGATCTTTCAGTGATAACCCCACTGTAGTCGGTTCCGAGTCAGTATGAGATCAACCTAAGCATCAAGAGAGAGGTGTTGGATAGGCTTGATAATGTTGTTCTTCAAGCGTGTAACCATCAGATGGTCATTGTGTGTAAGAGCTAGTGGTTCTGCTCCGCTGTCGGGAAGAGCTGTTTGCAGAGATAGAGTCCCCTGTTTCGAGAGCAGATATAGCTTCGTCTGATGCTTCCAAAGAGGGCCTAAGCACAGACGAATTGGTTGCATCAGGCGGAGAAGGACCTAAGCTGGTCGACGATGGACAAACTGGTTGAATTGAAGAAGGGACAAAATCCATGAGAAATTGTGAAATCGACTGATTTTGAGACAATGAAGAAAGTAGTGAGATAGATTTGTGTAAGGGAAGTGAGATTCATGGAACTTGACATGACGTGATACATAAAGACGGGAAGTGACTGGATCAAAACAAATATAGGCGTTTTGTGTATTGGAGTAACCTAGGAAAATGCATCCAGTGGAGCGGATATCAAGTTTGTGTTGTGAGTAAGGGCAGAGCCAAGGATAACATAAGCAACCAAAGGTTCGAAGTTTATGGTAGTTTGGTACGGTATTGAAAAGAGAAGCAAAAGGAGATGATGATGAAAAAATTGGTGTGGGCAATCTGTTGATGAGGTATACAACGGTGGAGAAGGCATAGGGCCAAAAAGACACAGGTTGAGAGGCATGGGAGAGACTAGTTTCAACAATATGACGATGACATCATTCGGAAATACCATTGTGTTAAGGGGTGTTGTGAGATGTAGTAAGATGAGATATTCCATGAGATTCAAGGAATGGACGAAAGGCAAAGTATTCACCCCATTGTCACTATAAAGTGTGAGGATTTTGAGATTGAGTTTGCGTTTGATGAGATATTTGAAGCATTTGAAAGTGATGAGTGCATCGAATTTGTGTTTCAAAGCCATGTATAGTGAGTGAAGTGGTCAACAAAGAGAATATATTATTTGTAGTTGTTAATGGAGAGAATAGGTGAGGTTCAAACATCAGTGTATATGATTTCAAGAGGACGAGAAAATGTAATAAAAGACGGGGAAAAAGAAAGCTTATGACTTTTATTGCTCGAACAAGCATTGCACAACAAATGTTTGGCAAACAAACAAAACGGTAATGAAAATTTAGAAACCATCTGTTGAAGAATCGGAAATGCTGGATGACCTAAACGGGAATACCACTGGGACAAAATGGACTTGATGGAAGATAATACAATGGGAGAGGATTTCAATCTTTCGAACTTCTCAATCTACGGGCAGCTTTAAGCCCTCGAACGAAGGTGAGAGGAGCGTTGGGAAGACGTAGGGAAAAGGGACGTCGGCCACTCGTACACACCACGTTTAGCTTCTCCAGTCATTAATTGTGCCCCCGTGTGCTTAGATCCTTCACCTGAAATGCATCAGAGAGAAACTCGACTAAGACTCCATTGGATTTTCAAAGTTGATTAACGAGGAAAAGGTTCTTGCTGATGGCTGAAACACATAAAATATTCTCAAGTTGTAAACAACCTTAAATAAGACGGAGAGAGAATGAACCAGTGTGTGTGATCGGTAAAACTGTCTCGTTTCCGACCACGATTTCTTCACCTCCATGATAAGCGTTGTGAAGCGAGAGATTATGAAGATTTGAGGTAATATAGTAGGTTGCACCACTGTCCAAGAGCCAGGGTCCAGAATCATAGGGAGCCACAGTCGAATGATGTGCTTGTGGAGATCAAGAGTTCTGAGATGACCCTCACGGTGGAGGAAGGGACGACGAACCAGAAGCCGATACAAGTCTAAATTGAGGGCACCGTTTGACGTTGTGACCCTGAGTATCGCAGGCTTGGTAACAACTGCGATAGGATTGAGGAGCAGACGATGAGTTCCGATTCCAAGTCTGGTTATCATTGCGGTTCTAGGTCATTATTGTCATTACGATTCCATTGAGAATTGGATCCACGTCGCTGGTTTGGACGATAGCGAATGTTGGTGGTGAATGTCGTTGTTGGTAGAGATGTTTACGAGAGACGGTTCGAAACCAATTTTGCTTTGTGGTTAAAAAGTTTCTCATCCAATATTAATTAGGATGTAGATTTTAAACTCTTACATATGATATTAAACAATCATAATTATTAAACTAGTTTTTATAATTAATTTGGTAAGAACTAATAACTTTTTTTACAATATGTATTTTTTTATAATGTTATAAATATTATCAAATTAAATTGTGAAGACATGGATGCTAACACGGGGGAAGTTGGCATGTCTAAGTAGGTAGATTACGTGTGCATAATATTATATATTGTTGGACAAAATTTTAATTTACTTAAGATGATAAAAAATAAAAATTAAAAAATCTAATCGGATAAATTAAAAACTCGTGGAATATTAATAGTTTAAAAAACCTAACATAACACCATAATTATAAAGTTATATATCAACAAAATTAATATTGTGATACGTACTTTTGAAAGCTATGGGCGCCTTTTGTTGTCTTCCCCAACATAGCGTGCATGTAGTTTCTTTCCACTTTACTTCTTGACAAGTGACGAGACACACACATATTATATATATATATATATTATAACCGCAAATATTACTTGTTAAGTAAATTGGATAAATCTCAAATATATATTTAAAATTATATAAATGAAATATATATACAATGGATTGTAAATTGAAATGAGTATAGAATACATAAATATATAATAAATTGTAAACCGATTAAGTATTGAATAAATATAGAATTGATGATTAAATCAATAACCTCTAAAATAAATGTCAAATATATTACCTCAAAAGGTGTATATATATTAACAATTTTTTAACAACAATTTATGGTTATTTTTTAATGGAACTGAATTATTAAAAATGTCATTTTTCTTATTTCTAACAGTTCGAGTTTTGTTGACTTAAATTATTTTTTTTCCATTTAAACTATAATACAGGTGATTTTAAGTAGTTTTTAAATGGTAAATATTACAAAATGTTACGTAATTATGGTGTGTAATTTGTGATTTGTCATCTAAGACTAATTGCCTAAACTTTTGCTCTTTCTCTTTTATATGTAACAAAAATTTTGAAGGAAATTCACACAAATTCAAACAATCTTGATTGTTTGTTTATTTTATTGTTTTAGATAATAAATACTTTTATAAAAGTATATCCTATTAAAACTATAAACGCATTTAAAAAATACATAAGGACAGAGAAAAAATACTCTTTTAACTTGTAAACACAAAATGAAATATGTAATACTTTGAATACATATTTTTTATTTATGTATCGAAATAAATTATGTGATGCAAATAAGTAAATGATTTTGTTCGAGAATGTAAATGAAGGTCCCACATCGATGGCTCTTGGAATACATAAACATAAAATTAAAATTAATGATTACATGCACAAGCACGAGCCTACATATTTTCTTATCTCATT
Source organism: Gynandropsis gynandra (assembly GCA_036759665.1). Classification (NCBI taxonomy): domain Eukaryota; kingdom Viridiplantae; phylum Streptophyta; class Magnoliopsida; order Brassicales; family Cleomaceae; genus Gynandropsis; species Gynandropsis gynandra. The sequence continues at coordinate 862,732 of CM071866.1, read as the reverse complement.
TAAAGTCGATTATTACAACGAAAATTAAATAAATTAATATATATAAAGCCAAAGTGTGAGAATCTTATTTGTCGTCCCATTACCACACACATAACATAAAAAAAAGTTATTTTATGTTTAGTTGAAGTTTTAACCAAATATGGTAATTTATTTTCAATAAATAACATATTTATAACTCATATAATCGTTTAATTTATGAATTCGGACACAAATTATGTTATAATCACATATTAATATATGATGAAATAATTAAATTATATGGAATTGGCGCCAAAAAGAAGAGGTTGTGTCATACGATGTCACTTTCTTAATGGACCAAAAATCGAAAGGTTTTTCAATCTGGGGGTCCCACTCTCAGATGTGCTGACTTTTTATTTATTCATTTTGAATTTTAATTTAATTTAATTTAATTTTTTTCAATTTCTAGAATAGTTTTCCACTCAACTGAAAATCTCTCTCTTTTTTCCTACTTAAAACTTAATATGTTTGTCCTTTTTTTATCACTCTATAAATCTCCTCACTTCCTTAGCTAGTTTTATTAGTGTTAGTACAATCGTATAGAGTCCATCCGACGGCTGAGATTCAACCATCACATAACATATACATATGAAGGAAGGAGGTCACCGGAAACAAGGGGCGGCGCCGCCGTGTGCGGCGTGTAAGTTACTGCGGCGGAGATGTGCTCAGGATTGTGTCTTTGCTCCATATTTTCCGGCGGATGAGCCTCATAAATTCGCCAACGTTCATAAGGTCTTCGGAGCAAGCAACGTCAACAAGATGCTTCAGGTTCATCTCTCTCTCTCTCTCTCTCTCTCTCTCTCTCTTCTTTGAATTTTAATATTAGGGTTTAATCTTAATCTTAAAAATTAATATTTGGGAAATAGTATTACACTTATAGAACTTTAGGTCAATTATATTAAAGTGCAACAGCATTATGTTATATATGTATATATATATATATATATGTAAAGAGCTGAAAATTAGATTTTCAGATTATTGATGTTAATTCATGGGCTTGTGATAATTTGCATGAAACTACTAATTAGTATATACGTTGGTAAATAAAAGTGATATTAACATAATTCAAAGGTAATTTACCGCATATATAACCACTTGTACATAGTATCGACCAGTAACTATATAGAATACCAGATTTTTAACATTTTAATTATATATATATATAGATATTTATATTATGTGATGATTTCAGTCTTAATTTAAATGTCTGAAATTACACCTGTGTCTAAATGCATGTCTTAATTTGAAGTGATATTTGCTTGTATTTTACGTACAATATATGTTATCATTTTTCAATGATTTTTACTTGATATGGATCTAAAAATAGCGTATCAGAAGTATCTTTTGTTTGATTATTAAACAAAAGAAATTCAAAATTGGTTGTAAAATTACAATCTAAAATATATTAAAAAAATGCAAATAATCTTTTCAGCAATTGGAGAGGACGCAGATTTCTCATTCGCTACTTGTCAAGATATAATATATGGTAATTAAAAAGACACACGCATGGCACCAATATAATATATATAATGTCAATTCATAATATTATAAACCAATTATAATCAAAGCTGAAGAGTCCATAATTTCTACCAACGTCAAATCGATAATGAAATTAAAAGTGTAATTAATTATATTTAATTACCCATAATCAGATTTGATTTTAAGTGTCGTCCATGTGATCACCTTCTCTTATTCTTTAAATAAATACGATTGGAATCATTAAAAAGCTATTGTTACAGTTTAATTTACCATATTCTAAATTTGTCTTTTCCAGTTTCAACCCTGAAACAGTGAAAAGTGTGGAATTAAATTACTTTTTTTAAAAAACATTTAAAACGCGTTAACTAACCATGATCAAGAATCTTAATCCTAAGATTGTAGCTTCACTGCCTCACTTTGATCTCATGTTTCGAAAAATAATATATATATATATATTGCTTGTAATAATTTCGTATATTTAGTTATTTTCTATTTTTTAACTAATTTTTAAATTTACTTATCTTTATATCTTAAATATTTTGATGCTATATTTGGATGATAAATTGTTTGCTATTCAAATTCATTTATCATGTATATTATATGTATATATAGTTCAAATATATTTGTCATTGCATCAAAACATATTCATAGGTCTCAATTATAATATATGTGTTATAACCAAATACATTTGTTATATATTGTTGGTTTGGACCTTATTAATTTCAAAAATTAATATAAGAATTTAGATTTGGTCAATACCATATATAAAAGATCTAAGTTCATGTTATAGTCGATATTATAGTCGATGTGAAACAACATATCAATTTTAAAATCGGGATAAATAGACTCTGATACCATGTCAAATATGGAGTTAGACCTAATCAATTTTAAAAAAATAAGTGAAGAGTTTGATATTGTACAATATTATATATATATGAGTCCAACTTTATATAAAGTGGAATAACATATTATAATATATACATATATATTATATATATAAATATGGTAGGCAAACATTATGGTGAAACAATATAACATGAACAGGAACTGCCGGTCCACCAGCGTGGAGACGCGGTGAGCAGCATGGTGTATGAAGCTAACGCAAGGGTGAGGGACCCTGTGTACGGATGTGTAGGGGCAATTTCGTCACTTCAACAGCAAATCGATGTTTTGCAGACCCAATTAGCCCGGACCCAAGCCGAAGTGGTTCATCTAAGGGTGCGTCACTCTGCGAGCTTCTCGGGTCAGGGTCTGAGCCCAGATAGCCCAAGTAGCAGTGGCTCACCCTCGTCCAAGCAGGTCAGTCCAGTGGCCAATAAGCCTATGTTTGACCATATGGACATGGTTGACCAGGCCAGCTTGGGAGAGTCCATGTGGTCTTGCTAGTTTTATAGACCATACACAAAGGTTTAAACCCATTAACATATATATACATATACATAATATATATATATATATTTAAGCTTCATCTATATTAAAATATATATTTACATGTAATATATAAGTACTCGGGGGTACTTTGAGATTTGTTTTTTTCTATTCGGGATTTGGTGTATGTATGGTCTTGGTGCGTGACCCGTGACCATGATGAGGGTTAATTTGGTCATTTCGTTCGAAGAGGAGAGCACTTTTGATTTTTTTAAAGTTTTAACATGTATTGTAAATATAAAAAGAGTTATTTATATATATATATATAAGTATACTTGTTTTACGTTTGGCTTGAATGATACAAAATACTGTCGTTTCCTTGAACACCAATGATCTGGATAGATTTTGATTTCATAATGCAATAAGTTTTGTTAAAAATGGTTTTGGGTCTAATTAATTTCAAAATTTAACTCAAGAGTTTAGGATTGTCCAGCACTATAAATATGAGATCAAAGTTCATATCCTTAATCGATATGAACAATATATCACAATAGTTTCGATCCCGAACCGTGAACACAATCGAGGCCTAACATCATTATCCTTAAATTAGGACGAACCAGGCTCTGATTATATGTTTAATATGAGTTTGAATCTAACTAATCTAAAAAATTAGTTCAAGAGTTTAGGATTGTCCATTACTGTATATATATAAAAATCCAAAATTCATGTCCAAAGTGGAACAACTTATCGTAACAATTTTCAATTGATTGTAAAATTTTTGGATCATCATGTTGTTAGGAAATCGCGACTTTTCCGCTTCGTGAAGTTAAAATGAGCACTTAGGATTGAAAGAAGAAATGAGAGCACAAGAATATAATTCTCGAAATGAAGATTCTTCTACTATATAGAATAATAGTAGGATTACAAAATTGACTCGTGACTCACTCAAGCTTGAGGGTTGACTCTTCCCAAGTTTCTTCTCTTCTCTCACAAAGAGGTTCTCCTAAGTTTCCTCACTTTAGGTGGTTTCTCTCTTGATCCTTGAGTTTTTTGGATTCAAGCTTGAGGATGGAATCTTCCCAAGCTTCTTCTTTTCTGTCACAAAGAGACGCTCTCAAATTTCCTCCCTCTAAGTGGCTTCTCTCTTGATCCTTACATCTTATGATGAGTAGAAGTGAATGTCACAATCCCTATTTATACTACTCCTCTTGGAGATATCTTGCATTCAATGGTGGAGATTGATTCTCTAGAATACTCAACACATTCTAGAAATCTCTACACTCTTCCACCACCTTCTTCATCATTCCATACTCTTCCATAAACTTCCACATATCTCTAGAATATTCTAGAAGGTTCCATATTTTTTTACAAATTTCTAAAGAGTTCTACATAATACTCTAAAGATTTCTATACTTCTTTAGAAATCTCTAGAAAACAACTCTCCAATTAAGGATGGATATACAATATGTTGTCATTTGATGTAAAATGAAATATGTCCAACCATAAATACATATTAATTAATATAAATCTCACAACAGATGGATAAAGACTTAATTGGATTCATTGGAGGAGAGTCACAAGAGGAAGAAGAGAATATAGAAGGGAAACTAGACGTCCTTGACGACCAGGTCACCATTAAGGAACTCTCTGTAAGCAGCAACGGGCCAACTGAAGCCGCGGAAGAGGAGACGGGTCGCTAAAGGGACATCGATGATGATTTCTTTCATGGCGGGTTTCTTCTCGTCACTAATGGCAATGAGATAACTCCGTCCGACCCATCCGATCCATCCAGCAATGTAGAGGAAGAGGAGGCCGGGCGTAATGAATTCGCCCCAATGACGTTGGTCGCCGTTCACTATCAGGTGTGGCAGTCCCTCCGACCCGCACAATAGTCCGTACTTCCCGTAATTGTCGAACCTGCCACCAATACATTGTTTTAAGGCAACCTCTCAATTTTTTTTTTTTATGGGTCAACTCGCTTAAGCGAAATTCTACATTAATGCGATGACATTTTTTCATGTTTTTTTTGTATTTTATTATAATATTTTGTTCAAAATAATTTCTTTTATATATTTTATTATAAAAAAACATTTTTTCATGGTTTTTTATATATAGATAACATTTTTCATGTTTTTTTGTATTTTATTATAATATTTTGTTCAAAATATTTTCTTTATATATTTTATTATAAAAAAACATTTTTTCATGTTTTTTTATATATAAATAACATTTTTCATGTTTTTTTGTATTTTATTATAATATTTAGTTCAAAATAAGTTCTTTATATATATATATATAAGGTTTTAGCTGGATGAATGTGAACTTGTGAACCTGCACATGGATTGAAAAACAATTATGCATTTATAAATTATGTCATGAAGCAATTTATGTAAACGAGTATATATTTGATTTTTTTATTCGGTATACATATTTTAAATGCGTTGAAACTAATGCTAAAAAAGACAAAGAAAGACTGTTACATGAGGAATATTAATATATTGATTTTATTATATTTTCGATTTGGTACTTGACTTATATTCTAATATTTAACATTTCTATTTGATTTATTATTATAATAATATAGTTATAAGTCACCCTAATTCTAAGCAAAACCATTTATTCGTAAAATATATTATGGACGGAAATATATAAGCCCATGAAAAGCCCATTATCAAATATATCAAAGCCCATTGAATTGTCCACGTGGAATACCGGCGCGTGTGATGCAAACGAAATGACGTACCTTCGTTTGGTTTTCTCGATCTGAGCTTTAATGGCGAGAGCGGGAGCACTGTCAGGAGCGTATAGCTTAAGCGATGACTCGAGCTTCTTGATCTGTTGCTTCTCCCTCTTCGCGAACTGCTTAGACTCCTTGCATGGCGTCAGGCCAGAGATATCAGCAGCCGCCGGCATCGGAGTAGAGAGGAGGATAGAGGAGAGAGCAATCGCTGCCGAGAACGCCTTCAAAGGAGCAGCCGGAGAAGCCAGCTTTTCATCGGAGGACGCGGCCGAGCAGACGAATCTCGCGGTGGTAGAGGACTTGGGAATGGACTGAGAGAGAGAATTGGATCTCGGTTTGAGCACGAGATTCGTGGGGATCGTGAGAGACATGATTTGGGATAAGAGATTTGGTGAAATTAGGGTTTAATTGTGGGAATGAAATTGGGGGAAGTGAAGAGATATGAGGAGTGTGGAAGGCAGAGGTATAGATTCTGTGTGGAGGAGAAGGAAGATAAGAGTGATATTAGATTCTGTTGCATGGTGCTGACGTGGATAATTTTAATTGGCTGAAAAGTGACACGTTGTGGATAAAAGATTTTTCTTCGATTTTGTATTATTATCATATATATAATATACCCGCATTATCCAAAATTCGATTGGAGTATATTTAGAAATTAAATATTTATAAATAATGAGTTTAAGTTTTAATACTAAAATAGATTATTTAAATATTAGGATATGAGTTTTAGTTTGTAATATATGAAATAATTTGTGGATATACGAAAAATATAAAAATTACAAAAATAATTTTTTATTTATATTTAAAAAATAAATCTATCAACGGAAATAATGAGATCTCATGAAAATTACGCACGACGATTTGGCCTATAGATTTAATCTCTACTTATGCATTCGATCTACAATTATGGTGTTTGTTACTATGATTTATGTATAATATTCTAAAAATGTCTTGCAATACACAAAAAAAAAACATAGTTGTGTTGTAGCATGGTTTTAGAACACACATAATTTAATATCTATTTAACTCATTAGACAACGAGACTTCATTATGCAATTTACTACTGAACTTTGTGTCATTTAGGACCAAATTATCAAAAAGGTGATTGGAGCGGGTGATCAATACTATTTTCGAAGTGTAGAGAATGTTGCAGCCATTAGATCTCACCAATTGTCTTCGACTAACACTAGGTATCGATGACTCAGACGTCTATCTTCGAAGATATTGGAGTCTATTTCTTATATGAGTTTTTCTTCACATAGTGAGATGTTGAATAATGCGTGTAAGGTTTTTTTTCGTGCTAAACAGACACGAGATACCTTTTCGACAAGCTCTAATAAAAGTGGTCATAGTTTTTAGCTAATACATTGTGATGTCTTGGGTATGTACCATACACTGTCGTTTTCAGGAGCAAGTATTTCATTACAATTATTGATGATTATTCACAACACGCCTGATTGTTTTTATGATGAACAAGCAAAAAGTTTCTACATATCATTGCTAATTTCTTGTTATGGTTGTTCGCCAATTCAATAGAACCATCAAACGAATTCGAACTGATAATGACAACGAGTTTATGTATCTCACTTGTTTCTTTTATACTCCTTTTCACCTTCTTCATGATACGGCTTTAGATTATACACATCTTTGGTTTTTTTGGTTCGCTATGTTATGTTCACAACCAATACACAGATATAAATAAGTTTGCCTCTTGTAGTCATCGATGCATATTTATTGACTATTCACATGGAAAATAAGGTTGGCGCACATATGATCTCGATAGAGGAATATTTTTGTTTCACAATATGTGCATTTTCGGGAAAACATTTTGCAATGCTAACTGGTTTTCTACTATACAAACTGAAATTCGAGTTCTTGAAGAAAATATAGCGATATTTTCTTTTCGTCGTCGTCATTATTTTGCTATTGTTAGAAAAATCTTGCGCTTTGGTTGAGTGCTCAAGCCAAACATTTTTCTATCAAAATCATTCGGTCGAACAATGGATCGAACATTTTATTGGCTAAATTTACAATATCGAACAATGGATCGAACATTATCTTGGTTAAATTACAATATCGAGTATTTTGTCCAACCGTAAGAAGTGTATCAATTCCTATTGAATTCGTAAACTATCTAAATTCTATATTCGTTAACAAGTCCTAGTATTATAATTGAGTTTGAGTCATATTTATATGTATTATAAATTTAAATTTAAATGTAATATATAATTATGTTTCGGAATTGATGATGGGCATTTTTAATAGGAAAATAAAATATAAGACTAAAACAAAACAATAAATCGATAATTTTTACACCAAACCAAACAAAAGTAAGTCTCTTCTTCACAAGGACAAAACAGAGGATCCGGCAAGAATGAGAGAGAGAGAGAGAGAGAGAGAGAGAGATCAGACAATGTTGGGCGAGTTGTCGGGCTTGACATGAGGAGACGGCGGAGATACGACGGCGCCGGGAGGAGGAGCAGGGGATCCGTACACCTGAGGATTGGTACGGATATCTTGACGACCTCTGGATCTGCCAAGGAAGTAGCAGCCGAAGCCCAGAAGGAGACAGAAGAGAATAAAAGGCAAAGAAATCACCATTACCAAACCCATCTTCAAGATTTAATTTTTTTTCTTCAATTGATTTTTGTTTGTTCGCTTGATTCGATTATATATATATATATATGTTTATAAGTATCGGATTCTCTGTCTATAAAAGCCTTCCATTATTGCTTAACGTTCGAGTCTTAACGGTCACAATTCTTTTCTTTCTTCTGGGGGCCCATTAGCATTTGGGTATCGAATAAAATTTAACATTATTTATTGATGGGTGGTCTGAAAATTTAATTGAACTTATTGAAAACATATGTTTTTCAATTCTTGAACCAATTTTTACAATGGTAACACTGCATATTTTTTCATATTGAAACTCTAAAAATCTATCCGAGTTTGATCCATTTTGACTCGATTTTGAACCAATTTGATCATATTATATTTTAAAATTTGAATTATAAACAAATAATTGTGAATTTGCTACACATAAAGAATCAATGTTAATGATTTGGATCTTTACATCAAAATCAAATTAATCATATCAATTTAATTGATTTTTAGTCAAAATTGAATACGTTTTAATCAATTACATCAAAATCGGATTAATCAGATTGATTTTATTAACCCAAATTAGATGAAATTAAATAACTCAAATCCAATTTTGGACTCGAAACTAATGAAATCAATTCGATACTTCTGATCCAATTTTGACGCAATTAACAAACCGAATCCAATTTTTGACCCGAAATAAGTAAATTCATCTGATTAACTTTATTTTGATCCAAATATCCAAACATTTAACACAAATTGTTTATATTTGTAAAAACTCCATATCTAATTACCTGAACATTAACATTTCAAAATTTAATCAATTTAAAACCAAGTAAAACAGGGCCAAACAATTGGATCTGTTTAAGTGCATTAAAATCGGTTCAAATTGAATTAATCGGATCAGTTTAATTGACCCAAATTAAACACAATTAACTAATTCAACCCAATTTTCTACTTGAAATCAATTAAATCATTTCGTTTAAATAGATTTGATCCGATTTTGATACAATTAGTTAAACCAAATCAATTCTAGCTCGAAACCAATTAATCCAATAGATTAACTTTTATTTTGACGCAATTCTTCTAAAAATTAACATTTATTGTTTGTATGGGTGTGAATTCACATTTAATTGCTTAAAAATTAATATTTAATCGGATCGAAATTGGTTCAAAACCAAGTAAAATTGAATTAAAATCAAGTCAAAATTGATTAAATTCGAGTCTAAGTCGGTCAAAATTGAATCAAAATCAGGTTTATTAACAAATGGCGATTGAATTTTAGGCAGATTTTGAATAATCTAGAGGTAAATAGATTAGAACTAAAAATCGCGGGAGGAATCGAGTTAAAACAACATTATCGATGACGAGAATCAATTAATCCAATATAATTAACTTGATTTTGACGCCATTATTCTAACAATTAACTTTTATTGTTTATATGTGAAGTGAATTTTCATTTACTTATCTAAAAATAAATATTTTAGTGGAGTCAAAACTAAATCAAATTTTGGTGAAATTCAATTTAAAATCAGATAATTTAACGGATGGTTGATTAATAGAATTTTTGACAGATTTTGAATAATCAATGATAAATAAGATTAGAAATAAATGTTTTATGAGAAAATCGAATTAAAACAACATTCTTTGACATTACGGTAGAAAAATTTTTCTACTAAAATTTTAATTTATTTTTTATATTATATAATCAAATGATATATGTACTTACATTAAGCAAACCCATTTGACAATATTTGTATAATGTATCAACTTGGCACAAATCTTATATCCTTTGTGTCTCAATGATTTCGATTCAAATGAGAATGTATACACATTATAATAAGACATATGAAGGGATAATTGAAGTAAGTTGATCCAAACATTATCCAACACATTTTCAATATCCTATTCAACTCCAAACACAAAGGCAAAATAGACAGAAACGTAAGGATGTTCTTAGGGCAAGAAAATAGGAAGGATTGCTTTGTCCTTACCTTAGAGTTCAGCACCACCCCTAAGAGCAAGAACCAAATGAAGAACAGATCCACCTTCTATGTTGTAATCTTTTGCCGTTTTGTCATCCGCAAGCTGCTTCCCTGCATAGATCAATCTGAAATCCAAACCAATACATTACCACGTCGATAAAAAAACCAAAGTTACATCAACTTAGATCAGACCACAATCGTCTAAAATATCGTTGTTAACGACATTAAACCCACAGCTGAAACCTTTGAAACAGACTGCAAATAGTGAAAGTCGCGAAAATCTAAGGTTCATGCCATCTCAAAGGTTGAGACAGATATCAACACAATAGCTGTAAATGAAAACAATTCATTCGAGATGTAAAATTTTGACATTGATAATATAGATATTTCACACACAATGCCAAAGATTTTGATGTTACTACCTTTGTTGTACAGGAGGGATGCCTTCTTTCTCTTCAACCCGTTCTTTGATCCGATCAATGGTGTCAGTTGGTTCGATATCAATTTCAATTTCTTTTCCTGTAAGTGTCTTCACCTTGATCATGGTTCCACCTCTGAGCCTCAACACTAAATGAAGAGTAGACTCTTTTTGGATATTGTAATCTGCTAGGGTTCGTCCATCTTCTAATTGCTTACCAGCAAATATCAGCCTCTGCTGATCAGGTGGTATCCCTTCCTTATCCTATTTGATAATCAACAAAGCATTCAGCACAACAGAAGAATAACCCTTTGAATAAGATTTAGAAATCAGTAGATGCAAGATCTGTCACTTTGGACACCCAATCTGCCAAATTTCACATGCTATCAACTACAAGTTGTTTCCCGAAGAGAAGAATCCTTCAGATTTGTTGTAGGCAAAAGCAGAATCATCCAAATACATCATAAGAGAACAAAGGATGCTGAAATCCGAGCTTCAAATTTCAAAAATTTTCTTCCAATCGGTCATGATTTTCCAATTACTCGATTAAACAAACAGCGTCATAACCTTAAAATCATTTTCCTCTCCTCCTTTCGGTATAAATCACAACAAAAGCAGAAGCATGTCAGAACTAGATCGATCAGTAAACAACCCTAACCACGAACTCAACCAAGCAATTCTAAACCCTAGAAGAACCTTAAACCGCACGAGAAGGCATCGGAAAAGAAACCTGGATTTTGGCTTTGACATTGTCGATGGTATCGCTGCTCTCGACCTCTAGGGTTATGGTTTTCCCCGTGAGGGTTTTGACAAAAATCTGCATTTTTTTCCTTATTGTTTGCTTGAAGATTTGTCTTCCTCAGCCAAATTAATAGGGAAGGGATTGGTTCTTTCCTCAGACAAATTAATATATATATATATATTATATACACACTTCACTCACATATATATATATATATATATATAGATAAGGGCGTATATATATATATGTACGTATAGAAGAATCACAGGTTCTGTCGTATTTGAACAGTGGAATTATCCACTTTGGGGAGGTCTCGTTGCAAGCGTTAGAACTACGCTTACTCCTTTAGTGCTCTCTCGCTTTTATTAATTGGTCCTCTTAATATTTTTTATAAATACAAATTTATATTTTTCGAAATTGTGTTATTCATACAAACTAAACTAACTCGACTGTTAAATTTAAAACACAAAACGATATTTTCATTTCAATTCTGAATCCTCATTTTAAAAAGAAAATATTCACAGACCAAGCTATGAGGGATAGTAAATGGCAAAGACCATTAATTAGAGGATAACCAAAGGAAAAATCCAACCTAATTTGGTTATTAAAAAAATGTGTTGGATTTATTCAATTTAAAAAAAAGAAATCTTAGAAATAAAAGCAATCACTTTACTTTAATCCATCCCAAGAGCGACAAAATAAAACACGCAAAAATAAATCTCATAGAAATAAAGTCATAATTTCAAGCTTGTAACTAAATTCGATTCTTTCTACCTGATTCCATTCGTTCGTTCTTTGTCGGTGTATGACCAGGTCGCAAGGCACTTCTAGTCTACTCAGAATCGACCCAGAGATCGAGTGAACTTGCAGAGTACTGAGAAAGGGTAAGGAAGAAGATAACTCAGAGTCGTCAGATCAACGGAATATGGATAATCAGAACGGCCGTGAACATGCTCAGTTACCTCTCGGTAATTTGGGGCAAATACAGCAACAGCCACTCGTGCCTCAACCACGAGAACCACCGGCTCCTCCACCACGTTGTCTAAGGGATTACGTGGTGCCGAACTTGAACAACGTGCAAACAGCCATAAGGATGCCTGCTGTTGCAATAGAGCAATTTGAGATTAAGCCAGCGATGATCAACATGCTTTATCAGAAGCAATTCATGGTAGAAACCAAGAGGATCCCCATCAGCACCTCAGAGACTTCCTCGAACTTTCAGGTACGTTCAAAATTCAAGGAGTCCCAGAGGATGCAATCTTGTTGCGTCTTTTCCCCTTCTCTATTGGGGGTAGAGCGAAAACTTGGTTGCAATCGCTCCCCACCGGATCTATCACCACTTAGGATCAGCTCTGCACACTATTCCTATCACGTATCTTTCCTCCGAGCAAGATGATTCGGATGAGGGGGGAAATCACAACATTCAGATGCAGAGATGGAGAGACTTTGTTTGAGGCGTGGGGTAGATTCAAGGATCTTCTACAGTTATGTCCACACCATGGTCTTGAGCAATGGTACGTTATCCAAACTTTCTATATAACACTGCCAGAGGATCATTCATGGATCTTAGCGTCGAGGAGGCATTCGAGCTGATCGATAACCTCGCCATGAACGACACCATGTGGTCAACTCCGAGAGGTATGCCTAATAACACTCGTCGTTTATATGAGCCTAAAAGGTCTCGTTGCAAGCGTTAGAACTACGCTTACTCCTTTAGTGCTCTCTCGCTTTTATTAATTGATCCTCTCTTAATATTTTTTTTATAAATACAAATATATATTTTTCGAAATTGTGTTATTCATAGAAACTAAACTAACTCGACTGTTAAATTTAAAACACAAAACGATATTTTCATTTCAATTCTGAATCCTCATTTTAAAAAGAAAATATTCACAGACCAAACTAAGAGGGATAGTACAAAGGAAAAATCCAACCTAATTTGGTTATTAATAAAATGTGTTGGATTTATTCAATTTAAAAAAAAAGAAATCTTAGAAATAAAAGCAATCATTTTACTTTAATCCATCCCAAGAGCGACAAAATAAAACACGCAAAAATAAATCTCATAGAAATAAAGTCATAATTTCAAGCTTGTAACTAAATTATACATTGGCATCCTCAAATTCAGTATTCAATAATAATAATACTAATACCAGTTCAAAGAAAATGGAGTGCTGCAAAACTTGCCTCATATCCCAACACAGAGTGGATCAGACCGGACGCATGAACCGGTAAACCGGATCTAAACCGGTAAACCGGACCTAAACCGGTTAGAGTTAACCAGATGGGTTTGTTGTTCTACAGATGTTCAAGGGTTCCACTCTTTAGCCTCTCCATTCGAGCTTGAAGACCAGACAGTGCTTTCTCGTCCATAGGGAGTACTGTCTGAGGAGTCTCTTGTACCGATTGGCTCGGGAAGTTTGTCTGATTCGATAACCCGTTGTTATCGTGCGTTGGCATCAACAATTTGCTCCCGGGATCTATGGTTCCGCCTGTCGCGGCAAGTTGCATACTTTTCATCCTTTCGCGGATTGCGTCTAATGTACCGCTTGTAACTGCATTTAAAATGACTTTTATAAAATCAGATGGAAAATTTTCGATTTACGGGAAAAGGGTTTGATTTGATCATGAAACTTACCTCCAGGAATCATTCTTTCGTTCCTATGCTCACCCAGAGGATTCCCGATGGCATTGGCTCGAATATCTTCAGTGTATGAAGGTGGGATTGTGAAATTTGTAGGTTCAGGCTTAGGGTTTAACGGTTTTGTGTCGATAAAGGAACTTGTGAGGGCAGGGGATAACGACGGGATTTCGGGAGACGGTAACGCCAAGGAAGAAGGGGGCGGGGTTGATAACGGTAGGCTTGAAGGCGTTCTTCCGGCAGCTGCATTTTTCTCCACCTAATGTATAGGAGACAAGTGCTTCCTCAGTTCAAAGATAAAAAGATTTTACTACAAGAACGACGAAGAAAGGGAAAATTACGAACCTGGGCCAAACCGTCCCTGATGTAAGTACGAAAAGCTTCACTAGCATTCTGAAGTTGTGCGAAGATATCAACCTACGAGTACGATAACAATTTGCTATTGATTTTTTTTCCCCGGGGTATTCAAGAAATGATGATAAGAGAGCTCTGTCATCAAAAACCATACCTTTGGATATAGCTGCGTGATGCGATACAGTTCATAAAGACCGATAGTTGAGGTTTGTTTGTCACCGATTTTCTTGAAAATCGCAGCCAGCTCTTGCTGTAAACCATTACAAAAAGCCCACGAAAAAATGAATGAAGATAACGTTGTGTCGGGAAGTTGAAAATGAGTTGACCAAAAAAAAACCGCACCTTCAATTGAACCTCGGCAGAATTAGCAGGAGGTGAAGGATTGTTTGCTGTTGAATCATTCCAATGGGTTTGCCCCACAGGACCAGTTGCTGTTAACATTCTTGCTGCGGCTAAGGTCTGTAAATGAAAATCAAATACAAGCAATTTAATCAGTTAATCATCAGTAAAACCTTCCAGCAAAAGCACAGAAACAATAATTTGATTGGTTATTATTATCTTTCGGATTCAAATAAGTAAACTGCAAGGGGCAGACTTCGAAATACATCTGCGTTTTGCACGCGTATCTTCACAATGATTTACCTCAAGGTTAAGATCGATGTAAGCAAGAATGATAGGTTGTGGTCTCATGTCAATAGGGACAAGAGATAAATGACCCTTTATTGCAGCTCCTCGAAGTTTAACAAGTTCATGTAAAACAGTTTTCACCATCCTCAAGGGTTTGTCATCGGCGCCAGCTCTGCTCGAGCAAATACGAAAATGTAAGCATTGCTAAAAAAGGAAATTGTCGAAAGCGCTAGTTATAGAACTTACCTTCTACGTATCTCTTCCATTCCCAAATCCTGCAGGTATAGATGAATGCTCTGAAGCAGGCGGTCTAGATCAACTTCATATATAGTGCTCTGAAGGAGCTGTAAATCGAACAACCCATTTTCAGTTACCTCGAAGTAAAAAAATATGTAAGTGATAGCAAAAACAATAGGCAAGAGGAATGAAATAGCTAGAGGGTGTCCTCAAATATAACAGAAATCTAACCTTTGTGAGTTTGATGAGGCACTTAACAACCAAATCAGAGAATTTCTGATTTCGGCTAGCGTATACTTCAGTTGATGCAGGTGAAGGCCATCTAGATGGATCCAGAGGCCGTAAAAGGCTAATAAGGACCACAAACGAAGAGGTTCGATCTGCATTATCCTGCATCAAAGAAAAAAAAAAGAGTGAGAAACATAGATCTCATATAGTTTGACCAAAGACGGGGGGAAAATTAAGCATGGAATGATTTTCAAACCAAGATCTTTAGCATCAGAACGTTCAGAGCTTTAAGAAGTTGACTCCCATCTTCCATACGAGGAACTCTTTCATCCAGTAGCCAAAGAAGGAGTTCTGTAATAAGGCTTTCCAGAGTTCCCTCTTTGACAGCATGAGCGAGTTTTTTATTTTGAAAGGTCTGCAGTGATTTGTATTCGTGAGCTCCCGATACAAACATTAGATACCAAGCAGCCAATAACGGTTAACAACTAAGAAAATCAAGTACTCGTTAATACCTGCATAAGCGTATTTAGGACGTATTTACAAGACCTGGATGAAGCTCCCATTAAACTGAAGTCAAATGTCTTGGCAACCTAACAGAACCGAAAGGTATGTTAAGTCTGGGGCAATGAAGCTAAAATTTTACCAAATTAAAACCAAAAAGATGAAAGTGTCACGGTAACTATCAGGCAGACCTTATTAGCTAAGCATGAAACAAGTCTGTCAGCATCTTTCATAAGTTCATCGATCGCACTTTCCTCTGGATCATTAGAAGCCTGTGCCAACTCATGACACACAACTTTCATCCCTTCAACCGACTGCAATCCAGAAATAGATGAGAGGAAATCAAACGATAGAATCACAGCACCGGCAAAAGTGCCAGACATGAAAAAAGCGGGTCATGAAAAGTAGGGATTGGAAAATCTCCTATTCACATATATAATCTTCTCAAGTCTCGATCATGTTAGAACTATTTGTAACAGGGCTGGTTAACTAAATTACTTTGAATAGTTTAAAGCAACACTGTGATTCTACAAGTTTGCTAATACTCTTCTTCCATTTCCATAAATATGCAGAAATATTCGAACAGCTACAAATTAGAAACAAGCTGGTCAGACCTGCTCTGGCGAGCCAAACATAATGATGTCCAAAGCCTCATTCCAGTCTGTAGGGCCATTGACACCAGAGATTGCCCGAGGTATTTGGTTCCTCTCAACGGGTTGTTCAGATATGCCAAAGTTTTGCCTAGAACCGTACAAAGCAGAAATGTGGACATAAGCCAAAAAGAGTTATATTGCATATATGGAAGAACTATTAGATGCTAAATCAGACTAAAAAATACCTTGGAAATAGAGGACCAGAAACCGACTGAGAAACTTCTCCACTTTGGTCTGCCACTTCGGGTCTGGCAACCAAAAAAAAAAAAACTTACTTCATAAATATACGAAACGAGTTTAGCTTTTCTCTCATCCATAAAAAGCACAAACAAAGTATTATTAAATTCTGCAATTCCTTTGTTCCTGATAACTAGAAGTATTAGACAATTGTAGAGTAACAAGTTACACGTCCCTGAGTAATCAAAGTAAATTTCAGAGAATGGTACTTGTATCATGCCAAGGGCTGGTGGCAAGTAAAATATCCATATCAATAGTACAATGACATAAGCAGAAGCGATAAGAATTCATGGTGAAAGGCTTTGGAAAATAACGCAAATTTTTCAACAACAAAAAATCCGCACCCATTTTCTCTAACAGAGCGTCGAAATGCAGCTCGTGCATCCCCAGGTCTCCCTTCCCTCTTTTTCTCCATTTCTCGGACCTGATCCATGCATAGTGATTTTGAAAGGAAGAGAAATTAAAAAAAAAACAAAACAAATATGCGTGCTAAACTGAGACAGAAGATAGTTTATATCTGCACTTACTTTCCACTTAAATCTATCATCGAGCATGCTCCTCTGTGCATCTGTAAGCTTCCCAACATATCGCCAAATATCGTCACCTAGATTTCACAATTGAACAAAACAATGAGAAATGAAAAAAAGGTGATGCCTTAAACAAACAGAAAAGGAATGAAATATGCAAATGTGTAGCATGCATTAGTTATGGAAAAGCTCTGCATAATATAAAAACAGCACATAATCAACTCCCTAAAAGTACATCACTCTTATGCCATACCAAGTATCTTATAACCGGTAGCCAAAGTATTCAAGGCAGCTTTTCTTAGTTCGCCATCTCTTTCAGCCGTCAAGCTGGCAACCATATTCAGGTATTTCAGCAGACCACTTATCTGCTTTAAAGAACAAACATAAGAAACCTGAAATGATCTACAGAAAAGTAAAATAGGGTAGACAAGTCTCACTACTACCTCAGGTCCAGAAGTTTCAAGCAGATATCCGATGAGATCAGCACATTCTATTCTCGTACGGTTGTTTTTAGAACGCAAACCTTCCAAAATATAGGGGTATGTCTTTGCTACTGAATACGCGTGGATAATCTGCTTCATCAGCTCACGCATTTTTTCTCTTACTTTTTCAATGTTATGGCCCAACTGCATCATAAACACCAGCAGGTTGTTAGAAACTGTACAGCACCCAAATTCTTTCAAAAGACAACATAAACAGGAAATGATTCCAATAAACCAGATCATGAAACCACAAGAGTAATCAACCGCCAAACCTTCTCCACAAAGCAAGGCAGAAATATAGCTGCTTCAGACTCTGTCATACAGTATCCTTCATCCTTCAAAGCGTTAAAAAGTTCTGGAAGAACCTCAAGCACCTGTTCACAGCGATAACTCAATTAATGATGCATAAGCAGCAGTGTCAATATAGAATTACAAAAGCACAACCAGTGAGAAAACAACCTTTAGCAGACAAGTAGTGTTGGATTTACAGAACTGCAATACAAACCACCTAAGAAGTATATCTAATACTTCTATTATTTCCTTCGTAAGAGATGGAAGTGCCTGCAAAGAGAAGGGAAAATGTAAGTAAAAAAACAGCTACAAAGTTATTACACTCAACTGACATAAAAAATGCTGTCATCGAGCAGAGCAACCTTCTGTAGCATTTCCAGCCCATCTACTTGTTTCTTAAAGTCTGCACTCAACAATCGCTTCTGCAGGTCCTCCCTAAAATATTTCATCATATCATTCTGCGCCAAGCATAAGATATTAGCCACAACGTGGTGATACCAAACCAAATATTTCAAGTATATTGAAAAATCAAACCTCGAGATCCTGAATCTGTTCTGGTCGTAGCTCTTCAAATTTAACCCTGCGAACCACTATCCTCTCCCTTTCCTCCTGTAAATTGATGACAGAGTCATTTCTTTACCATCCTAAATGATCTCGAATTCTTTTAAACCATTGAAAAGCTCATCACACCTTATTTGAGTCCTTGATGTTTAACAAAGCCTGTGACTGGATAGCTATATCGTGGGCAGATGTAATTTGATCCGTCCTCAAGCCCTTTGCCGGTAAGGCCCTCTACAGAAATTACAGGAACAAAGAATCAGAGGTTTATTGACAGATAGAAAGGAAAAGAATGTCTGTGGCAAACTTACAGAGGACATAGTTCTGTTCCCATGCTTAACGGTACCGTTCGAAGTCAATTTTCCGGCCTTCGAAACACCTTTTGACACTGGCCCCGCCAAAGCTTTTGATGATTCAGATGACTCTGAAAATAATACTCATCAGCATGCATATAAAAGAGAAAAATAGGGAGCTGAAACAATCGACTCTGTCAATGAGATGTACCTTGAACAAATCCAGGCCTCACTTTCTCGAGAATGAGAGCTAATGCAGGACCTTGGATATCTTTAAGATGCTTTTCAATCTAAAAACACAGTAAGCACGAACAAGAAATTCAGATATGGGATCATAGCCAGACAATACAAAAACTTCTCCAGGACACATACTGTTTCTTGTCCACTGACTCTCAAGATCTCAGTAACACATCCTTCTGCTGCTTTTCTTACATCTGCTGATTTGTCCTGGAAAGTAACAAGGAATCCAAAAAAAAGGATGACAAAATAGCCAGAGGCTGAGACTGGAGGAGATAAGGCAAATGTTAGACAAGTCACCATCATTGCAACGCTTGTTGGCTTCAACAAATGCATAGCATCTGCAAATTCATTTAATCCAGCAAGCTGCTTTGTCAACCAATCAAAAAGATCCTTACGCCCTTCTGCTCCAATTTTACCATCTGTTATCGCTATTATTATGTAAGGGATCTGCGTCACAGAAAGAAATAAATTCTAAGTGAAACTTAGTCTTAAAATACACTATAGTTAGCTAAGCACAGAGCACAAGTTGTATACCATTTTGTCAAGATGCACAGCACCAACCCACGAATCAAGAGTAGCCAAGGTGCATTCTCTCATATGCTTCTTGTTGTCACCAAGGCATTTGAGAATATCAGAAAGGATGCCCTGAAGGAAATCATTAAGTGAAATTGGTGTCAAACTGGAAAATATACTATGAGATATTCCTAATGTCCATCAATTCTTTTAATGCTTGACATGTGTCTCCAAACCTTGCTGGCTTTCTCAACAGCTGGTCCCATGGCTGCCGCAACACCTCCAATGGTAGTCAATGTTTGCATGACAAGATTCTTGTTACTGTCATTCAGACGTCCTCGTAGGCCACCAAAAAGCTCCCCTAGTGAGCAGCACAAATTTCATACAGAACAAAAAATAAGGATGGTGAGCTGAGTATCAGAATTACAAAATCCTAAGTCATGGTATTCATTTAAATGCAGAATCAAATTCCAAACGCATACCAGTTCCAGTTGGTTGTATTCGCTTATTAGCTTCTTCAACAATTTTATTTACAGCTTCAATTGACTCCAAACGCATCTACAACAAGATGAACACATCATTTCAACTCCACAGCCTGAAACCAAAAAAAGGCTCCATAAATTCAATTCTTCACAAAATACCTTCCAGTCAGGACTTTCAAAGCCCTTAAGTAGACCAGGAGTAATCTTGCTACTGATATCCTCCCGTGGCAAGGAGTCAAGCCCTCCAGCAGAAGTAGATGCTGACACGGAGGCCTTAACAGTCCTCTTTGCAGCTACAGAAGTTCCCTGACAAAACAAAAATAAATAGAGTAAACAAGAAACCCAACAATGCAGGAAGGCATTCACACAAAAATGTACCTCAAAAGGGTTCTTCTCGTATTCAGCATCAAGTGCACTAAGCAGTGCAGGTTTGACATCATTAAGAAATCCTTTGATATCTGCAAAAGTCAATTTACATAATTAAATAAAACATTGATATAACAAGGACAAGAATGTGACTGCTTGAATCCATTTGTAGTCACCTGGACCAACAAACTTGTGTAAAACCCCCAAAAGTTTGATTGTAGCATTCCTGGTGGCTGCTGCACTAGATTGTAGACCAACGTCTTTACAGAAATCGATTAAATCCTGTAAAAATGGAAGCAAATATTCCCTCATCATTATAATGTCCAACCTAGATTCTGCGATTGGACTAGAAGGTAAATCGAGTGCTTAAAAATTCAGGTCGATAAACTTCAGGACCTTAAGTTTCAAAAGTGAAACGCCAAAGTCATCAACCGCTGAAACCATCCATAACAAGCCTTCACTGAGAACCTTGGGATTCTTGTGCTCTTTCATAATTTTGTAAAGCTACAAATGAAAATTTTACACCATCATTCAGATCTAACACCAGACAAGCATCAAAGCAAATTCATTGCAGCTGAACTTACTCTCTCAAAAACAAATCCAGGACCAACTGCTTCGCAGAAAGCAGTAAGGCACTTCATAGCATAGGCCCGAGTCTTGATATCTGCCACTCGTTCGCTAATGCCTGTGAATTAGTAGAAAGAAGTCAAGCAAACAAAAGCTCTATTGAATATTCCGTATGGGAAAAACACAGCTATCCAGAGGAAAAATAAAATGTGAACAACCAACGGAACATCAACGGAAAAGATCTATCATATAGAAATGGCTGTCTCAAAAATGACGTACCTGTGAGGCAAAGAACAACACATTTCTTTGGAAACTTTGTCGCAGTTGATGATATGTAACTGATAATTTCGATTACCTGCTGTTGAACCTGCATTTCCAAGTGATAAACCAGGGTATTTATTTTCATTCGCTTGAGGAAAGATAAAACTGGCAAAACAACCCTAATATTAAATTTCAGAGCGTATAACATACCTGCACATTTTTCTCATTCCAACCAGGAACTGCACACAACAATCGGACCAAAATTTCCACTGACTTGTCAAGTTCCTGTAGACCTTCTACCTCTTGTTTCAACGACAAAGTTGCTGCATAAGACATACATTGCAAAAATGAAAAACGCGCAATCGAATAATAATGTTAAGCCCCATAATGCATAGACAACTAGAGAATTTATTAAGACAGCCATTCACCGTATGAATGTTTAGAAAGGACCCTTAAATATTTTCAACTCATGCACAAAGGGCATGACAGGAAAAAATAGAGTGAACAATTGCATGAAAGTGTATGACTTAAACAAGAGGGAAAGAACCAGTGAGTGTGAAAAGGATAGACAAAGATAACAAAAGAGCTATCTAATCCTTCAACTAACCTTCCAGTCGTTCTTTCCATACAGAGCTCTTTAACTGAGAAATAGTTTCTGCTTGTACAACAGAACCTAATCTGCTCTCAATCTCTTCAAGACTCATTTCAGCAGGCTACAAAAAAGAGTTCAATATATCCATAGCTTTAGAAATCTGACGATGGGATCAAGCCACTAGCATAAACACCTCATATAAATAACACTTTAAAATGACTAAATTAGCCAAAACTAAGACTACCTCAACATCTTCAGGTGGTTCAACAGATTTTGAACTTTCAGCCCGTGCAGTGCCATCACTTTTTTTGCTCCCACCTGGTTTAGTAGCTCCAGTCTTCTTGCTGGCAGGCTATATAATTATCAGCACTAAAGTTAGCGCAAATTATTAGACAAGAGCAAATAAACAAGCCCGACCCCAGCCTTTTATCCTGATTCCAACGGATTAACATGAGAGATTGTTGATGATGATCAAACCATGCCACGCCAGTATACAGCCGTATAACACATAAAAATGGAAAAATGACCTCAGATTCCACCAACTACTAGAAGGAAAAAGATTTAAGTGGAACTCACAGCTGAGGGAGCAGGTCTTTTGCCACTCAGCATGCTTGCTGCTGATTTCCTTACAAAAGAAGCCTCTGAGTTCTACAGAAATTCGAAAAATGGTTTTAGTTTTTCTAGGCAGTTCACACAACCATAACATTAAAAAGCAGAAGGCATCCTAGACAAAATGAACCGGAAACGATCCATCTCCAATACCAGATACCTTATCCTTCCCACATCAGAAAGAACGAACAAACCGGTTTTCACGCAACTGAAATCTTAAACACATACAAAAGAGTGTTGAAAATGAAGCTTACCCCTACAGCCACTGTGCCTCCAACAGAAGACTGGGCTGTCACTGTTATAACAGAAGTGAATACAGTAAATATAATGATAGAGAAAAAAACCTCAAACAGAAGTTGTTTCTGACACAGTTGTGAGGAATAGTGGTCTACAAACCTGAGCTTGTAACAGCTGCTTCAACACCTCCTGAACCTGCGATCATTTCTGAAAGCTTCTTTTTCCTGACGTCATCGAGTTTTTCCAATGACCTTTCCAAAGGTCGCATACCTACGGACTGAGAACAATAAATAATGAAATGAAGGAGAAAAAAGACAGCACGATGTTAATGTGGCATACGTTTCCAAAAATTTGTAAATAAATACCAATACATATTTCACTGCAATTAAGCATTGCAGAAAAAAAAAGGAATATATCAGAGGAAAACTAAGAAAATTACCTTCGCTATTGCTGCCAAAGCCGAAAATGCTGCATCCCTCACATCAGGAGTTCCATCATTAAGACTCTGCATTATAGAAATTGCAGGGTTCCAATAAGGACTCAAGCTTAGCTCAATTTATTTTCTTCCACTGTTATTCTCAACCTATATCACCACTGAATACGAAGCAAACTCCATGACAAACGATACCAAGCAATAATATCATTGCATCTTTTATAGGTAACTAATCCTTCTAGCACTGCTGATAGATCCAGATTTAAGAAGTTGTATATATCTACATAACCAGAAAGAACCACTGCTCGCTACTTTTGTCCAATGTCACCATGTTTTTCAAATCAATAAAAGGTTACAGAAGTACTGACCTCCATGCATATAGGGACATAATCTTTGTGTGCCTTCAGGATAAGAGCCTTGTTACTTGTTTCAAGGCAAAATGTCACCCAATTCAACGTAGAGGAACGAACAAGCGGAACTTTGTTTTTTACTGCTGTTTTAATGTCTGTGAAAGAGAGAACACTTTATCAGAAAAAAAGCAGGAAAAAAGAAGATAAAGACTTGTGAACAATTATGGAACACAGTCGTAGAAAACACGAGTCAAATCAACATAACACTATGCAATATCAAAACTTGTTCTTACCTTCTATAATGTCCACGAGACTCAAGCACCCGGCTTTGTACATTGCTTGAAGGGTTTGGGTAAGAGCTTCGGACATTGTTGGTTTCTTCTCTTTCAATTTTTCCTGTTAAAGAAAATTGTTAGGTAAACCATATTTTGTCTTGAAAGGCAAACAAACACAATCAAATTTCCAGAATCAATAATTCATCGATAACTCCTAGTTACACTTATCCACATGAAATTATAACTTGCTAATTATATTTGGTTCCAACTCGAAGTCGTTATGATACTCACAAGTAAAACAGGTAATAGAAAACGTGAACTCGCTGAGAAATGTGTTCTTAGACCACGGGCAAGATTGCCAATGGCTTGGATAGCTTCAACTGCAACAGCCAAGTTCACATCCGTAATAAGCTGCAAGGACAAAGAATGAATAAATATAAATTGAAGTTAAAGCACCAGCAGTATGGACAATACGATATAAGGAAAATCGGTTATCTAGATAAAGACTTGTGGCATGAAATTCAAACATCCACTTAATAGGTAAGAACTGCTTCAAAACCAAGTACCTCAAGTCATTGAAACCAAAACCATATTATGAATCTATGAAAGCTAGGTAAATACAACAATAACTTAAAGATTATTAAAAATTCTTAAAAATGCAGCAAGTATACTAATTTGGAAAGTTCGATTACCTTTTTCAAGGTCCGGCAAACTTCTGAAAAATCACCTGGTGCAATTTTTTTAGCTGAAGCGAGTTTCGTAAGCTCTGCAACAGCCTCTTTACGTTCTGACCACTTCGTAGCTTTCTAAAAAAGAAATGTAATAAATTGGAAAATATTTACCAACAACTCATACAAGACAGAAGGAAATGAAAAGGTTCTGCAGTACGGATGAGAAAAAAAAAGCCATATAATATGCCATGGGGTATTAAGCATCAACAACTCACCACTCCATCCCAGAACCCAGACTTTTCCAAAGGAGTCAGAATATCGACAGGATCAATAAGATCATACTCATCTATTTCCTGAGGAACTGATAATAGCATGCATTACAAGGAAACATCAGCATAACCTCGTCTTTCCAGACGTTACTTTTTGAAGAAAAATAATCAAAGGAAAAGCTACCTACCATCAGCAACAGGTTCTTCAGATGGTCTAGCACCCCCAACCTCAGAGGTAGTTTCGGGCTCTGGCTCCTTGTCTTGCTCAGATCTTAAAATAATCCAATACAGAAATTAATAAGTTAAAATGCCTCCAAAAAAAAGGAAGGTGTATTCGTGACTTATATAATTCTCTAATGGATGGACATTAAGATCATGAATAAAACCGAAGTTTTCATCAATAACTAAATACCTAAAAATCAAGCACCGAAAAGCAGTAAAACTGAATCATGTCTTCAAACTCATTATCTGAATCCAGTGGTACATACTTAACGTCAATATGTGCTGCTGACCATATGTAAAATCTACCTTATTTTTCGAGTAGGCTTGGCCACACCAGAAACATTGGCAAGCTCAGCCTCCAGCTCTTTTTTCTTCATTAAGACAAAATTAGGAGTGACGTCAGTCTTTAAAAAAACATAAAAGAAAACCAATACAATAATAAATAATCCTAGCAATTTCCTCTTAAAATAGGAAATAGAAAACATTCTCAGAAATTTATAGCCACAAGTTCATGATTCTAAGTTGTACTGGGTTAAGATTTCTGCCATTCATGACTAATGATATACTTTTTCATTTTCCTTGATCCAGGAGATCTAGATGATTTTAGTCTACCTATATCATTTTGGAACCATCACCAAGCTACAAATGCACAAATTAATATAATTCTTACCATTGTATCTCGCATTTTCTCAAACAATATAGACTTCACAGGATCTTTCCCAATCCAGCGACATAGCTCGAGAGTCAGCCCTTTGGCACATGCACGGACATTCTGATCTTGATGGTCAAATAATTCAGGAAGCATCTTTAAAATCCTTTTTGGCGGAACAATCTTCGATCCAAATTCACTAGTTAGGAAAAAAATGGGGGAATTGTTATTTAATATCTAAAGAACCAATGATGAAAATAAACAGGGTCATTGAAGGCAAACCTTAGAGCTTGAAACATAACATCAACTGCAGGTACCACGGCTTTAGCAACTTTATTCTTTATAGCTTTCTCCATAACATCCTACAATCATAACAGATCTGTTAATTTGAATAAGGAAACGAAGCCCTGACACTATACACCATAAACAATGAATGTTCTCTTTACATCAACTTTGAAACTGCCAAAAAGCGGCGTTTAAGGGGATGCTGCAGCACTAGAACTGGTGTCTCCTGATATGCCTACGATTTTTAAATCTCTGAGAAGTCAAACTAAATATTTTACTACAGGAACATATGGAGGAGATAGGCAGTGGGTAAGAAATTCTGGAACCATGCTGCCTAAAGGGTGCAAGCGATATTTAACTAGAACAAGCCACAAAAGATTCCATTGTATCTACATACTATAGATGAATTATTAGAACAGGCTTCTAATTTACTATCCCTCTAATTGCTAATACAGACCTGAATTCCAGTTCTCCACCTAGAGCGAGAAAAGTCATAAAGCCTTTAGTTTCTCCTCTCATTGAGGGGATTGGAAAGAGTACTACCAAATGCTACTTCCCGCATAACATGTGAATTTGGGGAAACAGCTGCACATCATATACGCTACATCACCAAATCTACCACATGTGCATTAATTTCATTCTTGACTAAAGAGCGTGTCATTTCCACATCCAGACACTCTCCTATCTATCTAAGTTTTATATGCGATCATGCAATTCCACGAATACACACGTAATCCTCAGCATCACAATGCAAAAGCTTAGCCGCTATATAGAAAGTGCTCGAAGAATAGCAAGAAGGGAGCTATAGACATACCAGAAAGACCTCAACCGCCTCTAGTTCTATCCAAAGCAAGAAAGCGGCTTGTGCCTTCTCTACAGTCTTTGGTCTACCAGTGAGGCATTTTGCCGCAATTGCATCACAAACTTCCTTAGCGTACCTTCAAAAGCAACGCACCAAATCCAACACCGTTAATAAAACAAAGCATTCTCTCAGTACACTCTAGAGCATCCAAGGGAACAAAACCCACAAAGCCATACCTTCCTGCGTCTGCGTCAGCTGCCCGCTGAAACGCAATCAACGCATCAAGCGCCTTCTCTTGCACCGGCGCATTTGAATCCGCCACCGTCTTCCTAAACAAGGGACCTACAAACCCACAAAAACAAAACTCAAAAATCCAACAAAAACGTAAAAATAAAAAACAATGAGAACCCTAGACGCATCACATTCCGACCCAGAATCCAAATTCCAAGCAGATCCAAATCGAGAAAGAACACTGACATCAGATCTGAGACTCGGAAATAAAACCCTAAACAAGCAAAAACAACAAACACAAAAGCAACAGCGAAGGCTCTCACTCACCAAATTCACGGAAGCGATGGTCCTTGGGATCGGTGATTGAGTCACAGAGAGCGGCTAGGTCGATATTAGCCTCGTTCCTGACCTTCCAGTTCTTATGCACAAGGCGATCCTCCCATGGCAGCTTCTTCGCCTCCTTCAACAACTTCTCTTCCTCCGACATTTCTCACAAACGACACCTTCTCCGACTCCAATCGCTCGTTAGTATCGATCTGCGCACGTAAAGGTTTCTAGAGAGAGAAACAGCCTCCTCTCCTCTCTCTCTCTCCTAAATTCAAAATTTTCCCTTACTTTTTTCCTAATTGTTTTCTTTGTTCCTTTCGTCTGCCGAAGTGCCGGCAAGAGAGAGAGAGAGAGAAAATGACAAAAGGAGATAGTGAGAGGAGGAGCGTAATCTTCAAAATGGAAGAGAGAGAAAGAGAGAGTGGGGGAGTTTTGGTTTCTACGTTTAAATCGGTCTTTCTTTTCCACGCTCTCCGTTATTCGAGCGTGTTTACACGCGCCAGTATTTCAAAAAAATCCCCTTGGGAGCGTTTATTTTTCACCTGTCAATTTTTCATAATTAGGTGTCATTTTGGATAATTACCGTCTTTCGTTTTATTAGGTATAAAATATTGTTACTTTTATATATAGGAAAATATAGATTGTTTGTGAATTGTTTGAATTATTTTTAGGAAAAACAGTCTATTTCTCCCTTGAAAATTATGTTTTAGTCTTTTTTTTTAGATTTTGATCTTCATTTTATTTCCTCTCGATTTTTAAAATTGGATTCGATTTTTTGGTTAAAATTGGTTTTAAGTAAAAAACGTACTTAATTTTATTCGAAATCAAATCAAGTAATCGATTAAATTTAATAATTAACTTGATTTATTAAAATTAAAATCAAAATTAAAATTAAAACCAAAATTAAAATCAAAATTAATATTAAAATCAAAATTAAAATCAAAATTGGGTCAAAATTGTGTCAAAATCAGAGGGGGTTTTAGACAGATTTTTTATAATTGAGGGGAATAGGATGAGGTCAAAATCGAGGGGGAATAGGACTAAATCATGATTTTCAAGGAAGGAATATGATGAAAACTGAAAATCGAGGAGGGAATAGGATGAAGGTCAAAATCGAGAGAAGAACAAGACTAAAATATGATTTTTAAAAGGAAAATAGACTGTTTTTATATTTCACAACATAATATTATTTATTTGTTTCTTCATTTAAATACGCACATAAGATATCATAATATTGTTTATATGAAATTCAAAGAAATGATGTTTGGTATAAAGGCAACAAACATTATTAAACCTTCAAATAATAAACCCATAAATTCGTAAAAATGAAAACTATTAAAAATATAAATCCTTCATTTGTTTACTAACCATAAACAAAACAAAAAATTATAAATATTTCATAAAAGAATTAAATTGAAATAAAAGCCCAAAATAGACAATTTTGAAATAGCCCAATGGACTTTTAAAGGCGACGAAGATATCTTATATAGTCCACGAATTTGGGTTTTATGATGCAATGGAAAGGATGGACTTAACCGTTTCCAAAAAGATCCGAAATTATCCGGTTTGGACCGGGTGGGTATGAGATCAGTAATTTGGTTCCGATTAGACATATTATCAAAGATATATTTTTATGAAATTTTACAATGAAACTATTCGAAAAACATAATTATTTTCACTTTTATGAACCAATTATAAATTAGGTCTTAATATTTCGAATTCAACATGGATTTTAAAATTAAACAAGAAAAACAGAATTAACAAACGAAAAAATTTTATGATCTTATTAATTCTTCCTTTTTTAAGACTCGGTTGACATTGACTATTTGAACTTGAATTTTTAAAATTGTTGAAGTCAATAACTTAGTTATTTTCCAAAGACTTTTAACGTTATGCATTTTGCATGCCTTTATATATTTAATTCACTCTTTGACCAAATTGTGGCCGAAATAATTTATCTGGATTTTGTTTACATGTAATTAAATTAATCAAAAAATGCTCAAATTCTCTTTTTTCGATTATAGTAATTCGTTTTTTCAATGTTTAAACACATTATCCATTTTTATCTCCTTTTAAAAAAAATTGTATATAAAAATAGAAAAAAAAAACAATTAAAAAATTACCAAAAAATATTTATATGAAAAAAATATAAACGTAGTTCCGGTCAGCGACTCATCCTGGGTAACACGTGAACCGCCACCGGTTCAAGTCCTTCAGGACACTCCACATTCCAAACCTTCGCCGGAGCCACCGCAACATCCACTACCATAATCTTCCTCCCTCCGCCTCCAATGCCTCCAACTACGACGAACAACTTTCCGGCGGCCGCCGCGATTTGATAGGCCCCTTTGAGCTTCTCCTCCTCCTCCACCACAACTTCTTCCCACTCTCCTCTCTCTTCGTTGTACCTCTTCACCGACCCTTTCTTCTCGTCTACCGCATACAGCGTCTCCTCCGGTGACATCGCCGCCACCGGACCCCTCCATCCTGCCACCATAGCCGCCGGCATCGCCTGCCACGTGTCTTTTACGATGTCGTATATCGCTCCATCTTTTATAGCGTTTCCTCTCACGTTCACCATCAGAAGCTTCCCTCTCCATCCTACGGCGTCTATGGCTTCTCGACTAAACCTCCCGTCTTTGAGATCCCTTAGTTTCTCCCATTCCCATCGCCCTACTCCGTCGCCGGATATGACCCATTTTTCGGCGGACCTCGCAACGTCCGGCGAGAACTGAGAGCCGATCCCGCTCGCGATGTAGACCGTGCCACCGTAGGATCCAGCGGCGCACCATCTCCGGGGAAATTCAATCGGGGGACCGGAGGCCCAGGTGGAGGAAACTGGGTCAAACACGACGGGGTGAGACATGGCCGGCGAGCGTTCCCGGTTGCTGCCAGCGAGGATGACGAGTTTTCCAGCGACGGAGATGGACTGTATCGGGAGGTCGAAGGAAATAATCGACGGATGACGGCGGATGAGCGACCAAGATTCCGGCGGTGGCGGAGGTAATGGATCCCACCGGGAGGAAATCGGGTCGAAGCTTAAGAACCGGATTAGACCCGGTTCAGAACCCGGATCCGGACGGACAAAAACAACGTACATGGAAAGAAACCGTGGAAAACTCGGAGAGTACAGAAGCCGCCGCCAGCGGGAACAGACGGCCGCGATGAGAGATGGTCGGCCAACGAGGGAAAGACAGATCTCGGCGATATGGTCAGGAAGTCCATCGATGATGGCGTCAGAGTCTCCACCTCCGGCGTGGGTTGGGTAACGCTTGGCCGGCGGCGATGGAGGATGGGTGGTGGTGGTGGTGGTGGCCATTGATGAATATCGTCAATCGCCTTCACGAGATAAGAGACGTGTAATGAATGCGAATGAGTGAATGAATTGGGAGGGAAATAATAAAAGGTGAAGGAGGTCCATAAATCAATATCCAAAGGGCCAATGTTGGAAAGTGTTACATCTCAATAATAAATTCATAAAGTATATATTAAAATAATAGCTTCCATTTGAATAATCTATAACGTGTACCTATATCTATTATATATGAATAAATATATCATTAAAATAAGGTGTAGTAAGGTCCAAAATTAACTTTTTTTGGGGAGGAACTTTACTTGAATATTAAAAAAATCCAAGAGAATGTGACAAAGACTCTCAACTTGCTACTTTTGCTTCACGCCAGTGGTTCACTGTGTGATGCAGATTCAGCCCTTTTTTGTTTTCCTTATCATATGCAAGATTCACCAGACGGTCACCCAGCGCCTAGGAGTCTAGGTAGATTTATATATAGAGAAAGTAATTTTGATCCAAAATTTTAATTTAAAAAAATGTATATACATAAATAAAATTAAACGATATAATAAAAATAAATAAATAAATTTTAAATTATTTAATTTAATTTATTAGGCATCGAGATAGTCATTTTATAAGAAAGAGTTCGAATTTTTCGAATATGTGATGATAACTGTAACCATAATCTTGTTAGCACTTTATTGTATTATTGTGTATCTCTCGAACCCTGTAGTGTTTAGTTAATTGAATTTAAATCTGTTGATTAATTAGTTTAGTTTTACTTGCATTTCAATCACTTATTAATTTTACACGTTTATTCTATTAGAGTTGCATTGATTCTTTTATGTTCAATCATGCTACTACACTATCTGTATTCTTGCGGAAATATTAGTCTGGGTAATTATTACTTGAGATTAACCACATCAACATGAACGACTAATGGATGCTTGCACATATCGGTGCGACCACCTCGAATTACGGGTAAGATTTGACGGAAGTCACCGCTTAGAAGAACAATTTTACCACAAAGGGCTTTTCACATTTGTCCTCATTAGTCATAGCTAGAATATTTTTTAGCGATCGATCCTACGCTTCAAACATGTGACGATGTGCCATTAGCGCTTTATCCCATATAATCCAATTTATTTTTTTAATAGATCAGCTAACATGCTTCATTGTTTGATGTCACACGTGGACCCTTCATGGATATATAGGGCTTTTGTATAAAAAAAATGTGCATTTCTACCTCCTAAAAGAAGTAAAACTATTATACCCGATGATGCAACTGGTAGTACAACTCATTCTTTCGAACGAATCTTAGAAATAATCGTTCTATACAAATATGTTTTTCTCGTGCCTCCTGGTTCATAAACAAAAAAAAGTTTCTCTTCATGTAACTCCATTGATTTCATAATTGAAGCATGAATCAATCGTTATTCATTAGTAATTGATCCAAATAATTTTATATGCTCCTTTTTTTTATTGAACTGTATTTTCCGCCTTAAAAGGTATATGTGATTTCATCAAGAATACTTTTATATGGTGTAGACATAGTCGGATAATCATACAATGACTTGTCATTTTTCATCAAAAAATTTTCAAGCTTTATAAGAGTATATTGTTGAATTTGATCATCCGAAATCGGAAATTGTTGAACCTAAACTCCCCTTTTCCGTAAAAAAATTATGCAAGCAGCAAAAATCTCTAATAAAACCATGCATTCTAATAATAAACTCTAATAACAACATACAGAAAAAAAAAACACAATCCTAAACAATTCATTTAAAATTATATTTCATATATCATGTAATAGCATATAAAAATTGTGGATGATGATATTAACTGAAAAATGTTTTTATTAGGCCTTAAATCTTTATGTTTGGAAAATATTATATAATATAAATAGAAATTTTATGTTTAAAGTCGTTAGAAATACAAATAAGCAAAAAAAGGTAACTAAATTAACTCTTTAGATGTCAAATGAAAATATTCCCAATAATTTTTTAAAAAATATTTTATTTGGCAAGATTTAGTATTAGTTGGCAAGTTAATCTTTTTTAAAATGACAGAATAGATTTTCAAACTTTCACACGTAACATTCATTTACAAACCCACACAGTAATAGTTGGTCCGACATTGATGATTTAATTCACGCGTTGCGATGAATTGTGGACCATCGTCGTTGGAAAAAAAACAATAATACGTGTATATACATACATCGGATACATATATACCATATATATATGTATGTATTTAACATGTGTAAGCATTAAACGTAGACAGCAATACATATCCATCGGATCGATCAGTTCAACCCATCCCACAGCGGGTCACAAAATTTAATATATACATATATATATATATATATATAACAAAATAATAAAAAATATATATAAAATAAATTGAAACAAAAGAATATCAAATATGGTTGTGAACGTGACTAATATTCAAAGTTATAGGATCGTGCAATATCATATATATCAACAATTTATCATAACATTTTCCCTTATATCCATATTCGATTTTGAAGCATATAAATCGCAATCGAATGTCCAATATTGATATATTCAAATTAGAACGAATCAGACTCTGATATCATATTAAATATAATTAATTCAAAAAACTAACTCAAAATCTTAGAATTATCATTACTATATATATATAAATCCAAATTTTATATTCTGATCGGTATAAGATAACTTATCATAACAGTTTTAGATACAAATAGCCATATAATCAAATATTATATTTACAAATATTCGAATTTATTAATACAAATACAAATAATAAATTTTTATATTCATCTAACACAAATACATATAGTTTAATTTTAACAAAGATTTGTTATTAGTCCAATCCTAATTAAATAGTAGTTATTACATTTGTTTTATATAAATAACCATTTAAAAATATAATGTTGGATTGTTAATATATAATTGGAAGCTTAAGTTCAGTACCTTTCTTCTATTAATATGAATCTGTTACCTAAATTTAATATTTAGATTTGAAGTTAAATAGGCATTTTACATAATATATTTTTGCATTAAATTAACAAATCTTGGATCGACATCTGGATAAGTTTATAACAAGACATCAAAAGGAAAAACATTATAAAATTATTTAAAAGAATATTTAATATTCAGTTCGAAATATTTGTATAAAATCTGATAAATTTTTCCTGTTTTAGACAACAATCACCGAGAAGTGATGTTAGTTCGACCAAAAAGATTTTATAAAATATTAAAACGATAAAGATATAAAAAAATCAAGATATATAATATCTTGTTTTTGTCCAAAATTAATGACAGAAGCAACTTTTTTTTTTCCAATTTTTTCATAACTATTTATTATTTTTCCATAGTTTTTAAAATTGAAAATATTCGTATAATAGTTTTTAACATTTTTATTTATTCCAAAACATTTTTTATTTATAATATTATCAAACAATACAAATCTAGACATATATACTAAAATATAAAAAATGTTTCTGAAAATATTCTAAGGCAGCATAAATATAAAATATATATTATTTTTTCATATATAGATATATATTATTTTATAATATTAATATCGGTAAAACTTTACCTAAAGTACAGATAAGTTCAACATTCTTAAATATTATTTATTTATTATATTAGGATAAAACTGCCAATACTAGAAAACTCCCTAAAGTTCTGTGTTGACCGATTTCCTTGGGTGATACAAAATTATATTTTTTTATATAAGTTCCATTGAATATGAATTTAAGTTCACATGAAATGTACCAATTTGAGTAGCTAAATAAACCCAAATGCATGAAACTACATACTTTATATATAACACTAAACATAAATTCATTCAATATATTCTATGAGTTATATATTCGTATATATAATTTTAAAATATTAGCGTTTAAACAAATTAATTCAAATCATTTAAGATTCAAAGAATAATTAGTAAAATTAAGACTTTCATCTTTCAATTTAGGAATCCAAACATTCCATTTGATATTGATCTTTTTATGATAATTTTGTTTACATTGAATATTTATGGATGATAATTTTCAGCAAATTTTTGAAAATACATTCATTAAATTTGTAACACAATCGTAAAAATAATTGAATTTCAAAGATCATATTTTATTATTTTATATTATAACAAGTAAAAAAAATCTAGATACAAAATTATATTTTTTATATTGTCACTAGAATTAAAGCACAATAATTTGAACTTAATTTAACCGACTAGTTAATTTCAATCTAGTTCTACATTCTAAATACACATAGTTAATCAGAATTTTAAAAGTCTCAATAATTATTATAGGACAACATTCATTAAATCCTACCCAAAAATCAGATATAACAATTAATTTAATTAATAAAATAAATCTTTAGATGTGGTAGATTTTATAACTATAGTTTATAAAATTTTAATTTTTTGAACTTATTTTTAATTTTATAAATTAGATTTATATATTTTAAATTTTTAAAAAAATTATAGAGACCAACGTTATGGAACTAACACTAACGACTTGACCATCCGACTACACCTAACACTGACCACAGTAGTACAATATATTATATTTTATCCCTTAAGAATAATTATAAAAATTATGATTCAAACACAACAAGTGGGCTCCAGAGAGGCCCGTAATCTGGCCCATTATAGGCTCGTTAGAGAACCCTTGATTACAAGGAGCCATAGTACCCCAAAGGTAAGGGTGCGATACCGATCGGGTCGATCCGAGCCCGGATAAAACTCGAATTTTTGTAGGTTGGATTCGCCCGGTCCGTATATGTTCGGATGGAATGTACAGTCCAGAATCCAATCCAACGGGTTTTGAGTGTGTTCGGATCGGGTTTCGAGTCTAAAGAGATAAAAAAATTAAAAGAATTTAAACAAATCTAAAATACTAAATTAATCCATACAATCAAAAGTTCACATCAATAAAATCTGAAACGCTAAATAAATTAATAGAAGTCTAATAGTCTAAAATACACATCAACAAAGATTAAAAACTACTCCATACAAGTCCATAAACGAAGAAACAAAAATCCAAACAAATTTGACTTGAATCTCTTGTTTTTCCGGTTTCACCATTTGAACTTCTCTCGGGGATTACTACAAAACAAGAAAACATGATCAATACCCTTAGCATTAAACTACAATCTTCTCCTTCATTGTTACATAAGTTTTGATCTAAATGAGTAAATAATACACATGAGTTTTAACTTTTGAAATTACTTTGTTCATGAGAAAGAGATAATAAGGCTTCATACTAAGTCCAGACTTCTAGATGTAACCGTGTCTCAAGATTATGGGGTCGCGGCGAGAAATCCA
Source organism: Gynandropsis gynandra (assembly GCA_036759665.1). NCBI lineage: Eukaryota > Viridiplantae > Streptophyta > Magnoliopsida > Brassicales > Cleomaceae > Gynandropsis > Gynandropsis gynandra. The sequence goes on along the minus strand of CM071866.1, from coordinate 826,760 downwards.
TCAATGCCACTAAATATAGAATCTACACAAAGAAACCAAATCAACAACATAAGAAACTGTATAATCTCAATAATTTCAATTGAAATGTATAAACTTAACCTTCTTCATCGTAACCAAGTAACCAAAAACGAGCACAAATTAAGGCTTGCACATTTGAGGGTAAAAGACAACTTCTGTATTTGTTGAGCACACGCGAGCCGACGGTGAAAGAAGACTATGAAGCAACCGTGGTGATCGGAATACTTAGGATATCAGAAGCCATAAGCGCTAACTCAATACCATATGTCTTAATGTTAGACTTCCAGAACTGCAATACATCCATATCGGTGTGATCTTGCATGCGACTGCGACGCGGGGGAGGAGGAACGACATAGAGAATCTTAGGGTTTGTGAGTAAGGGTGAGAGGGTGAATGGCCACAATTTTGGGGGCTAAGGTTTGTGAGTCGCGGACCATTTTCGGGCTCGGGTAGACCGCGGGCTGAGCCCGACCCAAATTTCACAGGTCAAATTTTCCAAACCCAAACCGACCCAATTGTAAACGAGCCTATAATTTTCGGCTCAAACCCGTAATTTTTCAGGCCGAGTTTCGGATCGGGCTTGAAATTGACATCCCTAGCCAAAGGTCTGCAAAAGGTTCCAAATTAATTTAAGCTCCAAGGTGAGATGAACCCGAACAAAAGTTCAACCCTTTCACATGAATGAGTAAACGTTTAGACGAGAAATCCTTGTCTGATCAGCCATTGCCTTTCTCTAGTTCGAAAGAGAAGCAATCAGCGAGATCAAATGGTGATGGTAATGGTCAGTCATCTATAGCCAACAGTCTTAAATATATATTTGAGTCTAACTAATCCCAAAAACCAGCTCAAGAGTTTAGGGTTATCCAACACCATATATATGAGACCAATGTTCATGTCCTTCATCGATATGGGGCAGTATATCACAACACTCCCTTTTACGCCCAGACTCGATTAAATGAGGGTTCAACATCGGTATATTCAAACTAGGACGAATCTGGCTGTGATACCATATCAAATATGAATTGGACCTAACTAATTCCAAAAGGTAGCTAGAGAATTTAGGATTGTCCAACACTAAATATATGAGATCAAAGTTCATGTCCTTAACCGATGCGGTACAATACATCACAACAAGCAGTTCACATAATGCAGCTCGGCGAGCTTAAAAGTAACTCGTGCTTGGTTCAAACCCGAAGCCAAATCCAAAAGAAGGTCGAAAGGTAACCGTGATTGAGCTCTACAAATTTTACTCTTTAGAAACTAAGAAAAACATGGAATGTTGGGATTTTAATAAAAGTAGTGTGATTTATCAAAGAGATACAAAGCAAGAACAAGCGGAGAAGAAAGAGGAGGCCAAGTTCAAGTTCAAGTTCCAAGCTTTATTCATTGAGGGGTTAAAATCTGAACCTCTCATATACTTTGTTTCATCTTCTCCTTGTATGTATGTAATGTATTCTCTATTCCAATATACTTCTAATAATTTTCTCATAAATAAATTACTTTTAAATATACAACGTGGTTATTTATTTAATATTTTAACCACAATATAATACTTGGGATAATATAAAAGTAATCCTCAATTATTTATATAATAGTTATTTAGTGAATCAACAATAAGCATATTTTCTGTTAATGTAAAATATCACATAAATGTTATCTATGGAATAAATATTTAAAAATGTATTAACGATCTTGTGGGCCCACCCATGAAATAATTATAATCCATATTTCGGCCCATCTTATTTCACTTTGGTTCATAGTTCTTGAAGTTCCCGAACGTGGCAAATCGTGGCCTTCAAGTGATGGAGACAGAGGCGATTTTGGAGGAGCTCCGAAGTCTAGAGTCCGAGATCAAGGATATTCAAGGTGAATTTATTCTTTCTTGCTTCGTTTGATCCGTTTCTGTTGTTTATGCTCTTCAATGTTTGTTCATTTTGCTTTTTTTTTTGCTTCTGGTATTATTGGAAACTTTTCAAATTTGTTGTCTTGAGCTGCCGAAATTACGCATGATCTTCTTGCAATTACATTTTCTGTTCAATTTTATGTGTTTTTATGTTCTTCGTTGAAATTTGTTCCTTGTACTCTGGCAATTTCTGGTTGATTTTGTAAATTTCGAGAAGGTTCTGGTATCAGACGAGGCATCTAGTTTTCTTCCGGCATCGCAATTGTTAGATATTGAACTTGTTTAAGGCTCGTGTCATTGTTTTTAGAAGCTTGATGAACTAGGAGAAGATTGGACTTACGTAAATTTTGTGGTTTAGCATTGTTTTGACATGTTATGGTTGATGGAAAATGTTTTTCAGGTCAGATAAGTGCATTGATCGAGCATCAAGACAGGTTGTATGAAAGAAAATCTGAGCTGAAGGTATTGTTAGAAGCACTTACCGCATCGGGAAATCCTGTTAAAGACAATGCCTCAAATGCTGTAGAGAACTGGTCTGGGCCATTTGAGTGGGACTTGCGGGCTGATGACATTAGGTTTAACATTTTCGGTATATCCTCTTACCGTGCCAACCAGAGGGAAGTAAGTGGCTTCTGAAATTTGATTTGGCATGCCATCTGCTCTTTTTCTTTTCTCTGGGTGGTCAAATTGGTTCTTGGTTTCATGATCCTTACCGTCAATTTGATATTTGAAATTTTTACTTGTAAGTGACAGATAATTAATGCTATAATGGCGGAAAGAGATGTCCTGGTCATCATGGCGGCAGGTGGTGGAAAGAGTCTTTGTTATCAACTTCCTGCTATACTCCGTGGTGGAACGACTCTTGTTGTCAGTCCTTTACTCTCACTGATCCAGGACCAGGTATGTATAGAAGGTAGACACTAAGATTGATTCGGTAGTAAGAGATCAAGATTGCAGAAACAGCTAAATTTAAGAATTATGATGAACAAATTTTATTAAATCCATAGATCACCCTTTTTTATTGTTCAGGTGATGGGTTTGGCCGCTTTAGGAATTTCGGCCTTCATGCTGACATCAACTTCTAGCAAGGAAAACGAAAAGTTTGTATACAAGGCTCTTGAAAAGGGTGAAGAAGACCTCAAGATAACAACCATCATTTTGTCCTTAACATAAAAGCATAACAACATTATGTTTTTCAGGTATTGCCCTAAAAATTGTACTGGACTTCTGACTTGTCTTCTGCCCACTCTGCAGATTTTGCCCGCTCGGGCGCCTTCTCCTCAGTCGAAGCTGTGTTTCTCGTCATTGTACTTTGTTACTTCTATTTTGACTAGATGTTTTTGGTTCCTCTGAGAAGAGAATACACTTGCGAGAAACCACTTCTCGAGTACTCAATTTCCTTTGCTCGGCTACTTTGCAGGAGGCTCATTGTTGTAGTCAGTGGGGTCATGACTTTCGTCCCGATTACAAGAACTTAGGCATCCTGAAGACCCAATTTCCTAATGTCCCAATGGTGGCTTTGACTGTAAGTCTCACTTTTCTTTTGTTTTATGCTTTTTCTTGTTCTGGAATACAATGTCAATGGACTTCTATTCCTTTGCCACACCCTAAACTTCTCAGTAGCTGCATTAGTTCTATGTGCTTGATCTTGTATACACTTAGAGTATTTTCTCCAGTTACTATACTTGTAATAATGTTCAATTTTCTTCTGAATTGCGCTATCTGAACTATTTTTTTCAGCTTCCTTCTTGTCTTGTAAAAAGAGTTAAGGCTTTCAATCTCCATTTCCTTTGATCAACAAAATTTTATACGGATTTCAAATGTCAGGATATTCTGTCTTGATGGATGTAGCAATGTAGCCTTTGCAAGGTTTTTTTGGGAGATCGGCTTTCTCATTTTCTATTTCTCCAATCTCTCTCTCTCTCTCTCTCTCTCTCTCTTGTTTGCCAGGCAACTGCAACTCAAAAGGTCCAAAATGATCTAATAGAGATGCTGGGTATTCCTAAATGCGTCAAATTTGTCAGCAGTGTGAACAGGCCAAATCTCTTTTACTCGGTACTCTTAGTAACGATTCTTTTCAGTGTAAAATCAAGCCTTGAGTAATTTGTAGACTTGAACATTAGCAGTTAACTTATATCTCGCAGGTACGGGAAAAGTCATCCGTTGGTAAAGTGGTGGTTGATGGAATTGCCGAATTTATTAGAGACTCATACCCTAACAACGAATCTGGAATAGTGTATTGTTTCTCTAGAAAGGAGTGTGAACAGGTCTGTAACGAATATTCATGTGTCATAATTATATTTTTTTTTTCTGAACTTCTGTTAATATGTTTTATTTATTCTTTTCTGTTCATTGAGATTGTATCACCAAATCTTGGAACAGGAAGAAAAACTTTCTCATATCTCACACTCTCAAGGGCCATAGATTGCAGGTGAACTACGAGAGAGAGGGATTTCTGCTGATTATTACCATGCAGACATGGAAGTTAATGCGCGTGAAAAAGTTCACACTCGGTTAGTTAATATTTCTTGAAATGGCGTGCCTAAACATTCATGAGCCAAATATCCCAGTCTTGCTTGTGATGCAAACTGACCTAATGTGATGAATTAATGATGCAGTTTATTGGTTTGTGCAATACCTAAGGTTTTGTGTCTCATTGTCCACAGGTGGAGCAAAAATAAGCTGCAGGTCATTGTTGGAACGGTATGCATATTTACATTATCCTTCCATGATGTGATACTATGAACTTCTTGGATCAACATTGATTTTTTTTTTCAGGTTGCTTTTGGTATGGGAATCAACAAACCTGATGGTTAGTATTGTAAACTTGTTGTCTTTTACGTGATCCTTAAGCTTATATCATTCTCTTGTGTTCAATCATCCTTCCAGTGTGAGTAGGTGATTTAGTATACGATTCAAAAGCAATAGTTTCAAAGCATCGGGAAATAGCTGCAAATTTTATTCTGTAATTGCCATCCTGGGTTTTTATTTTGATGCTGTTGTACTAGTTGTTTATCTCTCTAAAGACTACACAAAAACGAATCTGGTTGTCATACTCTCACAATATTTTGCCAACTTTCTTCCGTGGGGATGCATGCTCTTCCTACTTTCGAGATCAATGTGCATATATTTTCTTCCAAATAAATAATACATTGGGCATTGCTGTAGTCAGGTTTGTGGTCCACCACAGCTTGAGCAAATCTATGGAGACTTACTATCAAGAAAGCGGGCGTGCTGGACGTGATGGCCTCCCATCTGAGTGTGTCCTCTTTTTCCGTCCAGCTGATGTTCCCAGGCAGGTAAGTTGTATTATTCCCCCTGTAATCTACTTCTCTGTGATCCCTCTTTTGATGGTATACATTTTTCTACTTTTAACTTCTATAAAAACAAAATGCTTTGACTATTCCTTTTTAACAGAGTTCTATGGTCTTCTATGAGTATTCTGGTCTGCAGAACCTCTATGACATAGTTCGATATTGTCAGGTACCTTTTACTAATCAAGAGTACTATTTAGCTTCCAGTTTCTTATGTAGCTTATTAGGAATGCTTAATGAACTTGTTTGGCTAGAATAGATTGTTACACTATCAAATATCCGTGTCAAGCGATATGCATAAGTTTTATTTTTGATTCAGTACTGGAATCAATTGCATATAACTTGATTAGGTTAACTTCAGATTTCACTTGTCACTTTGAGTCAGTTGATTGTTTTCCTTTTTGTTTACACTTAACCCTTGTCTAGCACCTTGGATGCACGAGAACCGATGATTTGGAATATTAGAGTTTTCCAGCTGTGGTATAATATAACTGGTGAAACCTCCTAATGCAGTCCAAAAGAAAATGTCGCCGAAGTGCATTTTTTCGTCATTTTGGCGAGGCATTACAAGAGTGCAATGGTATTTTTGCTTACTCTTTTTTCACCATCGATGTAATCTTCTGTTATCTTTATTCGATAAAAGATCTCCTGAGGTGCTGGCCATCGTCTTGTATTTTCTTAGGAATGTGCGACAATTGTGCCGTCTCAAGTGAGGTTAAGGAAGTTGACGTATCTGGTATGTTTCACGTAATATATGAGAGATTTAACACCAGCGTAGTATAATGGGATAAAGGCTCGTTTTCTCGACAACCGTGCCTTCTCATTTGTTCTTTTGCCATCAGTACTTTCTGGCATCATAAAATCCTAGAATTCCATCTGTTTTCTGGGTTTGGAAAAGTACGGATTTTCAAGAACGGGAATCCTATGATATGTTGGGAATCACTTATGATTACCATCCACGACTGAAACGGATCTTAATGCCCGAAAGTTGGATAGGGTGGCCTTTACGTAAGGATTATATTGCCCCCAAATTTTTATGAAATACAAGATGCTTATTGAATGATAAAAAATGAGTCTTCGCTTCTACAACTACGGATCTTCACGGAATAAGTTGTACATTCGATTCTGTTTTATATCAAACAAAGAGAAGAACTTACTTCAATCTTTTCTTGATAAAATTTGTTTTCCGGGTTATGTTGATTTATGAATAGAGATGCATACATTTGGAGAATAATAAGTCATCAAATTCTTATAAACTCTGATCATACTAATATTCGCAGGTCCAGCCAAGCTCGTGGTTTCTTTGGTGAAAGAAACTCAACAGAAGGATCAAAGAGTGACAATGTTGCAGCTGGTAGATAAACTCAGAAGCATACACAGGGATTTGGGTTAGTTAAATTAATCATTTCTCTTAATAACGATCTTAAATCACGTTCAATTTATAAAGACGCAAACTTATTAACTGTATTTTTCTTGTTAATTTTCGTCTCGATGTTTGATACCTCAGGTGCCGAGCTTAACAAAGAACAGATCGAACATCTTGTAATACAACTTATAATTACATCTATATTGGTAAGCTTGGTAATCTGTTTATCCGTGAATGTTGTTCTGTCGGTTTATAATATGTTGTTACATTATAGACTTGGCTTTGCTTTGTTGATGTTCAAATATGGCTTTCAAGTTTCTTTATGAAAAAAGGTTTGGTGTTTATTAAATATATTGTTTACACGCAGAAAGAAGAATTTCAGCATACGGCATACTCAACGAACGCTTATGTGACAGTGGGACCATTGGCCAACCAAGTGTTGCAAGGTATGAATGGATTGTCTTGGAATTAGGGGTGGGCAATCCGAGTTACCTGGATCGATCCGAACTGGACCGACCTTAACAACCCGAATCGTTTGGAATATGAGTTATTCTATAAATTCATATGGGTTCAAATTTCAAAACCCATTCGGGTTCGGGTCGGTCCGGTTCGGGTTCGGGTAAAACCTGAGGAACCCGAACAACCCAATTTGGAAAAAATAATTTAAAATTTTAAAAAAATATATAAACACTAAAAAATACCGGTATATTTTCTTATATATATATATTTTATGTTATAGTTGATATTTTTACTTTTTATATTAAAAAACAAATTATCCAAAAAATTTTAACCTAAATAACCCAAACTATGTATAATACCCGAAAAAACCGAACCCGAATTACCCGAAGAATCCAAATATCCATATGTGATTCGGGTTATTTCGGGTCTAATGCTTTTGAACCCGAACCGAACCCGGACAGAAAACATTCGGGTTAAATTTTTCAAAACCCGAGGAACCTGAACCGAAAACCGTATTGTCCACCCCTACTTAGAATGTTATGGCTTTGAAGGGCCATTTTTCACAGTTTTTCGCAATTTTGAATCTTCAAAACAAGCCTTTGCTTACTCTGGTGCAGGAAAAAAGACGATCAAGATGGAAATTTCAAACAGACAGAACAATTGGACCGCGAATAAGAAATCAAAACGAAACGTTACGTTCTGTGGGTTGGAACATAAGCTCGACGAACTAAGAAAGGAGATCTCCTCAACTCACGGAAGCATACTCCCGCACGCTGTGCTCTCCACGCAGCAAATCGGTTTGATAAGCTCCCATAGACCAACTTCTTTACAAGAGGTAAGTTCTTAAGCATCAACCCGTTTTCTAATGTCTATACAGTTTGATCTAGGGCTGGTTATCCACGACTTAATCATTATCCGAATCCGTCCTGGACGAGTAATGATTATTATTATCTGAGTTCAAACCCGTAAAACTTGCACGTAATTTTAATTTTAAATTACCCAGAGTACTCTTACCTAGGGGTGGCCAATACGGGTGAGGGTGTAAAATGAGCTGCCGGCTCGCGAGCCAGCTCTAACTGACCATATTTTTAAGCGAGCCGAGTTGGATATTTTCTAACTCGTTTAAAAAATGAGCTGATGAACTGAGCCCAAAACGAGTCCGAGCTTAGACGAGCTGGCTCCCGCGGCATATAATATTGCATTTAATAAAACATAATATATTGTTTAAACATAATATACTATTATAATGTATTTTTCCTTTTTATAATAATTGATATAACAAAATAAAGAAACAATTTAGTAAAATTACGAGCGGTCGAATTTAGTATAATGATATTTTATACTTTTTATTCGAGAAGGTTATTTTTTATTTAGTACAGTGGTATTTTATAGCATTATGTTTGAATTAATGTTTTCATATTTTCGATATTTTATTTGGTTCGTTTGATATGTTTATCATATATGATATTACAACTAATTCAAAATAATTAAATAGCCTGGCTCACGAGCTAGCTCGTTTTATGGCGAGCTAGAGGTGAACTGAACTGGGATTTTCCAACTCGTTTAAAAAACGAGCCGAGCTGAGCCAGCTCGTTTTTTGGCGAGCTGAGCCAAGCTGACCCGAGCTAGCTCATTTTATACCCCTAAATACGGGTTACCCAGACCGACCTAAATCGGACCGTCCCGAACAACCCGAATTGTTTGGAATATGTGTTACCCTAAGAACCTATATTATTTCAGAACTCGTTCGGGTTCGGATTGGTCCGATTCGGGTTGAACTCGAGAAACCTAAACAACCCAATTTAGTAAAAATATTTATATAATTTAAATTTTTTAAAAGTTATATAAACACTAAAAAATACCAGTATATTTTCTTATATGTATATATTCATATTATATTTGATATTTTTATTTTTGTTTTATATTAAAAAATGAATTATCTAAAGAATTCTAAGACCGAATAACCCCAAATTATTTATAATACCCGAAAAAACCGAAGCCGAATACCCGAACCGAACCCGAACCAAAAACATTCGGGTTCAATTCGGATCCATTTTTTCAAAACCGGAGAATCTGAACCGAAGACCGAGTAACCCAAGCAGAACCCGGTAGGAGTCCTACCCACACAAAAACATACGAATAAAATGATACAAAATTTTAGTTACCTAGCAAGCAGCCGCACACAATTTTAGTTAACCACGTAGCTATATCCGCACGTAAATCTATATTAAAAAGCTTAATTTACAAGCTTTTTAAAATTTAGTTCCCGAACTCGAATCAAAACCCGTGAATATTCTAATTTTGGGATAGTTTCGAGTCATGCGGATAATTTATCCATCTCTCAAGATTATTATATGTGGAAGGAATTGTCGTGCAGTTGGAGAGTATCATAGGGAAGTTAAAGACGGAGAAGTACGGAGACAGAATTATCGAAGAAGTGAAGAAATATGAGACTGCGTCGGAAGAGAATGGGACAAAGGAAGAGACGGAGACTAAAACCAGACCGAGAAAGAGGCCTAAGACGGATAAGGCCGTTGTTTTGGTCGGAAGCAGTGATGACGAAGCTTGATGTGTATTAATAACAATAGGTACATTTTTGTTGGATCCGTTAAATTTGAAGAATATTTATTATGATACTCGGGTAATTTAGAATCAAATGAGTCAAATCAAGAAAACAATTTTCAAAGAAAGTCAAAATGAGGGGCATAGAGAAGGTATTACCATGGTGATTTTATTGTTTTTGCACTAACAATGGTAGATTAATTAAGTTTGGAAGAGCACTTCTTTGCTTCCTTTTACTTTTGGAATATGATACAATTGTGATACATACCTCGGGGTTAGATTTCGGGATGCATATGGAGAATCCGTAAATCTCGATCGTTCGAGTAGGATTCGACGGGTCAAGGAAGATCTCTTGACTGATCTAAGGACACTCTTCACAAATTCATCCGTTGATGTTGGATGATGGTGGTGATGGTGAATGATCTCTTGATGGGCCTGAGTTTTTCAAGATTCGTCTGTCGATGGTGGTTGACAGAGTGTTTACGGAGGAACGAAGAACACCACAAGAAGTGCGGAAGCCTCTTGATGCAATCGAATATGACTTCAATTGTTCTTGGAACAAGTTGAAGACACTATGTTCTTGACAAACGATCAATAAAACAAAGAGTTTATTTCTTTAGTAAATTCAACATGTACTTACAAATGAAATGAAGTCATTAACACAAGTAAAGTACATAATGAAAACACTGCATATTGATCTACTAGTCGTTTAGGAAGATTTACAAGTCATTGGAGATATCCGGTGAGATATGATGACCTTGGGAAGATTTGCTAGCCGTTCGAGATTTTCGGAATATGGAAGTAGAAATTTCTGTGGAATAAAATCACTTTCGGGTGATTCTCCTAGGTTTGGAATAAAAATAAGATCTTAATGTCACCCAGAACCCCTCGATTTTGGGCATCTTATTATCACCCGAGCCACTCGGTTTTAGAGGTGTGAGTCGCGGTCTAATTCAATGTAGAAAACCGACGTGAATCTTCCGTGAGTTGGAATATGATCGTTGAAGGTCTTTGTTGGAGTAAAATCGAGGATTTGAAGGGATATTGATATATTTGAACGATTTTCTATCCGTTTGGACGGGATAATGTAAGACCTTTATCTTTCATCCATCTATATCCATGTGGTCCGAACTCTTTCGATACATTCTCATTATAGTTCAGTGACTCTCATACTACTTCTTTATCTATTCTTGATGACTTGTTCCACGAACTCTTGATTTGATCATGTGTTAGTAGACCTAGAAAATGTTTTGACCTTTTGGTTCTTTAGTTTAGCACCTCCTGAATTCATCGAATTGACATTTTTATATAATTATACTGTTTGCTAATGAGAAATTCCAATGCCTTTACATTCAATGTATTTATAGTTTTAGTCTCCAAAAATCTAAAACAAAGATGAGTCAAAGATGATGTAAACTTACTACTCTTGATGCTCAATTCTTCTTATACTCTGAATGTAGCTTTGTCCTAAAACCTTTAACCCAAAACGAAACAATATCACGAACCTTCTCTACGATCCCAGGCCCCTGTTTCTCCACATCTTTAATCATCATTTTATAATCCGACACCGTAGCTTTTGGCAACGGTTCCAAAAACTCGCATTTGCACAGAATCTCGGGTGGTGGAACGCCCGCTATGAGGTTCGTCTCCAGTTTTGGTTTGTTTTTCTTTGAATCTTCAGGCAATCTAATTGGATCACCTTCGAGAGCTGAGGGAGATGCCCCCGGAATCACTTCTTGTATAAATGGAAAAGATCTTGCAGATTGCAAACAAAACTCTATCCACTGGTGAATTAACGGAGACGGGCCTCGAATTCGTCCCCCTATCTGTGCATTTTCAGTTCCATAGACCGCTGGGATTGCCTTAAAAATGGATAATTTACAGGTCAGTGTTTCAATATAGATTGACGTTTTGGTTCAGAAAGAATTTGAATGGCACTTACCCAAAGATCAGCCCATAAACTTGCACCCGACTTAGGAACGATCACAGTTACGTTAGACATGCGTTTTGCAACGGGAATAACATCACTGCTCCACCCGACAGCCACCCAGACATCTCCGACATTGAACGCTTTCAGATAGTTGGTGTTGTCGAATAATCTAATCTATAAGTAAGAGAAAAGGAAAGATGTAAAAGCCTAAGATTTTCATATTTTCTAGTGAAATTGTTAAGTTAAAGGTTCTGACTTATGAATCATATGGAGAATTTAAAAGCAAGCTTTGGAAAAACCTGTTTCACAAGTACAGCTAAATTCTTCTCCACAGCAACTCTTCCTCCAGGAACTTGTGAATTCATATCTTTTGTGTTATATGATGCTCCCATGTACTTTAGAACAGCACCAATAACCTCTCTGGGAGAATTCACCATTGAAATCCTTCCCGTAAGCTCAGGACGCCACAGGTCAGCCCAGTCCTAACCCGAAAACGTAAAACAACTTACTTTCTTGTTCAATAGGCTGTAGGCGAATACATTCGGACTGTCTATCAGCTTAATCAATAAGCATGTCATTCAAAAACAACACTGACCTCGATAGGAGCCAATTTCCGCTTTTGAAATTTGTTTTTCTTGTATGCTATTACCATACAGCCCCAGCGGTAGGGTACAGCCCAGATTTCACCGTCGGGAGCTTTTTCTCCATCATAGTTCCTGCGAAGATAAACCTGAGACTACCTAAGTCTAAGTAGAGATCACTGTTCGATTACAATACAAGTAGATCAATACATGATCTCAGTTACTCCTTCCACATTCTAAGAACATGAGAGAATATGTATAGAAACATATTACGATTTCCAAATCAAGCATTCTTTGGTCAAGATTCCGATTAAAGACTACTAATCCATGGTTAGCACAGAAAAATTCTTCAGATTGAAAGGATGACTGAAAACGATGTCAAGTTCTCACCTTCCATTTATCACTCAAGCCTTTATACCAATCCTGATCTTCGATCCCTTTCATAGGTTCGATTATCCTTTTCTTGATTGCGAAATCAAGCCAGGAATCACCGATACCAATGATATCAGCTGCCATTGTTGATGCAGGACCAACTTTTCCTTTTTTGGAAGGCATACAAAGATCAGAGAAAATTTCTTCAAGATTTGCTCGATACTTGGCTTGCAACTTCACTCTCTTCCCTTGAGAGCTCATGAAATCCTTCATTTTCAACGCAGATTACCTCAGAGTTCATACAAAAACATGCCATAGCTAATATTCCATAAAACTTAAAACTACAAGAATTTCCTCAAGAATCAGACTGAACCTTTATCCACGAAGGAGGTACAGAACCTCGCAGGCCAACAACCTTCAATGGCACAGTAAGAGAATACACTTTCGCCTTGTAAGCTTCGAATTCTGCTTCCAATCCTTCATCTTCAAACCTTTTCAGATCGCCTTGGTTCTCTTCGCTCGCAAACAACAAAAAAAGTTCAAATTCAAAGCACGAGAAGAAACTACCCAAACGACATTCAACAATATGCGAAATCCAATCCACGCACCACCAACACTTTCTCCCTCGATTTCATTCTCCGTCACCAAATTTGGAGGAACAACCGGAGGAATTATTCGAGCGGAAGCCGGAGAGCAGACATGGAGGCTTAAACCGAAGAACAACACAGCCGAAGCAGAAAGCCGAATCACATTTTCTTGAACTTGATCCACCGGGGAAGCTCGTACGACACAACATCCAGCGGCTCTGACACTATCCCGGCGGTTCTCGCCGCAGAAGAAGCTCGCCGGCGGTTTAAGGGACAGAATTGTCATAGCCATTTCTTCTTCACAACTCCGAGAAAAAGCAAGGGGAGAGAAGAATGCAAACAAACAGAGCTCTATCTCGACCGGTTCGGTTCAGACCGGTTCGGTCTAACCATGTTGAATCGGGCCCACAACAAATATATTTAATGGGCTTTTATTTTAAATAGGCCCATAATGGGCCCAACAAACAATTAGTCCAGCTGGCATAATAATTTGGTTTAAAATAAAGATCGTCGGTCGGCACGTGCGAGTATCATAGTCAGCACGTGCGAGACCCAATTCGCCTCTCTCATTGGCTGTGTGTAGGCCGATGATGAATCCTTCAGACAAAACCTTTTTTTTACCGCACACACACACTCTCTCTCTACTTTCTCTCTCTTGACTCTCTATCATATCAGAAATCACACGACACAAAAAGGTCGATTCTTTTTTTTTTTTGTAATCCTACTTGCTTTACAGCTCAATAGCGTCTTCTTCCTCTGTCCTATTCTTCTTCTTCATCATCTTCCTCGTCCACGCGGATCCATTTACAGGTTTTTTATTTTGAATGTTGGTGTTTTTTTTCTCTCTGTTTGCTAGGCAGTGGGGTTTTGTTTCATTTTTTTATCAAATAGTTCATCGATTTCGGTTCCAATTGTAGAAGAGTTTGAATCTTCAGTCATTCTTGGTCCGGGACTGATAATGTTGCCTCTGAATTTCGTAATTTCTGCTTAACTTGAGCTGCTTGAGCTCTGGGTAATTAGGGAAAATTTGGGTTTAGGGAGGGAATTTTCGAATTTGGGGAAATGGGTCTCATCCGTTCGATGCAATCTCACTGTTCTGAGTACTAAAATTTAGATTGGAGCATGCAAAGGTTGATGGAGAGCTCGATGTATAATTGAGGAGTAATATATTGATTTCCATTAATGTACGAAGTACACTTAAGGCTTATAGAAGCTAATCATCACTGCCTTTGAAGATTAGTAGTGCATTGTTCTTGTCTCTGTGGTGTTATTTCTGAGCCATTTGTAGATTTACATGAATGATTTGGATAAACCATCTCTTTAGATGTTCTTGTTGGATGCAGACAAATCGTTTAATCGATTCGAGTGGCTTTATGTCAATGTTGGTAACATATTTTTGTCAAATTATTCAGTTTGTGCATTGATTTCATTACGAAATCCTCGTGAAGATTCTGAAATCATCTGTCTTCTCTATTTTCAGGAGCTTCTCGTTTGTATTTTGGAATAGATATGACTTCATCAAGCAGATGATTATATGCTTTGTGGACAACATCCTGGAGTTTGTTCTTTCAGATGATTGGCAGTAAATATATTATGCTTAAACAGTGCCATAAATGGGCATCTGTCTAATGAAATGTTTCTCCTCATGGCTTCTTTTGATCTCATTACTTTGTGCACTAACAACTGATAATCATGCAATTAGTCCAGATGGTACATCAATACATTTCCATTCTTTGTATTTATGTGTTTGTGCTTCAAGATCCTTGATCGTCATTGAATTTTTGTAGATCTCTAAAGGGTCTCAATCGTTTCTTTTTTTCAGGTCAGGCGCTTTTGAGCTTTAGAAATGCAATTACTAGTTCTGATGGTGTCATTAGTCAGTGGAGACCAGAGGATCCTGATCCATGTAAATGGAAAGGGGTGAAATGTGATGTGAAAACCAAAAGAGTTACAGCTTTGTACGTATTGGATTTGTTTTTTCGTAAACATTTTTTCTTCGTATCTAACCTTCTGTTTGTGCAGGAGTCTTACATATCACAAACTAAGTGGACCTTTATCTCCTGATCTAGGAAAACTTGACCAGTTGAAGCTTTTGTATGTGCTTTTTATCCTTTCTTCATTCTAGTTTTTGCTAAGCGTATGAACGCCGCTGATCATGTTTTGTATTTGTCTGTCATTACAGAATGCTTCACAACAATAATTTCTTTGGATCAATACCTACAGAATTCGGAAATTGTACAGCGTTGCAGGGAATGTAAGCCCATTTATAACTCACGAATGCTAATATTTTTACTCTCATTCGTCCTTAGAACTTGTGATTTTCTACATTTGCTTCTTCTTTGGTCACTGTCAGATTGTTGTGGCCAGTAATAAAACCAAAGGGTTTTCTCGAAAACTCGTAAAAATGTCAACATAATTTACAAGAGAGAGATGGTCTGTAAGATTTTCATTTTCCTCATTCCCTGTTTTATGCAGATACTTGCAGGGCAATTACTTGAGTGGATCAATCCCAAATGAACTGGGAAACCTGTCTGAACTTCAAAATTTGTATGTTTTTATAAAAATATGTTGTATTCATTGGCTTTGGCTTTGCCCGAATGGTTAAATCATCCACAGTTAATGGTATTTTACGGTATTTTACCCATTGATTTACCAGGGACATCTCAAGCAACTCTCTTGGAGGTGTTATCCCTGCCTCACTAGGGCGTTTGGAAAAGCTTACGGACTTGTGAGTATCTTTTAATCTTTAGAAGACGTCGAAATCTGTTAAATTCAAGTCAATCTTTCATTATCGATGTTACTAATTATGCTGATTTTTTATCTTTTTTAGCAATGTCTCGAATAATTTTCTGGTGGGACAGATACCATTTGATGGAGTGTTAACTAAATTTTCAAAGGATTCGTAAGTACAACTTGCCGTTACCCCTTTTTCCCCTTGTGGATCTCACAAGTGCTCTATTATATTTGAGATACGTTTGCTCGGAAAATTTGATCATTGTCTCAATTTAGCTGAAACTGGAAGTAACAGATCCAAATTGTGATTTCTCTGCAGCTTCATTGGAAATCTTAAATTGTGTGGAAAGCAAATTGATATTGAGTGCAAAGATGACAGTGGAAACCCATCTCCAAATCCCGAGTCTACGACAGGTAAAGCAATAAAATTGATCTCTTCTATCAACTTGCACATCAATATATCGTACTGATCTATGAAATTGAGTGTCAAATGTTCTGACACTTATGGTATATCGTGTCGTGAAATTCGGAATAAATTGTTTTCTTCGTCATTTTAGGCCAAAATCAAGGAGGGAAAAAGAACTCAGGCGGCCTGCTCATCAGCGCTTCAGCAACTGTTGGTGCGTTGCTCCTAGTCGCGCTCATGTGTTTCTGGGGATGCTTTCTTTATAAAAAGCTCGGTAAAGTAGAAAGCAAAAGTCTTGCGGTTGATGTTGGTGGAGGTGAGTCGTGGCGTTTTTTTATATATATTTTTAATTTCGATATCTATCTCCTAATATCGATATCTATCTCCTAATATCGATATCATATGGTTATGTAACTTATCAGGTGCTTCAATTGTAATGTTCCATGGAGATTTACCTTACTCTTCCAAGGATATTATTAAGAAACTGGAGATGTTACATGAAGAACACATAATCGGCATTGGAGGCTTTGGAACGGTGTATAAGCTTGCGATGGATGATGGCAATGTATTTGCGTTGAAAAGAATCGTAAAATTAAACGAAGGGTTTGATCGATTTTTCGAGAGAGAGCTTGAAATTCTTGGGAGCATTAAGCATCGATACCTCGTGAATTTACGTGGATATTGCAATTCGCCCACGTCAAAGCTACTATTATATGATTACCTACCTGGCGGTAGCCTCGATGAAGCTCTTCATGGTGAGAAGAACCTTTTCTCTCTATCGTGTTTTTCGTATTATTCCAATTGCGAATTCGTATAAATCATAATGTGGATTCTGCAGAAAGAAGCGAGCAATTAGATTGGGATTCGCGGGTAAATATCATTGTAGGAGCGGCAAAAGGGTTAGCGTATTTACATCATGATTGTTCTCCTAGGATAATACATCGTGATATTAAGTCGAGTAACATTTTACTCGATGCTAATCTCGAGGCTCGGGTATCTGATTTTGGACTTGCCAAGTTATTAGAGGATGAAGAATCTCATATTACAACCATTGTAGCCGGCACATTCGGATACTTAGCTCCAGGTACTCCATTGTTATAATCTACCGTAAGACCTTAACATCGAATCCCGTCGTTCATTTACTCAATTTGCAGAATATATGCAAAGCGGGAGAGCTACCGAGAAGACTGACGTTTACAGTTTCGGGGTTTTAGTTCTTGAAATCTTGAGTGGAAAACGTCCCACCGATGCTTCGTTCATCGAGAAAGGCCTCAACATTGTCGGATGGGTATTGCCAAGTTTTCATTTTTACATTTTTATCCGAATGATCATATCCTTAAACTGATCAATGATGAGATTTCATCGATTGGATTGGCCTGCAGCTAAATTTCTTAATCAGCGAAAACAGACGACGGGAGATTGTTGATTCGAATTGTGAAGGAATGCAGATGGAGAACCTTGATGCTCTTTTATCGATCGCGACTCAATGCGTATCGTCTAGTCCTGAAGAACGTCCCACGATGCATCGAGTTGTTCAATTACTCGAATCCGAAGTCATGACTCCTTGCCCGAGCGACTTTTACGACTCTGATCGATCCCAATAATCGCCATTGTAGTACCCGAAACAGGAATTTTTCTCGTCTTCGTCTTGTATTCTCGTCTACGTCATTTCTGCAGAAATCAACAAATAGCTTTTCGATTCGATTTGCCTCTCCTGAAAAATCATTTCAAGGATTCTACAAAAATAGGATGGATGAACTGACAGGACATTCAAGAACCAACATTTCTTTCCCAATTTTTACAAGTTTCAAGCCATTCATTTTGGCCTCTCTTTTCTTTTTATTTTCCTTTTTTTATGTTTTTGAAATTAGCAAAACCCTTCATTGGATTGTGAAATTAAATGTATATCACTTTCTGTAGAAATATTCACTGTTTCACTCTATTTCTTCTCATCTCAATAAACCATTTGGTTCTTTTGTTTCAACCCCAAATTCTTCCTAATTTCAAAAAAAAAATATTCGATTTTGACGATGGATTTCGAAAAAAAAAACGATTTTGACGAGAGATTATAATCATTTGCATCGAAATAACAAAGGGAAATACGATTGAGAGCTAGTTTTACAACAAAGTTAAATACAAATAACAGAAGAAACACAAAGTAGAAGACCCATCAAGTGTCTAAAAACACATGTTTACTTGGGGAACAAGATACACATAATATCTCACAAAGATCATATTTACTTGGGGGAATAATATATATATATATATATATATATTATTGGAGAGGAGGAGGGTTTGCTTCAACGAGTTTACTAGCAGGTGCTTTGTCTTGTTTAACGACGTAAGCCGATGGGAACCATCCAGCTTTGCCTTTGCATTCTCCTTCCGACCATCCATTATTAGCCACCTTTTTCATTACAACACCCAAACACAAAATTACAAATTAATCCAACCTTTACTTGATTGGTAGAACCAAAGTGTCAAATGGTAGGGATGTCTAAAGATATAGGTGTAAAATGAATTAGTTCGGCTCAGTTCGATAAAAACGAATTGCCTCGGCTCAGCTTTAGTTCACAAAAAAAAAACGAGTTGATTCGGCTCGTAAAAATCACATTAGCGTATACTTTAATCCATGTGAGACTCCCTAAAGATGTCTAAAGATAGAGATGTAAAATGAATTAGTTCGGCTCAGTTTGACAAAAAAACGAATTGGTTCATCTAAGCTCGACTTTAGTTAACCAAAAAAACGAGTTGACTCGGGAATTAAATCATTTAATTCAAAAGAGTTCTAACATATTATATATTAATCATTATCAAACCAAATAAAGCATAATTAGCTCGTAAGTCGACAACTCATTTTATACCCCTACCTCATTTTAACCCTATCTAATTTTATACCTCATTTTATACTTTAACCCATGTGAGACTCGCTAAGAGCCATTTAGGTAGAACTAGTTTATAGGCAAAGGTTTCTAAGGATAAGTGTGTAAAATGAACTGATTTGGCTAAGTTCGACAAAAAACGAGTTGGTTCAGTTCAACTCACCTTTAGTTCACCAAAAAACGAATTGGCTCGCGAGCTAGATCATTTAATTTAAACGAGTTCTAACATATTATATGTTAATCATTATCAAATCAAATAAAATATAATTGGATTGCGAATCGACATCTCATTTTATACACCATTCAAAGTTCCTTATAAACCCCACATTAGAGTATAGTTTAACCCATGTGGGACTCCTTTAGAGCCATTTAGGTAGAACTAGTTTATAGGGTCCTTAGACACTTTAACTCATGTGGGATTACCTAATTGGCTTGTGAATCATAACATTACATAAAAAAAATCATACTTGTAACATAAAAGAAGTAAGAATCATACATACCTGACGAACGATTACATAATCATCGACTATGAGGCTCAATTCGCCATCCGATTGCGCATCAAACGGGTGTACAACCTGTTGTGCAACACAATTTTAACTTCTTGAGAAAATGTCAAACACTACAAAAAAAAAAAGTAAGATTTAGAGATTGCAAAATTCGTCTCTAATCCATCTCTGTCCGCAAACGAGTGTCGCAAAATGATATCCGTTCTTAATTCGTCCGCAAATAAGGACGAAAATTTCAGTCTGCAAACCGTCCGTAATTGCAGACCACCATGCCGTTCGCAGATCGACGGGAAAAGTCGGAGAATTTTTTTTAAAGAAAATTACGAACGGGCGGGTCGTCTGCAAATGTAGACGGGGCCGCCCGTCCGTAATTTTAAAAAAGTAAAAAAATAAAAATAAAATTTAATTTAATTTAATTTAATTTTAAATGTTTTAATACATACCAGAAATTAATTAGAAATCATATGTGAGTAACATTTGAAATTCGGAATCGTCGTTATCGGAACTCAGGAACTCGGGACAAGCGATGGAACTCGGGACGGCCGTCGGAACTCGGGAAGGGCGGCGGAACTCGAGACGGCAATTCGAACTCGGGACGACCGCCGAAAATCAGAAGAGAAAGGAATTGAGAAAGATTGAATGAAATGAACAATGGGGGTGGAATGAAATTTATAGATTTTTTTCCGGACGGTGGAGAAAAACCGTGTAAACCGTCCACAATTACGGACGGAAAGAAAATGTTCCTCTGTAATTACGGACGGAAAGAAAATGGCAGTCCGCAATTGCTGACGGAAAGAAAACGGCCGTCCGCAATTGCGGACACCTCGTGGCCATCCGAAAATTTGCGGACTGACACCTCGGCCGTTCGCAAATTTGCAGACCGGCCGTTCAGTCGTTCGCAATTGCGGACCGCATGCTCGTTCGTAAATGTGCGGACAGTCCGTCTCGAACTTTCTCCATCCATGACCCGACACCGTTCGTGCGTCTCGAGCCTTCTCCGTCCGTGACCCGAGCCTCGGAACATACAGACGGTGACGGGTCATGGATGGAGAAGGCTCGGGATAGAGAAGGTTGTGCATGATTTGTGATTCTGTGATATTCAAGATCTATGAGATGCATGATTTGTGAATCAGTGATATGCATGATTTGTGAATCTGTGATATGCGTGAAGAATCGGGAAAGTAAGAAACCTGGAAAATCACATAAAATCGATATGATTGATCCCTAAGACGGTCCAAGATTAGGGACTGTGACCCAGGGGACGACACTCGGTTCCCCGTCCCTAATCCGGGACGTCCTCGGTGTCAGTTTCCAATCCGTCCGCAATTGCGGACCGCTTAGGGACTGCTTGTCCATCCACAAATTTAGGGACGGATTAAGGATCGATTTTTTTCGTTCCTATTCCGTCCGCAAATTTAGGGACGGACTGGTGAGTCCGAAAATCCGTTTGCAATCTTAAAATTTTAGTAGTGAAAGGTGATACATATGGGGCCGAAGGTTTAAATGCTTTACCTTTGCAAGAAAGATTGATTCATTATGATTTGCAGGTTGAAGATTATGATGATGATCATGATGATGATGATCATGAGATCCATTCGATTTGCTTTCTTCTTCCAGATGGGCATGGTTAACATTTTCTATGGAGAGTGATTGTGTTGATGATTCTTCTGTAGCTTCCTCCTCAGAAACCATCTGAACAAAGCAAAGATCAAAGTGACCTAATGTAGATATATAAGTATATAACCGTTACATACATGTATTATATATATATATATAGCTAATTTCAGACCTCAGAATATAGCTTGTCAAGGACATCAAGAGCGTGACGATGATAAGTTCTCTCAGCTTCAACCTGCATACATCTTCCATGTCAAGTTTACATATTAAACAATATATAAAAAACAAAAAAAAAGCATGTATATACTATTGATTGTATTACATCAAATTGTTCTTGAAATAAATGAAAAAATATCTTTGGTTGAATTTTAGTAATTAAATAGAGAAGTTAATGTTGAATTTGAGTCCTACGAAAATTTATTTTAATGAACAATATAGAGAAGTTAAATTAAATAATTATGATCGTTGAAATGTAATTACGAAGAACATGAAGAATGAAGAGGTTAAAAGTTGAAGTGAAAAGATAAGAATATAGAGAAATGTTCTTTTTTTATTTTTTTAACATTTGATATCTATTTATGAATATTTGAATATAAGTATTTAGATTATAATAGTTATTAATTATATTTTATATATATATATCCGTCTAGCTTGCCAAAGACATAGTCTAACTCCTAATGTTTTTTTCACATTTGTTTAAACAGATGAT
Organism: Gynandropsis gynandra; assembly: GCA_036759665.1. NCBI lineage: Eukaryota > Viridiplantae > Streptophyta > Magnoliopsida > Brassicales > Cleomaceae > Gynandropsis > Gynandropsis gynandra. The sequence continues at coordinate 804,815 of CM071866.1, read as the reverse complement.
AAAAGCGGAGATTACCATAGTAAGGAGTCGTTGATAAGTTATATTATATATATATATATATATCCGTCTAGTCTGCCAAGACAGAGTCTAACGCCTAACGCTTTTTTGAACCTTTGTTTAAACAGATGATAAAAGCGAGAGATTACCATAGCAAGGAGCCGTTGATAAGTTAATTTCTGTTGATGATCATCGACTTCGATCATGGCAGTTGTAGCTTCTTTTCCAAGTGCCTTCATACTATTTTTAAGCTCAGCCAATCTCGATTCCGCATTCTTGAGCTTCATATAACTTTCTTCAGAAATATCAGATTCTTTCAATTTCGATCTTCGTCTTAATACATCAGCTGCCTGTTAACCGTTAATCCACGATGAATATCAATAGGCATTAAACAATCAAAAAAAAGGTTAAAAAGATTTACCTGCGCTTCAACTTCTTGACGTAATTTGTCGTAACGATGAACTAAGTGTCGAGCATCTTCTAACGGTGCACTATATATCATGCTACGAATTGGCTCACAAACCTAATTAATCAAATCCTGCATCATCATTAGATATGAACTATGCACACAATGCCATCCATCTCAAAGGGATGAGATATTAACGGTTAAAATTGCGGTTAATTAAATTCAAATTTTACCTGTTCGCCAAGAATTCCGATAAGGGTTTCCCTTTCATCTTCCATTGATTTATATGAATTTCCAAAGTGAAGGGCAGCTCTTGAAAGAGGAGTATTGGCATTTTGATTATCATCTCCATATTTCTTACAATCTTCAGCCAATTTCCGTCCTATTAATCCAAAAAGGCGTTTAATCGTAAAGATTATTCTCGAAAACTATGCTAAAATGATGAATTCAAATAAGGAAACTTACCGATCTCTAGTAGTTTTGTGCTCGTTGTAATAAAACCTTCAAGTCCACGGACAATACTCCTCTGCAAACGCTGTAAGAAGAAGAATTTCCTTCTTCGGTAACATTTTCAGACCGAAAATATAACCAACTTCTAATATCTCAATCTATAATCTCGAAGATATTAACATATCTCCTTCTTCGGTAACATTTTCAGACCGAAAATATAACAAACCTCTAATATCTCAACCCATAATCTCAAAGATATTAACATATCTCCTTCTTTAATAACATTTTCAGACCAAAAATATAACAAACTTGTAATATCTCAATCTATAATCTCGAAGATATTAACATATCTCCTTCTTCGGTAACATTTTAAGACCGAAAATATAACAAACCTCTAATATCTCAACCCATAATCTCGAAAATATTAACATATCTCCTTCTTTAATAACATTTTCAGACCAAAAATATAACAAAAGTCTAATATCTCAACCCATAATCTCGAAGATATTAACATATCTCCTTCTTTAATAACATTTTCAGACCAAAAATATAACAAACTTCTAATATCTCAACCCATAATCTCGAAAATATTAACATATCTCCTTCTTCGGTAACATTTTAAGACCAAAAATATAACAAATGTCTAATATTTCAAACCATAATCTCGAAAATATTAACATATTTCCTTCTTTAATAACCTTTTTAAGACAAAAAAAATATAACAAACTTCTAATATCTCAACCCATAATCTCGAAAGTATTAACATATCTCCTTCTTTAATAACCTTTTTGAGACAAAAAAAAAAATATAACAAACTTCTAATATCTCAACCCATAATCTCGAAAATATTAACATATATCCTTCATTGGTAACATTTTCAGACCAAAAATATAACAAATGTGTAATATCTCAACCCATAATCTTGGAAATATTAACATATCTCCTTCTTTGGTAACATTTTCAGACCAAAAATATAACAAAAGTCTAATATCTCAACCCATAATCTCGGAAATATTAACATTTTCAGACCAAAAATATAAACATAATCATAAGATTATTGGATAAAACTTGAAAAGAAAGTATATTTCTACCTTTGCAGCTTTAGTAGAAGTATAAAGATCTTGAAGTTTCTGATGACAATGAATCTCTTCTTCATCAACAACAACAGCATCAGCAGTAACATGCCCTAAATGTTTCAAAACTGCCTGCATCACAATCACCATTTAATCTCAAATCAATTGCAGAAAATAAAGGATTAATCGATAATCTACAAACCCTTTTTTTCTTTTTCCCCTTTTCAATCCATAATGGAAGTAAAATCAAGCCCAAGTCAACAAAGATTTATATAAAAATATCCTTTTTTATGTCAGTAAATGGCATCAAAACTTCAAAAAGCTTCAATATTTAGTGATAAAGGTAAAAGATACACACATCAAGCACAACCATATACTGATATAAGAAGAAAAAAAAAACATGAAAATAAAGAAAAAACCCACTTGTTGTTGCCTTGCGACTTGCTCTCTGAGCTTGGCCGCCTGCTTCCTTATGGCTTCCATGGCGGATACAAACAAAAAAAAAACCAGAACTCACACCGAATGATTGATTTCTTCGAGATCGAAGGAACAAAAGGCGATAGATTTCGGAAATGGGTAGTTGAAATTTTAAGAAAAGAAAGTAGCGAAGACGAAGAAGAAGAGAGAAAGTTCAACTTTCGCCATGGATCCTTGCTTTTAATAAAGGAAAAACGACAAAGGAAAACTACAGAAGAGGAGTTGAAGCATATACTTCACCAGTTTAACTGTGTCTTGTCTGAACAAGAACGAGTGGTCTTAATTTCAATAAAACTTAATCTGATTTTAATTATTTACTAATAAATGATGGAGACTCGAATAAAAGAATTTTATTTATTTTCAACGAAGCTATTATTTTACCGACTGACAGAAGCCAAACACTTATCTTACCATTTATTTATAACAAAAAATAAATTAAAATTACTATTTTTTTTGGAATGGTGGTGGTTCTGGTGGCTCCACTTAATTATTTTGGATTATAATTAATTTAATTCCATTAGTTATACTTCTTAATCGTTATAAAAAAATGCATTCTTTCCTTGGTTGGTAGAATAATAGTTTATATTTAAACATTTTTATTAACTTTGATTAAAAACCATAATTAATTCCCAGAACAATCCATGGGCTGAAACGACACCGTTCTGGTCTCCAAGTCATAGCCGACAAGAAAATCCATCTGAGCCAAGTTCCCGAATATGGCAACATCAGTGGTCGGAATCATACTCACTTTAACGAACGCATTCATCGGACTCAATCTCACGTCGGCGCGTGTGAAATGCATTGTTATTTCCGGCAAACCAATCTCTTCTTCTCCGGCTTTAAAACAATGCATCAAAAGCCCTTCTGGGTCATCGCATCTTCCACCACCGCACCGAATTTGTCATAGAAACCTGAATCAACGAGCGTAAGTGTCGTACCCGAATCGAAAATCCGACGTCGTTTACGTTGTAAGAACTTCCGGTGTACGGAATTCTTGTCTTTCCGACAGAGACGGCTTCAAGGGTCAAGTAGTAATACGTTTGAGGATCTTTATCGACCAATGACAGTTTTGTTCTGTATAGAGTTAGTTTTAGTTCCGAGGTGTTCGTGGATGATGACGTGTGTGACAAGCAATAAGAGAATTTCTTCCCTATAGTCGAGCCAAGTTGAGACGTTAAGGATAATGGACCACCGCCAAGACCAATGATACCGGAGCCAGTCTCATCAAACGTACCGCCATTGTTATAAACGGCATGAAGTGGAAAGCCAAACGATTGAAACGGCAGGGAGTTGGCGATGTGGGATAATGGTAATCATCTTAATGGAGAGATCGTGGAAATGTAAAGATCAAACGACAGATATATTATTATCATATCAAAAACATATACTTACGTTACGAATTCTAATCGTCAAAATCAAATCTTGCAGAAGCTTGTTTCGCCATTTTGATGATCTTTGAAGCTTCTCTTCGCATCTTTTGCTGCTCTTTGATTGCTTTCTTCAGCATTTTCCTCTGTTCTTCAACTGGTAATGTACCTAAATCAGATAAGAACTCATCAAAATCGATAGCTTTATCACGATTGGAGTAAGCATTGAACGATTTGCTGTTCTTCATTGTCTTGTTATTCGATGATTTGTTTGGAGAACGCCACATACACCCGATTGCTTTAGATGGGGATAACAAATTCAACCATTTCGATTTTGATCTCTCTTCTGGGTTTGGATCAGTTGATGGTGATGAAGTAGTTCCAATTCTGGATTTCTCCTTGGGAAGTTTCTGGCTCTTTTTGGCTGCCGAGAAAATTTTACTGTCTCTTGAGGTATTCGATGAACTCGAACCGATTTTCCCGGAATCTGATAAATCCTCGCTTCCATCCGAAGCAAGCTCAGATCGATAATCCTTTTTTAAACCCGATTTGACACTCGGATTGTGTTTGTTTTCCGAAAAAATCCGTGATTCCTCATCTGATAAGCTCAATGAACCACTGTCGGCACGTAAATTCTTCCTATCATCGACTTTCCCACCCGAGAAAATCCTCTCTTCATCACCAGACGAAGCAGGAGAAAACGACCCACTTGCACACTTCTTCACCGTACTCTTGGAGACACCTAACTGCTTCTTCTTCTTCTTCTTCGATGACGATGTTGAAGATTCCGGGTTCGGAAGAGATTTGAGCCGACGGAATCGAGACTCGAGGTCATCGGAAAGAACGGAATCGGTGAAACCAGAACAGTTTATGGCGGCGACTTGCTCAAGAACAGAGAGCTCCTTAGCCTGCGAAATCAGTTCTTCTACAGCTGAATCGTCTGTATCAGATAAAAACCCAAAATCCGACATTGTTGGTGAGATTATTCCTGAATTCAAAGATTGAAATTTCTAGGGTTTTTGGTTTTTGGGGGAAAAATGGAGGTGAGATTCGCTGCAACGGCTAATTCATGCTTTTGTCGTTGTCGTTGTTGGGAGATCACGCAGTATGACTTCAACCCTCTCTCTCTCTCTCTCTTCAGTGTAATCGAGTGGGCCCCAAAAAATTCGAGATGTTTCTATTTTAACTAATAAAAAATATGTGATATTTTTATTTTATTGGATTATTAATATTATTATTGGAGGGTTTTATATTTTTAAGGTTTTTGTTATTTGTAATTTGTAATTGAAAAACGATATTTTGTTCAAATTAATATTCTAAATTTTGGTATTTTCCCATATTCTTTTCCTTTTTTTTTTCTTTCGAGTTATAATACGTAGAAAATACTAAATTTGACTTCACAAGTATCTTAGAAATATGTGAACCATAAAAACTTTTTCTAGACCAATAAAAACCAGAAAATCATTGTTCATCGAAATAATATGGTTAAAAAAATAAAAAATCAGAAAAAAACAATAATAGATAATGAAAAATTAGATATCCAAAAAAATCAATAAATATTATTTAAAAAAAGTAGTAAGGTTTCTTTGCGATTATATCGTATCTAAATAAAGAATAAGTAGGTATCTTTAAAATCGATTACATTTCAATCTAAATAGATAATATGTTTTATTTTTTAAAAAATACGTTTTATATAGTGGATAAAAGAATCGACAAAATATTGTCCATTTTAAAGATACCAAATTATTTTTTATAAACAGAAGATAAAAACGTAAAGATATTCAAACACAAAAGTTTGAAAAAGGCAATGTGATTATTATTAGTCAAACTTTTTAATTATTACTTATTATTAATTAATTCAGATCTCAAACGGCTAATTTGTGACATGAAGAACAATATTGTATGAAAACCACATACGTTTATTGAATACCAATAAATAAAAATATATAAAAATATATTTATACTTACATTAGAATTGAGTCAAACTTGTATGATTTTAGATGAAAATGATTCGAATTGATACAACTCTTTTGTATATATTATTTTTAAAATATATACCATTTTATTAGAAATCATCTCGAATATATAATATGATTGCATTTTTTATACTAGAACGTAGTGTGTAAATTATATGTATAAAACTGTATATATTTAAACCGATAAATAGAAAAACCATAAACAAGATTAGATAGATTAATTTATATATATATATTATTCATACAAAAAGTATATATTGTAGGAAAACAATCTTCATTCGTATTTTGAGAAATAAGAGAATATCCAGAGTCTACACAAACCCATTATACATTCATAATACTCAATTGCTTACACCTTATTATAATATATATGTGTATTTATGAACTTATATATGCTATAGTTGTGATGAAATGAAATCAATTTGAAAGGCCAAATGATTTTTGGAAAAAAAAATAATAAAGTGGAGCAGGAAGAGATGCAATCATAAATCATAAGATATTTATAATATTAAGAAAATGGCAAATTTGCAGACATCATTCATTACCTCACTTTAACAACTCCTTTAATTTTCACCCAATAAATATAACAACAATAAAATTTTTATAAAATTTTATTTTTAAACATTAAATATAACAAATATTATCATCCTTCAAGCTAAACTTATTTGCTGCACATATTTCTAAACCACAATGATATGATGTCTCCATGAATAATTAATTTCGAAAATTAAAACAAAAATAAACATACTTCTTTACAAACTAAATTAGTTTGTGATCAATCATTCATACATAATTAAAATCAGATATTAATGTTAAATGTTGATTTTGTTATCGTTCTTAATTTTTATTAATATTTTAGCATATGAATATTCAGATATCAATGTTAAAGAATTTATTTTTTTTATTGTTGTTAAAATATTTTCATGTTATCACAACTCAATCAATACCCGTTTAAAAGCATATTTTTAACATGATTTTAGCATTTGTAAACAAAATTATTGTATACATATATTGATATGGTTATATATATATAATTAATATCAATTTCCGATATTTTGGAGTTCTATTATGCATTTAATTGGTCAGTACAGATTATGACATAACAAATGGTAAAGTTGGGACCCAATAAGGGATTGATACAAAAACATAGGCTCCATATTTTGAAAATAATATATAATAAATAAATAAATAAAGTGCATGGATAAATTAAGATACAAAATCAACAATATGGATAATGTTAAATAAACAAATAAAATGCCACATCATGTAGCCCCCAAAATTAATGTATTTACAAACCTTGCATTATATAAAATCAACGTTAAATATCCATGATGGTTACAATATATATATATATATTGCTTAAGTATCATTTCAAGTACTCAATAGATCAATATATGTATGAATATTATTAGGAAATATATTTATAATATACAATTCAATAATTTACTTAAAATATGGAATATTTAATAAATATAATAAAACTTTAGATAATATAATTTATATTTTCTAATATATGGAATATATATATATATAAATACGGGAGAGCATGCAAGATATAAACATAACAAGTAACCATCCCTTAAAAAAAATAAGTTATAAGTATTTCTGAATAAGTTAGTTTTTAAAAATTAAGGATGGATTATATCAACCAATGAAAAAATGACATGTACCTCAAATTTGAATTTTTATATTAAATTGTATACACATTAACCAAAATTCGGCATTTTAGATTAACTTTATATACTTTCACAATGAAAAAAATATAAGTTTGGCATTTTTATATGTACGTACGGATATCAAATTATATCGATCCCACTTCAAATAACTTAATTATTTGTCATCTCTTCCACACACATTATGCAAGCAAACCCATTGGCTAATTATTATATATATTGCAGCTTCTATACAATATTATATTTATAATACATATATATATATATATATATATGACCACCCACTCTCCACACGATTCAAGGTTACAGAAAAAAAAAACAAAAAAAAATCAATTCTCTCCCAAATGAGAGAGACTTCAACCACTAAATCATCACCGTTATGGAAACCCTTCACATCAAACTGTTGTTCCGTCGACGACCAGACCGTGATCGGAAACATTAGCCGTTGTCGTCCATCGAGATCGGAGTTCTCCAAGAATCTGGGACCTTTGCCCTCTTTCCGGCGACTTTCATTCACCGATCTCAGTCGTTCATCTTCGGCTAGAATCAACGAAGATCTTGCTCAGTCACTTGGACCCGAATCGGATCTTATTGATTTTCAATTATGTGAATTAAAATTAATAACACAAAATTTCTCCGGGAATTACTTATTGGGTGAAGGTGGATTTGGAAAAGTTTATAAAGGTTATGCTGATGAGAATCTCCGACAAGGTTTGAAGGCTCAAGCTGTTGCTGTTAAGCTTTTGGACATTGAAGGTCTTCAAGGTCATCGTGAATGGCTTGTAAGATTTCATCACTTTCACATGCATGCGTGGGTCCATATGTGTTATTTACATTATTAACGAATATAATTTTATTTAATATTTTCACGATATTTTACGAGATATTTTATTCGTGTGATTGATGATAATATTTTTTGAAATTTTACTTAATATTTTGATAATATTCTACGATATATTTTAAATATTATCTGATATTTTATTGAATATGGAAATATTTTTGAAATTTATATGAATATTTTATGATATTTGATTTTTTTAATATGATATTTTATATTATATAAGAAAATATTCGTTATTAATAAAACAAGGAGATATTTTATATAATCAAATATAATAATTAAAACAATACTTTAAATATTATATATAAAAAATTATAGATGTAAAATATGTCAATGTTGTTAATGTTATATAATCGAAGTAAAAATGTAATTTATTGCATGGATATGCATGTTTCATGGGTTACTTTTGAATATCAATAAATATATATATTGATATCAATATTAAAATACTAAGCAGTCAACTACTTCGTCATCATAGAGTCATATGGAATTATATTCGGTATCTTAATAATAATTTATATTATATGATAATAATAAATTTTTGTTTGTTTTACGAACTGTGATTTGTATTTTCTTTTACCTAACACGTGAAAGAATCTTATTACGAGCAGAATATCCATATAGTTGGTAAGTTAATATATATATAGTTTAAATTATATATAAAAGAACCACCATAACAAAAATCTAATTGTTTTAAGAAAATTAGTTAGGCTTTTAATACAATGATAGAATTGAAAAATTTTTCATTTTAAATTAATTGATAGTCAGTGAATTATGTATTAACTATTTTTAATTAAGGTTTTTAATCCATAATAATCAGAGTTATTTTTTAATTATGGGAAGAATTATAAACATATTAATAAAATGTTAATGCAGGCAGAGGTGATACTTCTTGGTCAACTCAGACACCCGAATTTGGTCAAACTGATTGGGTATTGCTGTGAGGACGAGGAACGTGTACTTGTCTACGAGTTCATGCCACGTGGCAGCTTGGAGAATCACCTCTTTAAACGTAAATTAAAAAAAATCGAATTGTTTATAATTTTTTTAATGCCACGTGGCAGCTTGGAGAATCACCTCTTTAAACGTAAATTAAATCGAATCGAATTGTTTATTTAATTTTTTTATTTATATAATAATATTTAGTAATTTATAATGTAAATTATTAGGGATATCCATAACGCTACCGTGGGCAACGCGTTTGAAGATCGCTATCTCTGCCGCTAAAGGCTTAGCGTTTTTACACGATTTAGACAGTCCAATCATTTACCGAGATTTTAAAACCTCCAATATACTTCTTGATTCGGTATTCATTTTAATTTATTTTTATTTTAAATTAATGTTATATGTTTATTTACGATTATTATGATTATTATTAAAATAAAATAATGTAGGAATTTACGGCGAAATTGTCGGATTTTGGACTGGCCAAAATGGGTCCGGAGGGATCTAAATCACATGTCACAACTCGAGTCATGGGGACTTATGGTTATGCTGCACCCGAATATGTTTCAACAGGTTCGTTTTTCTGACAATTACAAATCAATTATGTTCTTTTATTTTATGTTAAATTGCTCTAAATCAGATAAAACATGAATTTTAGATTATATATGGTATTGGACAATCCTAAATTTTTGAATTAATTTTTGGAATTAATTAAACTCAAATCCGTATTTGACATAATATCAAAATTATATTCGTTTCGATTTGAATATATCGATCTTGGATTCGATTGCGATATCCACGCTCTAAGACCTCGTCTGAACGTGATGTGGATTGTTATAATAAATTGTCTCACGTCAACTACACGAATTTTATTATTTTCCAGAATTAGTTAATTTCAAATTTATATTTACTATTTTTTTAATATATGTAATTATAATAAAAGAAAAACATAACGGATTCACTTATAATATTATAATAAATATAATGATAATGTTTTACATATTAAAATGATATATAAAAAGTTCGGATTTTTTAAATAAATTACATCAAGAATGATTTGGATCATAATTAAAATGCGATATATCATTCATGTATTTATTGTTATGGTAGTTTGTTGGTCAATTAAATTAAACGGTTATATATATGTATGTATCTATATAAATGTGCAGGGCATTTAACGACGAAGAGTGATGTCTACAGCTACGGTGTCGTTTTATTGGAGCTGTTAACAGGGAGAAGAGCCACAGACAAATCACGACCCAAGAACGAGCAGAACATCGTGGACTGGACAAAACCTTACCTGACGAGCAGCCGCCGTCTCCGGTGTATAATGGATCCCAGACTCTCTGGTCAATACTCCGTCAAGGCGGCGAAGGAGATAGCTCTTCTCGCTCTCCAGTGCGTTAGTCCTAACCCTAAAGACCGCCCCAAGATGCCGGCGGTCGTTGAGTCGCTCCGAGATCTCCAGCATCACAAGGACATGGCAGTTTCCTCCGGTCACTGGTCTCCGTCCTCAACGAGATCCGTCGGAGCTAGGGTTTCGCCAAAGGTTAGGGGCGGGAGTGTCCGGAAATCGGCCTAGGTTTCGGTCGGATCGTGAAAATTAGGGTTCCGTTTGAAGCGGCGTGTGGTATCTATGTGTGAATAACTTGCTCTATACGTATGTGTGGGATTTGTAGAATTCCTACTAAAAAAACCTAAGGGATGTTGATTAAGTCGTATATAATTTATAAAATTATTCGAAAATGTGTCGTATGATTTGAATCGAATATATATAGATACAAATATACTTTCTAATCGATTATAAAGAAATCTTTGTCTCGTGTTTTTGTGTAGATTAAGATTTTGCTTCGAATCTTTGTAATTTGTGTGGTGATCAGTATCTTGACACAGCTTCAATGGATATCTTAAATTTATTTCCACTGGATTCTGCTGAAGCTTGATGATGAAGAGGAAGAAAACACAATCAGTATGAGGAGGTTGGTTATTTATTCCTTTTGCAACCTTCAATTCTACATTGTACAGAAGAACTAGTAGTTGTACAATACGATATAGGAATATTGCTTCTTAAATGCAAAAGGAAATGAGTACAAGGTTCGTCAGATAGCTATTATGGCAATAGCCCAACTTTTTCAGGTCTGAAGCTGAAGATGTTGAGCAGTCATGGGCTGGAAAACGGTGTCTGACTCTAGTGCTGCAGCTAGTTCAGGCCACACAATGGCGGAAATGGTCCATGAGCCACTACTATGGGAACTAGGTCGCTGGTTCAGGTAACATACCCCTATCTTTTCCACTGTGGAACAGACCGTGCCAAGGAAAGGAGCACCAAATCCGAAATCCAGTTCAGTCATGGGAAACCGTCGTCCAGAGGACAGCACCAGAGCAGGGCCTCCATGACCAAGAACTACCCGAGATAGCATCAGTCCAGGGCGGTGGCACTCGACCCAATCTATGAGATCAACGAAGTGGGTTTCGTCTGTAACTTCAGTTATTGCGGTATGAACTATATCTGCAATGTCTGACAAAGAATTTTCCTTCAATTGTTGGATACTTGCTTCTCCTACAGCTACAGACAAGACATTGCCTATGTAGTTCGTTGTGGCTGCTCTAAGTCTTCCCCGACCATCAACCAACCAACCCATCTTACAGGTTTTGTAGTTCTTCTCAATACAATCTGCCATCTTCTTCCAAACATATGCCGAGAATGCTTCTATCTTTGTCCTGTTCTCTCCATTTGTGCAGGCAAAAGCTTGCAAGGCCTTTATTTTAGAAGCATCAACGTGATAGAGGCGCTTGATGAGCGTTTTGGACACAGGTATGCCCTTTATCTCTTCAATTGTGCATTTAATGAAGGATTTGTCTAGGATAGGATGGTAAGTCGGAGGAGAACGTGGTCTTAGGCCTCTCCGATGATCTGGAATGCAAGAAATCGGCTGTTTTCTGGATATTTCTGACCAGGATTTGAGAAACATCCCGAATGAACTCGCGTCTCCTAACGCGTGATCAAACGTGAACGCCACAGAAACACCTCCACAGGTGAAACCTGTTGCTTGAACCTGCAAAGGGAAATCCGGGTTTACTCGGACAAGCTTTGCTTGAAGTAACAAATCAAGATTGTAGAAATCTAAGCTTTTTAGCTCATAGTTAGCTTGAGCCTCAACAAGTAAGGCTCCTTTATTGTTGCAAATGATTTCGGGTTCTTGAGAAGTTTCATTATGAATGATTTGACCCGCAAAAGGGTAGAAATAGTTAAGAGTTTCAGCAAGAGAGTTGCTGAGGGATTCAATGATGCAACCAAAGGTTAAATTTAGTTGTTTAGGATAGAAGTAAAAGTAAGTCACCGGAAAACGACCGGAAAGAAGGTCGAGATTTGAGAGGAAAAGGGTCTGAATCTCCGGCAAGCCACCAGAGGCTTTGACTATTAACTCTTTAGTGACACTTACGTCTAACATTTGTCTTATGGTAAAAGAAAAAAAAGGACGCCAATACACATGCAAATGCAAACACACAGAACAAGTGTGATCTTTCTGTGCCTGTCTATATATATATACAAACTCATCCATATATATATATATATAAGTTTATATTTTAGATTTGCACGTGGTGGGTTTATATTCTTTGTCTAAAGCGAGTTTCAGTTTGATATATGATTCCATGAGTCGTCAAATTATTCTAAGTTTGAGATAAATAGAAGATTTACTTTATTTTAGTGGTGTTGGGATCCAAAGCTATTATTTTAGGCATGTGTCTATTTTTCATCTAAATTAGGGTTTTAGTTAATCGTCTAGATGCAAACATTTTATGAATATCTTTAATTTTTTAAGCCTTTGGTCTAGATTTTATAAAAAAAATTGGGTGATCTAAACGTTCATTTAAACGATTTAGATGTTTTGAGACATTTTCAGTGTTTTAAACGTTTTCTATGTTAGAAATATTAATCTTATAACAATTGTTTGTAATTAATGACTATTAATTAACTTGTAATCGATATATTTTTAATAATATTTGTGTTTCGTTATATTCTTATTTGTTGAAAAAATTAATAATAAAACATGATCGTAATATATATATAATTTGCTCTGCTCTTTCGGCATATAAAATCAAATTTTTAAAAACATTTATTTATATATATAATTTTATCTTATATAAAATCAAATTTTTAAAAACATTTATTTATCTTATTGAATTTTGTTTTTTATCTTTTTTATCTTATATATATATGGATAAATGTGTGTATATATATATATATATATATATATTTCCAGCGATTTCGAGAGATTTCCAGCGATTTCGAGCGATATCCGATGATTTCGTTTATTTTCGGCGATTTTCTGCGATTTCGAGTGATTTACGATAATTTTGGATCGCACTGGGTCGAATTGGATAACATTGGGTCGCAAGGTCGCACTCGGTCGTTCGCTTGCAGGGTTGAATTGGATCGTATTGGACCGCAAGGATATTTTGAAATTATCATTATTATAAGGTTGTTTTGAAATTACTTTTTTAGGAAAAGATAGATTAGAAATCAAAACAGCGTTTAGAGTATTTTTAAAATTACCCCTGTCTAGACAATAATAAAAAAATTAACATTAATATTAATAAATACAAACCCTACTTTTTCTACCTTACTCTTTCATTTCTTCCCTTCTCTCTCTTCCTTTCTTTTTCTTCAATTGTCATCCACACGATATCCGTCTCGGCCTTGGTCGCGCTCGTCTCCACCTCCCCCCCCTTAACATCTTGCCTCGCCTCCCCTATCACCCCGTGCCTCCTTTCCCGTCTCCCCTATCCCCCCGCGCCTCCCTTCCTTGCCCGCCTCGTCTCCCATAACAACTCGTGCCTCCCCTCAGTAACCTGCGCCTCGTCTCCCCCAACACCTAGCGCCTCGCGCCCCACCTCGTCTCTCCCACCCGTCTCGTCTCGCCTCGCCTCGTCTCTCCCACCGTCTCGTCTTGTAGACGGCTTACCGAAAGAGAGAGGAGACGAGTATAAAAATCATTCTAGGTTTCGGAGGAAGAGAGAGAAAAATAAAAGTAATACAAAAAAATGAACAGTTCAGATAAAAAAATAAAACCCATGATCCGATGGTCAAAAAACAATATTTTCCTACATAGTAAAAAAATATTGATCAAATGGTTGATAAATCACTAACACATAAAAAAAAAATCTAAAGGTTAAAAATATGATACATGGTTTTTTTACTGTTCACTTAGACTTGTGTTTAGAATATTTAAGATATATACATATTATAAATATATTTGTTTATATAAAATACATAAATGTTAATAATATAAAATAATATATACTATGATATAATATATTTATATTTAATGAAGAAGAAAAAAACAGAAAATTTATCTAAACTTTTAATACGAGAGACTGAAAAGATTTTTTACAAAATTGTAAAATTAAACATTTACATATAATGATAATGAAAAAAATAAATATGATTATTTAACTTAAAAAATCACAAATTCTATGATTTTTTACAAAATTGTAAAATTAAACATTTACAATTTCATATAATTATAATATTATTAATATATTTGTAATATTGACATGAGTGCATTCATTTGAGACATTTTCAACTTCAATGAATGAGATTAAAACGTAACCGTTGAAACTGAAAGACATGATTAGTTTGACTGTAGTATTACTTCAGTTGAAATTGAAAGAAGTGATTAGTTTGATTGTTTTTCAAACTTATGTTTTTGGATTTCTGAATGTTTCATGGTTTATGTTTTATGGATGATGCTTTGGATATTTTGTTTCAGTAAGCATAATTTTAAAATTGGGTAGAAGGCTGATTTAGTTTTAGTCAAACTAGCCATATATTAAGAAATTCTTGTTAGATTTTTTACAGGGTTTAACTAATACTATTTTAGATTGTTTGTTGTCTTTTTATTCTCTTTAAATATAGATGGATTTTGTCAGAATTAGAGACTATAAAAGGAGTTAGATCAGCATATTCGGAGGTATGCACCTAGACAGAAAAAGAGAGAAAGACTAGCCAGGTGTCCATTTCCTTGAATTTGAGTGAAATAAGAGATAATGGACTTTTGAAAAATACGAGTTAGTGTTTAAGATTTAAGGGAGTATGTTATAATCCCGAAAAATCGTGTGTCGAAAGATTTATTTATGGATACAGTATCTGAGTTAGGAAGAGTACGAACTACGGACCAGTTACAACTCAAACAGAGTGAAAATATAATTAGATTTGTTACTTGGTGAATTAAATGCGTTTATTTGAGAGATTTTTGTATCTCGACTTTTATTGTGTTTGTCACATGCTTGTTTCTAAACATTTATATATACACACATGTATAGAAATATATAAGCATACATATTTAAATACACATATATTTGTGTATTTCAAATTAATAATTTTATGATTGATACTAATATTTAAAGTAAATCAAATGATTTAGATTTAATGATGTGGAGTTTACATGGTACAAATAAAATTAAATCTAAAATCAAATACGAGATATAGACAAAAAAACAACTTACAACAAATGTAAAAATATATATCACATAAATTCTAAGAAAATTCATCAGCTTATTTGTTAACATTTCAACCACTTAAATATCGATTGAATGATTATCTTTTTATATATATAAATAAAATCTATAAAATTTATATTAATATTAAAAAATTTCGTCCGAAGCTCAAGTCTATATATATATTAGCATGTGTTAGTGAATATTTGTGAAGTTAGGGTATTAGAGATATGTATGAGTAATTTGGTAGAAGAGAAGTGAGCGGCAGAGATCCTTGTGGGAGCAAACAGAGACGAAAGCCAATGAAAATGAATTTTGCCCGTTGCATATAATTTTCAAAGGGAAAATCATTGCCCTTTTTGAAACATCATGTTTTGGATATAACATCACTACTTAGACTTTTTGTATCGGTCGGTTTGTTTCAATGTACCACAAAAATCTCTATATATTAAATAAAAAAAATATATTCGTAAAATTATATGTAATAGGAACTAATCATATATATATATATAAATTAAATCGTGATGCATTGCGATTTATATAAATCAAGATCTTTAAAGGACGATTTGTAATGATTTTAAATTTAGAATTTGAATCCGTTGTATTTAATACCATTTGATATTCTTTTGTTGGAAAATTATTTTTTTTCTTTGTCAAAACAATTTATGTAATTTCTTTTTTTATTTTTAATACAACTTTGGATTTTTATTATAGATTTTTATATATAAAAATCAGAAAAAAAACAAGTGAAATGAAATAATTTAGTATTATGTTTACGACATAATAAATCCATTATACCCAACTTGAATTAGAGTTGCACTACCCTTAGAAATTTGGTATTATGTGACTTTGATGACAATTACTTTTTCTACCTAAATAAAAATTGAGTGAAGAGGAGAATTTTGGATGATCCAATGATAAAATTAGAAGTGCGTCCAAAATTGTAGCATTAGGATCCACTTGTACCCCAAATCCATTCACTAAATTGGTTAAATCATATCACTTGTGGTGGGGGTAGGAAAATATATATCAAACCCTAAATCTTAAATTAGAGCCTATTACCACAAATTCCACTTTTTTAGTATGTTATTAATTAAAAATAAATGCATATCATTGGTCCCAAACTTGGATAGTTATTAACTGAGTTTAATGAATAACATTGATGGATAATCATTATAAATGTAAGCTTAGAGAATTTGGATGACAATAATTTAAATGTTAGTTTTGAATTTATAAAATTTAAAGTATTCAGAGATTTAATTCAAGTAATTTCTGAATGGTGAAAACTTTTAGTTGATTCCAATGTGACATTCTTTCAGTGCCTTCCTTCTCATTTTTATGTTAAAATCAATATATCATGTTATTCTACCCAATAAAACGACAAAAGCAATTAATTTATTGGATGGGGAAACTAATTTCTTCTTTATTATCATTAGCTCGAATTTATGTCATGTTTCAAACATAAATTCTGTGATATTTCATAAATAGAATTTTTTATCTATCACAAAAAAATGTGTAAGTGCCGTATATCAAACATTCCACGTATAGTAATGAAACATAAAACACTAAATAGACATTTGGAAATAAACCAAAAATCCTAATCAATCAAAAACGATAAACAATCAACTGTGAAGATGTTTGATTTTAACAATTCGAATGACTCAATTAACAAGTTTGATTCGTTAAATGACGTCACAAATGTTTACGGACTAACACTTGATAAATCAGAACAAACATCACGAACGGAATCATTCAATCTGTTAAGTTTATTAATTAAAAAAACTATGAACTAAAAACTCATGAATCACTACGTGAAATTCAAACTTACAAAAACTTTTTTATCAAATAGTTTTGACAAAATATTGTAGCACTTATAATACTATGATAAAATATATTGTAGATTTTTAGGGAAGATTATTTAGAATTTCGCTCAACTGAGTGATTTTGGCGTTTTACTTTCATTTTGCATTTCTTAGTGTCTTCTCGTGGTCACATCAATACTCATATATTACTCCGGGATTTCCAAATGAAAATAGACTTTGTTGTTTTCTTTAAAAGAAAAAGGTTAATAAAACTAAATTGATTTTGTTTTAAAATTTTTGAGATGATATGTGGTGTATGAACGATGACATTAGAAATAGTAAAATGATTAGTAATTTTTGTATTTATTCAATAATTAAAAATATATCAAAACACAAGATAGAAAAAAAAACTAGGGAAAACCATCCATTTCTCATCGAGAATCTATTTTAGTCCGATTTTCCCATGATTTTAGTCACGTTTGATCCCCTCGATTTTTCTCTCATTTATAAAAATTTTTCTAGACTCCATCAATTAATAACCGTTAAATTTTTCTAGATTTTGACCTGATTTTGATCCCGTTTTAACCCAGTTTTTATATTACATTTTGAAATTTGTTTGTAGGCAATTATATGTGAATTTACTATAAACATAAATAATTTGTGTTAATGTTTGGGATAATTGCTTTAAAATCAAGTTGCTCGTATCGGTTTAAGTGATTTTAAAAAATTGGGTTTGTTTTAGTTAATTGAAGCAAAATAGAATCAAAATCGAGTTAACCGGATCAGTTTAATTGATTCGATTTAGATGCAATTAACTAATCCAATCCCATTTTTGATTGGAAATCAATTAAACCGATTCAAAATTTGGTTAAAACCGAGTCAAGACAGGATAAAAAATTGCATAAAACAGAATGGAGAATAAGATTAAACTAAAAATCGAGATGAGAATCAGATGATAGTCAAAGTCGAGCGGGAAATCGAACTAAAGGTAGATTCTCTAGGGCAAAGGGTAAAATAAGTAGTTTTAAAAAAACTAGTTATCAAACCATTAAAAAAATCAAAGAACAATAAAAAGAGAAAACTGAATGACGACGACCAACCACTCAAATTGCAATCGACTAAGACCAACGACCAATGACCAATAGAAATATATCGAATTTTAAAGGTTTTACTTGTGTTGATGATAATTGTTATGAAAAAGATAAATGTTGATGATATTCATTGATTTTACTTGTGTCAAGTATATTCATTAGGTTTCAATATGTTGGAGATTTCGAGATGAGATAAAAACATGAACAAGTATTGCAAATCAAATAGGTGATAATAAATCGTTATCGGATCGTATTTGATCATATTTTATCAAATATGTCATATTTGTTCATAATGTAAGGTCAGTACAACCCAAAAAAAATAAATAATGTAGACTTATATATATATATATATATGAGAATACACCGTGGATAAGGTTAATTAAAGGAAAACAGAAGAAGAAATAGAGCGTTGTCGTACAGTCTGTTGAAGAAAAAAGAAAGAAGAAAAATGAGAGAGAAGAAGAGAAAGGAGGGAGAATAAACAAATTGGAGAAAAAACTTCAATTTTTCATCACGTTCTTCATGGATAGATTCTAATTGAGATTGTGGTAAATCTCTAGATAATTTATTGTGACTATTTCACTTAATTCAAAGATTTATATTATGAAAATTGATTAATGAAATGGATCTATAATAAGGAAAAAAATTGATTGGTGTTGTTGTTAGAGTTATTATCAATAATCGTCAAGTCACCGAAGAAGCTAAGATGATGATTTTCTCCATCATAATTTTGGATTTGTGGTTGATTTATGGAAGATGTTATACTTTTAAAACGAGACATGATCACAATAGAATTTATAGGATCATAATGGGAAAAGTGAGACGTTATAAGTGAAATTGGATTAAACCCTAGATTTGTCGTATGAAAATTGATTACAAGTATATGAGTTGTGTAAGTGACTAGAGATGATCTAGAGAATTGACGTTCAACCAAGTGTCGGGGTCAAAGAACGTCGATATTTTGGTTCGGTGTTAATGCCAAGTGAAAATCTTGTTAGTGTGCTCGATCGAGTGATTTCACACTCGAACCTTCAAAAGAAGACGTGTACAAGCGTGTCGATGAGAGTTGTCACTTGAGGTGTATCGGGTTGACGATGTTAATATTGCGACACTTGGATTTGGGTCGACGTCATACCGTGTTGGGTTATGGTAACCTTTCGAGCGACAGAGGGTCGAATTAGTCAGATCAGTGGATCTGTCAGCGTCGTACCGTGTTGGGTTTGTGGTAACTTTTTGAGCGACAAAGCGCTATATTGTACTGATGGCTGGGGTTCGTTGTGACCTTGCGAGATCTTCAGTGTGTTAGGTTCCTTTGGACTTTGGATACTCAGTCGGGTTGGGTAGAGTTGTCTGTATGTCTTTAGTTTAGACTTTGGATAGATCACTATTTATGTTATTTAGTTCAGAGTGGGAGAATACGCGACACATAATACGTACACATATTGATCTCACTGAGTGCGTATTTCGTACTCATCATATTTGTGGATTGTCGTGGATGGACAAGATATGGCGAGAAAAAAGTGAAATGAGGTTGAACAACAACATGAGAACTCAAAGCGGACTAATGGGAGAAGCGTGCAAGAGATCTCGATGAGTTTTATTTTTGCATTTCGTATTTAATTTATTTATTTACCGTGATTATGATTTTTATGTATTTCATTTTCTATTTGGTCCAGACCACTTTTATTTTGGGATAAATCATTTATTTTTTTATAAATGCGTTTGAACGGTGATATATATTGCCACCTCTTGAGGGTAATGATGGACACTCCTAATCGCGAGGTAGTTCCGGGATAGGGATGTTACACATAATTGGTTATATTTGGTCATTTTGTTCATAATTGGTCTTATTAGATGGTATTGGTTATATTTGGTCAATCGAGATAGAAATATTGGACGACCAAGATGGAAACTAAGGGACAACCAAGATCAAATCACAACTGACAAAGACTAATAGCCAACACAAATATATCAATTTTTAGAGATTTTATTTGTGTTGATGATATTCATTAGGGTTTCGATTGTTCAGAACAAATAATGAATGTTGATGATATTTAAAGATTTTACTTGTGTCAATGACAATGAATGTTTGGATAATTCGAAGGGAAAAAAAAGGGAAAACCGCCTATTTCCCCCTGAACTTTACCATTTTAATCCTATTCCCATTCCCCCCGAACTCTATGAATTTCAGCCTATTCCCTCCGGGAACTATATGAATTCTAGCATATTCTCCCCCGAACTATATGAATTCTGGCCTATTCCCCCACGAACTATATAAACTCTAATCTATCCCCCCAAACTATACGATTTCTCTAATAGTAACATATTTTCTTTAATTTTAATGTATTATTAAATTTTGTATATTCAAAAATATTAAAATAAAAAAATAGTTTAAATTCTAACGATTACAAAAAAATCTATATGATTTCTCTAATAGTAATATAATTTTAAATTGTGGTTATTATATACGTAATATATTTTTTAAATTTTAAGGTACTATTAAATTTTGTATAGTAAAAAATATTAAAATAAATAATACTTTAAATTCTAATGATTACAGATGATCGATAAAAAAATTTAAAATAAAATTACTTTAAATTAAAATAAAAATTACTAAAATTTCATCAACATGAATGAAAACACATCATTCTAACGATTACAAATATATCATGATGTTCAATTACACAATAAGTTCTTCATTACTAAACGATAAAAAATATAACTTGATGTCCACAAATGATCTTCAAAATGATTTTGCGAGGTCAAATACCTGTCAAAATAAAATAAACACAAACATACATATTAGAAGATGTTATAATCTAAGAGAAATTGAGAAATACATCTTACCTAAACGTCTTGAGAACTAGAATATGGTATAATTTGAGATTCTAGAGGCTGAGAAGATATTGTGATATCGTCGTTTTGCTGAAAAATAACAAACCAATATAATAATTATATATTTTCTTAAAATCTAAAACAAAGTATAAAAAAAATACTTGGATTTCTCATGTTTGTTTTTAAGATCTAACGTTATGTCCAGATGCTCCAGTGGACTTTGGTTCCACATCGTCCACAATGAACTTTGGTTACATGCTTGCTTAACTTGGATTTTTTCTTCATCACTATCAATCCATAACTCATCACAAAAACTTTCTAATCCTGGATCATCATCCTCGACGTAGTTCATGTCATCATTAAAAATCAACAATTACCAAGTATTAAAACCAACAATTATTGAAATAAATTCTACCCCGAGCGTCCCAATCTGTCCTGAACGTCCCTGAGTGTCCCAATCTTCCCCGAGCGTCCCCCGAACGTCCCAATCTGCCCCGAGAACCCCAATCCGCCCCGAGCATCCCCCGAATGTCCCAATCTGCCCCGAGCATCCTCGGGAGAACAGACGACGAACTGGAGAAGGACGCCGGACGAGAGAACGAACGATGGACGTCGGACAAGAGAACAGACGACGGATGCCAGACGGGAGAACGGACAACGGACGCCAGACGGGATAACGGACGACGGACGCCGGACGGGAGAACGAACGATGACGAGAACAGACAGCGGGAGAAGAACGACGTGCGAGAAAACGACAGGAGAAGGACGACGTGAGAGTACGGACGACGGACGAGAAGAGACGGCGAGAGAAGGACGACGGGCGAGAAAACGATGGGAGAAGGACGATGGGCGAAGGACGACGGGAGAGAACGGACGACAGGCGAGAAGACATACTTCACGGGAGAACCAACGGCGGACGGCTGTAGCATCCTTCGGTCAACGGAGGAGAACGGCGGTGCCGAAAAATGCAGAGAAAGGAACGGCGGCGACTTGAGTTGGAGGAGATGGAGAAGGAAATATTTTTATTGTTCAGGTTAAATTTGTTTTAATTAATTAGGTAATTGGGTTAATGGGTAATTGGATTAACGAGTATTTCAATTTGGATAATTATATTAATCGGGTAATTGGATTCGGGTAATTGGGTTAATGAGTAATTGGATTATTTAGGGTAAGAAATAGTTAATAGAAAAGTTAACAGAGGGGCAATATGATGAATGTTTAAAATTCAGGGGGAATAGGATGAGTAACGATAATTTAGGGGGAATCAGATGAGCGACGAAAGTTTATGAGAAAATAGAATTAAAGTGGTAAAGTTCAGGAGAAATAGGCGGTTTTTAAAAAAATGAGCGTTGATGTTGGAGATTTCGAGATTTTAAAATGAGAAAAACACTGACAAAAATTGTGAATCAAATATGTCACAATAAATCAATCGTATTTGTATTTGGTTATATTTGGTCAATATGTCTATTTGTTCATAGTTTGTTAGTGTTCTTAAAATCCCTGACCGCCCGATTAATTTCTAGGCGGTCTTTTTTAAACAAATTGACGTCAAAACGACGTCGTTTTGGTACTTAAAGAAAAAACTGAACAATGACATATATCCATGTGTTTATCTTTTATCGACTTTACCATCGTCATTTCATTTGTCTTCTTCTATCTATTACATCGTTTATTGTCTTCATCTGAATCTTTTATCCTTGCATTCGTATCTCATTCTCGTCTTTGCCTTCGTCCTTGTTTTTCTTATCTTCTATCGCTTCTCGTATGTTGTCATCGTCTTCATCTTTTGTCATCGCCTTCATTTTTATTCATATTTATTTCATCTCCACCCTTGGCTTCATCTCTCGCATTCGTCCTCGCCTTTGCCTTTATTTTGGTCAAACATCATACTCACTCGACAACTATTTTCTATTTTTTTTGTTTTATATTGTTTGTCATTGTAAGTTTGATATTGTGAATTTGATACTTACAAATATTTTTTATAAATGTTAAACTTTATTTATTTATATGTTTTTTATAAAATTAAATACTTATAAATATTTGGAATAAACATTTATATTATAATTACATTAAATAAAAATAAAATATATATCCACCTAACCCTCCTAGATACCGTCTGGATGCTAGGTGCTGGGTATCCGCCCGTTTAATCTAGCGCTTTCTTGAACCTTATATTTTTTATATTTAGTTGTATAGGTCATATAATCATATTTGATCGTAGTTAATCATAATGTATATATTATACATGTTGAATCCTATATTTTTCTTATTTGGTGATACGAGTCATAATTGGTTGAAAAACAAATAAAAAGTAAAAAAAGGGAAAACTATAATTTTTATTTACACAATTGATTTTTTAATATTTTATATTATAATTTTTATTTAATCATCAAATTTAAGATGTGATGTAATTTGGTCTTCGCTTAAAATTAAGATAAAATATAGCGATTTTCAAAAAGTTTAAAATTTAAAAGGTTAAATCAAAAGAAAAAAATGAGAGTAAAACTAAGAAGAAAAAAAAAATTGAAATTGGATCCACATGTCCCATTAAAAAAGTTGAATAGACCAAATGGATCCAAAAAATCGAATTTCACAAATTCAACAATTTATATGTACGATATAACATAAATAACGACATAAAATATAAGTTTTAGTAAAATGGTAGTGATTTAAGAACTCAAAATGATATTTTTATCTTATTTTACATCTAAAAACTCTACAAAGAGTAAATTATTTTTAAAAACCCTAATTTCTATCATTACTTATCTCATATGATACTATGAATTGTTGAAATTTTTAAGATTCGATTATTTTCATTCACTACGAGTCAACGACCCATTACGACTCAAACAAAAATTGATCAATTTAACTTCCAATTCGACCAAATCTACAATTTATATTTTGGTACTCAAGACTCACATTTCTATAGAAAGAGGAACTACAAATATGAAACAAGATTATTGTATAAGAATTGAATATTAATATACCCATAAAGAAACTATTGAAACAAAAATAAAAAAGAAGTCTTTAGGGAAAAAAAGACATGAAGAAATAAAATAAGTAAATATTCGAACAAAATGAGACTGACCTGTCATTTTTCCTCTGAACCATAGCTTCCATATTCTATTCCTGGCTGATCTCAAACTCAGCTCCAATGGGTAAATGATCACTCGGATGATGATAATTCGGTAAGCAACCGATAATATCAACTGATTTTGGCTCGGGTAGCTCAAGAATTCTTACGGGTTTTATCAAATCGGAAGGCGTAAAGAAGATGTAATCAAGTGTGTTTGTGAAGTCAGGTGTGCAGTTTGTGAATGGTGGTTCTCCTCTTGTGACTGCATACACACTACATAGAGGAATCGACGCTTCTTCTTCTTCTTCTTCTTCTTCTTCGTTAGACTTTACCGCCTGCGTTGACGTGACATTGCCTGAGACGAGGTATTGATAAACCTGAAACGGAATAAGGAATGAACAGATTTATGATTCTAGTAGTGACAAGGGAATAATGATCTTTCTCTAATCCTAACCCTTCATATAGATTAATCTTTCCTCATAGTTAACTTATTCGAAAGTTTTAACGTAGTATACATAATTTCCTTTCGCCAATTATCCGACCCTAAATGGGCTAAGCAGTTGAGGAACTGTTAGGTGCAAGTGAATAATTTTGAAATTCTCAAACCTTATCCCCAGGTGTTGAATTGAAGTCACCACATAAGAGACATGACGGTGAGCATTCGTATTTATTCGATACCATGGTTTTGAATTGAGCTAAACGAGATACGAGATAATTGGCTTGAGCTAGCTTGACATCAGCCCACTCCGGGTCCCTAAAGTAAGTACAGTTTGAAGCGTATTAATAGCGGAAAAGATTAAGCCAGTAACACTAATTTAAGCATGTCAATATAATCTATAATGGGTACCAGTAAAGATGTGTGTTTGCCACAATAACAATATGATGAAATGGCTCTTTGATCCTAAATGCAGCCATTAGTCCAACGCAGTCACGTTTTAGTCTCACTCGTGGATCGTTAGGGTCACCACGATCTTGTGGCTTACCTGTTTGAACATAAAGAAAGAAAAAAACGATGAAGCGGGTATGATCATGTGAGGTTTAAAATAAAATAAAATAAGGAATGATTTTCCTTGAAAAGACAGATTACCTTTCTCATTCTTAGCATCTTTTGTTTCATTTGCTGTCTCATTTTTGCCTTCACTGGTTGGAATACTTTCGTGTTCTATTGATTTCACAAGATCATTATATTCTATTCGTTCTTCAGTAACCAACTCTGCACTAAATGAAACGAATAGCATCGTGCAATTAGATTTTCTCTTCTATTGATTTCACAAGATCATTATATTCTATTCGTTCTTCAGTAACCAACTCTGCATAAAAATCGAATAGCATCGTGCAATTAGATTTTCTCTCCTCGATGAGATCGAGCTCTCTTCACAATCATGGGCATCTTGTCACACTTACAACTAGGAAGTATGCTTTCAAGACATTTAGTTAATCATTGTATTACAATTAGTGATTAATTCTTTCATTCTTTAGGCTTCAGCTACGGCAGAGCCTTGAATTGCATATCAGTTATCATTTACTTCAATATTTCAAATACATGATCTATAGCCAAAGGATTCGATAATACCAGCTTGTCTTGTAAAAGATTGCACAACCGTCACGTTTATTCCCACTCCTCTGTATATAAATTCCAGAATAACCCTGAGCCTCCATGTTTCTTTTGTAAAAGCTATCATACTCGTCTACTTCCTGCAAATTTTGTGACAAAAAATAAACTAAAATGCAGGCAGTGTGCATGAACAAGCACGAGCAAAGGCTATGAACAAACTATAACGTACATGCGTGTGAGGTTATTAGAGCAAGAACAAATAGACATGTACTTGGGAAACACATAAACTAACTATTAGGAGCCATTAAGCATGTAAATCAAGTTCCAAATACACACGTCAAAGATTAGATTTCACAAGAACGAGTTTGGTGCTTATTTAATCGAGAGAATGGATATATGGAAATTCAGTTGCAAAAGGTGAGCTAGATTCTGATAAAACAAAGAGAAAATGCACGAGCATGCCTGCAGACAAAGGAAATCGGCTTCAAGATTTCTGAGAACAGTGAGAATGGCCTGTGAACGAGCTTTCCACCTGAGCCAAATACGCAAACAATAAATTATTCAGTTCTAGTTTATCAAATTTAATCATCAAAGAAGCATAACATAATACTAAATATCCATACAGAACTCATGAAAGGAGAGAAGATTTACTTGAGACAAGCTGATGGAGAGTGTGGGAATATGGAGCTTTTCACATAAACCTAAAAGATAGGTGAAGCTTACTGCGTTCAGAATTACATCACTGAAGAGCAAAGAACATCTTCAGATCAAATAAACCAACACTACTCCAATGGAAGTCATGAAACCTAAACCCATGCATGCATACATATTGTTAGTATATAAATTACACATGCAAAGTTTATAAACAAAGACAAAGCATTTTGTCGAGTGATTAAAAGAAACTAAGACATTGTTTGCCACAATCTAAGCTAAAACATATCATAGTAACAAGATAAGAGGTTATAGGAGTATTATTACCTGAGCTAATATGTTATAAGAGACAAGGCTTAATCTGATGCCTGCAAATAGGAATTTCCATTACGTCGCCACTCAGATTTTACATCATACTTGTACTAGTAAAAATCATATCAGCAGCAAATTATAATCCTCAACAGAAGGTGACGAAGTGAACACACCATCAGGATTACTTCTAGCATGAATATCAGCCCCTTCAACAGATATAAAGTTGGGAGATTTTGGTCCCACAGGATTTGTGCTCATTCTTGCTGAAAGAATTCTCCTGCAGGTACTAATAAACTGAGATTAGACAAAACATGTATAACCAAATTCAAGTTTTGGTCTCAAAAAAAATGTAGGACCAGCACCTAAAAGATGGACTGTAATCACAACAAGACATTATAGAATGGTTATCTATGATTACACCATTATAAGCAGTGATAATTCTCCAAAACATTATTCATCGCTAATGTTTGGAATTTGAACTCCATTTTCTTATCATAGCATGATTATAGAACCCCTCAAGGAAGCATTTATTAAAAAGATTTTGCAAGCTGGAAAATTAGTTGTCTAAATGACCCACTTAAACATCTCTTAATCAGGGTTTACAGTGGCAAATCTGAGCGCCTCCCGAGATTTCAGAACATAACAAAGCAAATTTAGCCATAACACCACTGTGTTTGTTTGACGCAAAAGCATATGGTATCATTTATCATGGGCAAGTCATTACATACATACATAAGCAGCTATTCTCTTCATTGCTAGCCAAAAAAGAAATGCAAAAAATTCATAACACAGTAAGTTGATTCCTTAGAGAAACTAACTATGCTCTACTCAAATGTATTTACCTTACAGATGGAAATTAACAGCTTGTTCAAGCCATCACTGTAAATTAGCCAACAAAATTCACATAATGACACGAGAAAATCCAATAAAATAGTTCTTCCCGGGAAGTAATTCATTGTCGGAGAAAACAAAAATCAAAGCAAATTTTCGCTAACTAAACAGATTTCTCCTGGGAACGAAAATACGCATCTCCATTGTAGCTCTATACCTACAATGGAAATTGGAGATTCGGATAGGGAAAAACCCTAGATTTGAACGGAAAAATCTCACCTGCCGAATGAAGGAAGAGACGAAGACGGGAAGTGAGAAAGAACCTTCAACATTTGGTGGAAGAACCAAAAGTCTATATCTTATTTCCTAAATCAATCAAGCACGAATACAACTATTTAAAAAAAGAATTTTATCATTTTTGACCCCTAAACTTTAGATAATTTATTTATTACCCTTAATCTTTCAAAATGAATCAACCCAAACATTATGATTTTTTGTTCATCTAAACGCCGCCGTATATTGGGGACGAAACCTTGAAACGATGCCGTTTAGTTCACATTTAGATTCAGGGTGGTGTCGATTTGTATAGAGACCGTTTAGACGTTCAAGTTTTGACCGTCGTCCAGCTTTTGATTAGTGAATCTAAATTGTTTTTTTTATTACAACAAAATTATTTTGATATTTAAAAAAATAAATCTATAATCGAATTTAAAACAAATCATAAAAAATTTATAAAATCAAACTTGATTTGTTATTGATTAATAACTTTATGTACATCCAATCATAGTTTTGTAAAATAACGAATAATGGTAACAGAATAATTGATAAATTTTACATTTTTTTTATAAATTCAAGATTTGAAAAATTCATCTATATTATAATGTTAAGATTTAATTTAAAGAAAATTTTAACTACTCGTCGGCATGAAATATAAAGTGTTCGAAAAAATCAAATATATTAATAAAGTGTAACGATTAAATATTTAAAAAAAACAAAAATCCATCTAAACATTATTATGTCCAACTAACGATGGAGTTGACGGTGAAACCAAAGTATGAAACAGATTAGTTATGGATTTAAATTTGTTTGCTTTGGTTCGGTCCAAATTGGTACACTCCAAACCAAACAAAATCCATAGACATTTCGGTTTGGTTATACATAATCGAACCAAACCGAACCGAGTTATAGTCATTCCTATTTGATTAAATACCTAGCGACAAACTTCTATATTTTTTTATTACAATATTTCTGAACAAGCTCCTAGATAATAAGCCGAAAGGTTTTTTTATTGATGATATCGATATTGATAACAGTGACAATATTAATGCTATTAACGATATTGATCGTGAATTTGATACGGAACTGGAATTTCTAACTATGATGAATGCGCTAACTAGGGATATAATTTCGGAAATAGACCGATTTTATTTCACCATTTAATTCGAATTTGCAAAAGTAATGTACCGTGATTTGGTTCGAATATAGATAAAATAACTGGTACTGTATAAAAGCTTAAAAAACCGAATAAATTCGGTTCAATTCAGTTATTAACCGAATAATCTTGAATAATCGATTGGTTAACCGAACAAATTAAAGTTCATGTATACTTCGGTTACAATATTTTATTAATATAACCGAACCGAACCGTTGTACAACCAAATTTAACCGAACCCATTTAAATTTAGTTATTGTTTGGTTATCATTTCTTAAAACCCGAATAATCTGTATCCATTATATTCGAACCGAACTGAACACGTTGGTATTTAAGCAATTACCAATCCATGAACAAAAATGCCTTGTGACACAAGGCAACTGCATTGAGATGTGTTAAAGGGGAAATTTAACAGGACAGGCTTATATCTTAATGCAACCCTCTCTATTATACTATTCATACTTAGGTTCTATTGGGAGATTTAACTCACCGAGTGATGTCTGTCTGAACTAGTTCCTGTCCTGTTAGCATTGTTCATGTCTTCCACAAGAGAATGTCTAATCCGAGATGAAATCTGTGGCCTTTCTGGGGTTCTACAGAGATTGTTGTCGGTACATGGAAAGCAATTTGGTGGAGCAGGAGAATTAGGGTTCCTCATTTTGTCTTCTTCTAAGATTTCTCCCATTCTTGATAGTATGCTGAATGCTAAGTTTGCTAGGATTCGTGAATATGCCTCCAGAATTGCTTGACCAATATCCTGAAAACATGAAAGATTCCTCTATGAAAACACCAATATTATATTTGTAGTTCCAAGATTCTGGCCATTCGGATCTGTAATTAGTAATAAATGGTATTAATGGATATATAATCCGTATGATTGATATAAGAATATGTTCCAAGATCTTAGTTAATATTCTGATGATATTTTACGAGATATTCTGCATATTATCTGATATATTATTGAATACTCATATTTTAGAAAAATTGTACGAATATTCTCCAGGATTTTAGCTAATATTCTGATTATATTTTACGAGATATTCTGCATATTATCTGATATCTTATTGAATACCGAGATATTTCCAAAAATTGTACGAATATTATTTGATATTAGAATATTCTCTAAATTTTAGCTAATATTCTGCTTATATTCTACGAGATATTCTGTATATTATATGATATCTTATTGAATACCGAGATATTTCCAAAAATTGTACGAATATTATTTGATATTAGAATATTCTCCGAAATCTTAGTTAATATTATGATAATATTCTGCATATTATCTAATATCTTATTGAATACTTAGATATTTCCGAAAATTGTACGAATATTCTGTGATATTAGATAATATCCAGGATATCTCGTAGAATATCATCAGAATATTAACTCTAATATCTTTTAATATTCTCGTATCAATCATATGGATTGTATCTGTTAATAAATAGAGATTTTAACTACCAAGAGATTTTCATAGTAAGGCATTAGACAATGAATTTTGCTCACCTTGCCACACTGAATTTTGGTGGAATCAAGAAATGACTGAGGCAGATTTGGGTATTTGGCTTTAATCTGATCTCTAAGGGCTTCAGCTCGGTTCAAGAGTAACTCAAAGCGTCCAATTTCAGACAAAGGATCCTTAATGAATGACCAAGATGTTCGAATAGGCGATTTACCACCATTAGCTTGTTCTGTAATCCTCTCTTTCCATATATATATAGCTGTATCTAACCTATTTACCGTCTCAACCGCAGCATTTTCCGTTCCTAATTTTAGATAACAAAGGATATCACCTATCGAGGTAGATTCTACGGCCAACATTCTGTAAAGTTCATCACCTAGGCTTGTCTTTCCATACTGCAAAAATGTACAGAAATGAAGGGTCTGCTTATATATATCCTTCCATACAATCAATTGGGAGTAAATATATACAAGAAAGGATTGAAGTTACCTTGGGTATAGCATCTTTAATAATGGTGGGCACTGGCATTTCGAGTAATACGTTTTCGTTTATAGATTTTGCAGCTTTGAAGATTTGATAAACAACTTTGCCTTTGTCGAGTAATACCCTTCTTCCTGAATCAGAGAGTCCAGGTTTTGGTACTTGAGGTAATGGAAGCCACCATCTTTTGTTCTCTCTTGTACTTTTATTCTTTCCCTCTGATTTACGCCCTACTTCGGCATACCAGAACTCTGTATTTACCATTGAATCCAGTGTCCCCTGTGAATTTTGCATCACAATTAGATCAGATTAGGAGAGAAGATATCAGAAAAGATTTGAATTTGTTTTCAATGATGGAATGGATGACTTACAATTAACATGGAGTCTAATTTCTGTAGAGCTGGGAGATTCATATGAATGTCAGCACGGCCTTTTGGGGTCATTATCTGGCTCCAGCAAGAAACCAATTCAAGATTCTTTGTACAATAAGTATAAGTTTGACTAATATACTCGGTCTAAGGCATGACTGGTGGAGTCGCAGCCAAACGCAAATACGGCGACTCCGGGCGACATTAAAACTCACTGGTGGGTGGAGTCGCAGTCGCCCGCAAACGTCGCGAAACGCGGAATTTAAAAATCTAGAATTATGTTGCGTTTTGGTGCGTTTTGAATAAAATTACCAAAATACCCTCGTATCTTTCTCTTATCTGTCATCGCTTTCTATTATAATTTATATTAATCGTAAAAATATATATATATGTATATGTATTGTATATTTAAATATTTTTTAAATTTTAAAATTTATTTCAAATATTTAAAAATTATAATAAAAAATATAGACTAAAAGAATTTAAATAAATTCTTTTCTTAATAATTGTCTATTTTGGTAATTTTGTTCAAAACGCAATCGCGACAGTTTTTTACCATTCGCTTCTAGTCGCAGTCGCCCGTAAATGCAGATATTCCACCATTCAGACAAAATGAAACAAACGCAAAACGCAAACGCTGCGTTTCCACCAATCAAGCCCTTAGTTGCTTTAAACATACCTCGAGTGATCGACCATTGGCACCATTTTGCTTTGAAGGGACTAACTCGATCATGTAATTAGTCGGAGAAAGCAACCAATCCATTTCTTTTCGCCATTTGTTCTTCTTTTCCTCGGATAAAGGTTCCAACTTCCATAGCTCGCCGAAAACTGAGGCTGAAAATCAAAAATTTTAGTACACAAAAAATCTCAAAAACATATGGAAAGAACGTTAAAAAAGTCATTCTTTTTCATGATTTTGGACATACTTGCAAGATTTGTTATAGCGTTTGACAATGCCAAAGCAGTTTGAACACCTTTACGACCTCCAGTGACATCTTCTCCAAGCAATAGCTTTGAAAATTTCTCTTTCATGGCTTCCATGTCTGAATGGTTGAAAGCATAAGTAGGTTTCTCCTTGGCATAGAAATGTTGGGGACTTTCAATGAAATCCCAATAACCAGAATCATGTTCTCCACGTTTCAATGGTAGCCATTTTGAAGAACATGATCCAAAGGCATCTTTGCTAGATGAACAGCTTGAAAATGCATCATCATCATCCAATGAATCAGTCAAGCATCCATCTCCTTGACTTGTTCTACTTTCATCTTCAAAAGATTGATTGTTGATTATGCAAGTTTCCACGCCATTATATTCCATCATCCCTGAAAAGAGAAGCAATTACTACCATACTAATCCAAACTTATAACCAAAGAGGATCAACAATTGATTCATGCTTATAAACAATGAACACTCCTGTAAGTGGAGATCAATTGGATTATAGTTTTCAAATTCCTATTATATTTGTGGAAATGGGTAAATGTCAGAGAAAATAAATTAAACATAATAGAAGCACACTTTTATATGTTTAGTGTTACTATCAGAAAAACAAATTTCCTTATTGTTTATTAACCCACTATTCGGTTAGAATGCTTCCATTCTCAAAAAAATCAAGAAAAAAAATTAAAAACTCAAACAATGAGAGAGTCCATATATGGTAGAGGTTTTCAATGGACCCACTATAAAGACCTATCAGTTATCAGAGCATACATTTTCAAACCTATCTGAGTATATTGAATATAATTTATTTATCAAATATAAAATAGTCCACTATATTCAATGGTTAAAGGCAATGTAATGCAAAAATCACGGGGAAATGGATCTGAATTTGCTACCTAACACCTAGAGGATAACAATGCCAATGCCATACATACAAAACACATTCCTTTTAAAAATTTAAAACGTGCTTTTAGTTTGTTCTAGTAGTGCACATCATGTGAAAGAACCCATGTCCAACTACATAAAGTCTTTTTCTCTTTAAATTTCTGTGTTCGTCCTAACTAGGATTCAAACTTCAAGTCATGGAAACCAATCTATCATCCCTAAGAAGAAAAGTATGGATCTTTAGTTTTAGCAATGTGAACTTGAGAGTAGAAAATAGTATAAATAACGGAAAGCTTACTCTCTTGTTCGTCGAATTGATCTTCTTCCCGTGCATCATAGTTTCTTCTTTTTGTGAACTCCTTAATGCTCTTTTGGTTCTTTGTTAGTCCTCTATATCCAGGAAAAAAAAAGACTTGCCTTTTTCCTTCTTATGCAGGTAATATTAACCACACCAACCAACCACCTGGTCCCTACATAAGTAGTCATTTAAATTCTCACCCAGGACTCAAAGAAAAAAATTTAATTCTACTGGTAATTTAAACCAATCAATGGTTAGTAAGAGTAGTAAACTCAAAATTGTGATTGGCATAGAATTTTCCAATCAATGCTATGAATTACATATGCATTGTGCCATCACTCTTATTGGTCAATTCAACCATAAAAGAAGAAGAAAACATGCTTTTCATTTGTTTTACATGCTTTCTTTTGTATTTCAAATTCACGTGATTAGCATAGACTGAAGTTCAACTCGATATCTCAACTCTGCGATAATTATGAATTCGAAGGCAATCTATTTTCTTGATTGATCAGTCTATGTTCCCGTTATATTTATTATTTAAAAAAAACTAATTTTTGAAAGACCTCTAACTCGGTAATACAAAATTGTTCCGGAAAATTTGGCACAAAAGACAAGAACACCTATTAGATTTGTGTTTTCTTCTTTAGTTTTGAAAATAAAGAATAAAGAATAAAGAAATAATCCAAAGATTATAAGAAGATTATTATTTTGACTTAATCAGCTTTACGGGGCCACTAATTTTTTTAAAGAAGTGATCAAAAGGAGTAATTACTAATTATGCAAAAGCTAGTTCGAAGTCTTTTTTTTTTTGCAATCCGCATAAAAAGGAAATGATTTAATTTAAGTAAAAGGTACTTAAATCTGAAATTATAGTTTAATTATTCAGCTAATTCGAAATAATTAAGACTAATCATAGGGTACATAAAAATAAAGGAAGATTCCGAAGAAGACAAATCTGCGGCAGATTGAATATAAAAAACGTCGACACCACTCTCATAAAGTAAGGCAAAACAAAAGAAAAACAAACCTTAACATTATCATAGCACAATCATCAGATTCAAATCCAGGAAAAATAAATTTTCATCTAGAATTCTGCTTCCAATCTACACAACCAAATATCGATACGTTGCTATACATTTTCCCAGAAATAGCGTAAAAAGGTATGAGAAGGAGCAAAAATTTCGAAGGAAATGTAAGAGCAAACCTCAAATCAAACCGCGAAATCGGGCGAGAAAATGCGTGAAAATATGCAGAAGATCGGGTGCAACCCTAAGGAGACGATGCTAAGAAGAATCTAAGCTTCAGAAGCAAGAACATTCATCAATACAAGTAAGTGTAAACACAAAATTCATCATAGAGCTGAGGCAATCTAAGAGAAAGAGTGGTCAATGGGAGACGAAGAAGAGAAATGAGGATTGCATTGAGCGTACGGGGGGAGTATTTATGGAGGAAGAAATGGGGGAAGAACAGAGTTGACAGTGACAATAAAATTTGAAAATGGAGAGAGAATTGATATGAGCCGTAGGATTCAGGGAGGAGCTGATCATATAGAATTGACGGTCAGGATTTTTGATAAATGGGTTGATTTGACAATTGATAAAGAATAAAGATCCCAAATAGAAAAAAAAAAAAAAGAGAAAGAAACATTGGCCATTACCGCCGCTCGTAGTGAGAAAATTATTAGCGTTACCAAAACACTTTGGAAGTAGTGTAAGTTTTCATATTAACCGCAAATATATATATATATATAATTTATATTAATTATATATATTTATATATATATAGATATATAAAAAGTTGTAAAAAGTTTATATTAATCTAATTTTTTTAGAATATAATTTTTAACGTTATTTTAAAAACTTAAAATTTATTTTGATATATACTTCATGAAATTATATTGAAATTTGAAATATAGAAAAAAAACACAAATGGGGCAAGAAAATTCATTTAGGCACTTAGAACTTTTAGAGCAATGAGTGGAAAAAAGGGGTTTTTTTTTATATTAAAAAAGAATACTTTGAATTTGATAAAAGATTAACAAAAAAAGGGTAAAAAACAAACAAAGAAAATACAAATAAAATGGTACTATGTAGAAGGAACTCTTATGTAAAGGGATCAAATTTCATAACAATACAGATTTAAATTTTCAAAAAGATGTAAGCTTTATGTAATTCATTCTCTACCAAAAACCAAAATTACCAGCTTTGATGTAATAAATACTACAAAAGGGAGGTGTTTCAGTAGAATGACTGATCAGTCAGTCCTCCTCCATTGGAACTTCTGGTATGTCAAACCTATCTTCTTCAATCGGTTTGTTGATTATTGAAATGGAAGAATGTAAGCTTTTAAGTTAAGGAGAAAAAACAAGTGAATGAAAAACTAATTACTAAAAAATTAATCGAACGAAAACGATTATTCGAAAGGATATAGTTTGTCAACATGGGATCGTCTTCTTTCTCTCCCCTGTTTCTGCTATTATCAACTTCTCTCAGAATTTCAGGTGTAACCTGCAATGGCGTCGTGATGTAAAATGAATTTAAGTACGATAACAATGGAAAAACGAAGGAGCTGCCGATGATGCAGGAGGCCTTACAAGTTTGTGCTTTTGCTTCTCAAGTAAATTTCGGAGGTTTTTCTTGTCTTCCTTTTGCAGCTCATGCTTGTACCTGTAAGTTAGTTCAGTGTGAAATTGTATAAAATCGAGTAAAAATTGTGTGGAATTGGGTTAAAATTGGATGTTGGGTTGAGATTCGGTGAAATCGAGTTAAAATTAGGTGAAATCGGGTTAAAATTGGGTGAAATCGAGTTAAAATTGAGTGAAATCCTGTTAAAATTAGGTGAAATCGAGTAATTAAGTGAAATCAGGTTGAAATTCAAGGAAATTAGGTAAAATTGACTTAAAATTGGATGAAATCTGGTTAAAATTGAGTAAAATCGGTTTGAAATTCGGTGAATTCGTGTTAAAATTGGGTGAAATCGAGTTAAAATTCAGATAAAAATCAAATAAAATACAGGTCAAAATCGGGTATTCGGAACAACGGTGAATTTGAAATAAAATATATATGGGCCTAACGGATTAAATGGGTAAAACTCGTTAAACTTAATATAAATGGGCTTTATACCCAATAAACCCATTTAAATTTATAACCATTTATTAAAAACTCATCCTATTTTAAATGGGTTGGGTTAACCACTAAACCCAACCAAAATTGACATCTCTACTGCTTAACTATTCAGAAAATGTAGTTACCTTTGGACGAAGGCAAGGAGAGACTGATGCCAAATTACAGGCATAACTCTTGTCTCATCAAGAAACCTCATGAAATGAGCAACCACAGCATCGAGAACTCGATATGGCAAAGCATATTTCTTTTCCAAAAGAAGCTTTATAAAGTAACTGTAAAAAATTTCCCAAAATAGAACTTTTTTAGACATTGCTCTATATGTCTAATAAGGCCATGGGTACCCTCACCCCACAGGCTAGCTTTTGGAGGAGTTTTAAGGTATTGATTTTGACCTAAGTATAGTAATCTTCACAATAGAAATAGGATGATAAACATGTATATGTACCTTGTTGTACCACAATACTCTATCTCAGCAAGTTTCAGTAAGGCAACGCTGCAATTCCATGTTGAGAAATTAGGGTTTTGACATTTTAAACGACAGAGAAAAGGGTTTTAGAATAGGACAACAACTTAGGCTGCTAAAAGAATTTCCAAGTAAATGTTATCTAGAGTCCATGAGACAGTGATAATTAACGCATAATTTATAACAATATAGGCCAACAAATACTGATAAATCTAGAGCTGGACAAAATATCCGAAGTATTCGTATCCGATTCCTGTTCGAACCGTATTCAATCCGAAAAAGCAAATATCCGTAGGAACAGTAAATTATAAAAGTTTTAACCCTAATTTAAGGACTAAAATGTAAATTATTTAAAATTTTTTTTATTAATTTTTTTTAAAAAAATTGATTTTATTACGGATACGGATATCCAACGAATATCCGACTATTTGACGAATAGTAAAATCGAACATTCGACGAATACGAATACGAATAGTCGAATATTTACGGATATTCGCTATTTGCCCACCCCTAGATAAATCCATCCAGGCATACCTTGAATGAAGCATAGGAATGGAAACCTTTTCAATAATGCTCCCAACAATTACAGCTTCCCTGAGACTACATGTTCCCGACTAAACAATAACGAAAATCGGTCAGAAAATAATCACATTGGTTTGGTAACTATATGACCAAAGATACAAGACATTCATGCTGACCTTACACAGCGGGAGGAGTATCCCCTTGTTGAATGCAGCAGGTTTATACAATGACTTTTTCAGAGACTGGTATAGAGCAAAATGTAGTCTCTTGTGCTTTCTAATATCCTCTCTCACTCGAGGAAGCAGAACAAGCTTATAAAAGCGTTCAGCTTTTCTCGCAGTGAAACTCGAAGCAAAGATTCTTGTCGCCTGATACAATGCATTAGGTGACCATTTCTCTGGTTCGGTTAAGTACAATACATCCTCCCAGCATTCCATTGAAGCAATATGCTTGAACGCTTTTGGCATTTTCCCGGTTGTGTATTCACTAAGAAGTTTGCCAACTCTGAATCCATTGATGGTACATGAGAGAAAAAGCTTAATACCAGTGAACGAACAGGCAGAAATCAAACAAAAACAAAAAAATTATGATTACCCTTTATATAATTCAATAACAGACGTGTCTAGGTTAGGCATTGGGCGAGCTTCTGCAACAAAATTTGAATTTCCAATAAGAAAATATATGCAGTAAGATACAATCTTTCAAAACAAAATGCCTCTTCATCAAGGAATACGATTCATACAACAACAAAAGAAGAACAATATCAACCTGATGCTAAGTTGGCATCTTTATCTTTCATCTTCTCGATAATAATATCAGCTAGTGTTCGGTCTGAAGCAGCATTCTTTGAAAAGAATGCCTCAAGCAACTTCTCTTGTTCCTCATCGATTTCCTCCTGGTATAGATTACATCACAGCATATAGGAATATTGAACAATCGTTCTAAGCGATATAAGCACAAACTTTCACTCAGAAGATATTCAAAGAATTTTCAATAGAAGATCCAAATTACGTTAACTTCTCTAACCTTACAACCTAAGAAAATCTCAAAACAATCAAATAACGAGAAGATAAACGCTCACTTGGTAATTATCGTTCTGAGCTTCAGAGAATCCATCAAAATCATCGACGTCGTCTTCCTCTTCGTGTGCTCTATGCCTTTCCTCTGCAGCAGCGGAGGCAACAGCGAAAGCAGCAGAACTAGGGTTCTTCTCAGCGTTCTCTTCGTCTTCAACCTCCCTCTGTTGCGCCAACGCTTCCTTCAGGATCTTTGTGCTAATACCAGATGAAATCATCTGCAAATAGCCAAGACATTACAAGAACCCGTGAACTGAACCATCCAACGAAAGCATGAATGAAAAACAAACGACGTTAACGCGGAATAAGATTCACTTTCTCCTGTTTCTGATGAGTCTTAGGAGCCTTTGAACGCTTCCTAGAGGAAGCGACGGAAGCGTCATCTGCAAGAAATTGCTGGGTGTTAACAATTCGATCGCGCTTCTTCGCCATTGTTGGAGAAGACCAAAGCTTCGCGGGAGAGAAGAAGTAACTAAAACCTGAATAGCTCACACTGCGATAAAACCCTAGCACCCAAAACAAAAAAGAAACAATAAAAAAAATAAAAAGAGAGAATAGGTCCGTTCTAGTCACTCGGCCCAATGGGCTCATTTGGGCCTTAAATTACACGTGGTCCTACGAATTTTTATATTAATAATTCTTTAATTTAAGAATCATATATCAAATTTATATTCTTATATAGAAAAGTAACAGTTCATATAGTAATATATAAATTTGGTAATAATTCATTATTTTATATGGTAATTTTAATTTTTTTAAATGATTACTAAATTATAACAAATATTTGGATTCTCTCATTAAGTTAGAAACTTTGTATATAATTTTATAATAGATCGTATATTTATATAGAAAGTTGATAATCCAATAATTATGTCCAAATATTGATTAAAAAAAATAGTTGTTTAATATGGTATTGTCAATCTAATTTGTTTAAGACAATCTAATTTGCATTGTATTTTGCTTTTTAGTTCACACCGAAATATTTTACAACAACATCCAAACATTTTTGTTTTAATTCGGGCATTGTATATTACATATACATCATCTAAAAACAATATTATATATACAATCAACAAAATAAAAAAAATAATAAATTTTTGAGAATTAATTATACATATAAAGATATTTATTGGTTTTAAGATTTGTATTTATAAAGATATTCATTATAACAATATAAAATTCACAAAATTTTTAGAATAACTCAATTATTGGAAATGAAAAAACAATAAATATGGTTTTCGCGTTCTCCTAATTACTAATATTATTTATGGAATGTATTGACAATTAACCATGCAGATATCATGATTAGACATACGTATTTTACTTTCGTTCATATCAAACCTAATAATAATAGTATTATCTGTAATTATCATAAAATTATTGTAAGTTAATATATATTGGATATCCATTTGTCAGAGTTAAAACCCCAAATCCACGGATTTGATAATTTTATTATTCAAATCCAAATCCACGAATGAGAATAGTTTTTCTCGAAATTAAGATGTATTTCGAATCTGAATAAATTTTTAGGATATTTTACTCGCCCTTAAACATATAAGATCTCACCCATCATAACACTATTTTACCTTAAACATAGTTAAATGTGGATTTATCCAAAATATAAAAAATCATACATTGATGGTATAAGAACTCAAATCAAATGTATTAATTTTCCTCCACCATGAGACAATATGGGTGTCACATTTTACTTGAATCCTATTTGAAAAAACATGTCTACATGGGTCCAAAATTTGATCTATTAACCAACATGTGGCCTGTCGAAAACGGGTTCGGGCCAACTCGATCCGAAATTTAACGAGACCAAAATATTAATGACCCGAGCCCGCGGACCCACCCGAAGCCCGCCCGAAATACGCGGGCTCGGGCTGTAAAATTGACA